>CM056371.1:333208-335708 GCA_029641205.1 Citrus maxima | reverse complement strand
TTAGGGTTTAGGGTTTAGGGTTTTTTTTTTTTTTTTTTGAAAACCACCCGGAGGTGGGGGGTTAGGCGGGACCCCTACCAGTAGATAAAACAAAAAACAAAATACAAATACTGGAGGGGGACATGAACCAAACCTCCAGAGAAAAACGAAAACAACAAACAGACAAAAAGAAAAGTACAATGAAAATATAAAATCAATATCGGCGGCGTCTGCGGTTCATCTTGAAGCCCTTCCGAGGAGTGACTTCAGTAAAACCCTCCGTAGAAGTGACAATTCTTTGCCCGCCTAATTTCGCGATGACTGTCTCTTCCATAATCTCTGAGTCTGAAATGCCTATACGGACATCAACAGGAACGTCATCACTGGAGTTGCTGTAATCCTCGATCCGATGGCTCGTTCCAATTCTATCTTTTGAAGTGTTGGGTACAGGAGATACCTCAGGGACATCAGTGGATTCGGTATTGAGAGTGCATATCGGCGCAGCATCATATGGAGCATATGGGAGTGTCAAAACTTCTGTAGAAGTAATGTCTGGAAATGTATCACAAGAACTGACCGTCTGCCAAGATGAGCTGCGGTAAAATCGCCCTTGATGGCGATAAGGATCCCAAGCAGGCGTCGCACGATAAATGAGGTCACCGGCTGTCGTTCCTACACGAGCGGCATGATCACCACTCAACGGCAGAAGAGCGGCAAGAGGTGTAGGAGTAATGGCCGTAGAATCAGCACTAGTAACAGCAGGAACGAGGTCACTGCACGTGGGCTCAGGAGAGGCACACACAACTGAAGGCAGAGTGACTGTGCTCGGGGGAGGGATCTCAGCAACAGCAGGAAGATCAGCAATGATAACTGGTGTTGCTTCAGTAGTAGTAACTTCATTTGGTGCTTCACTGGTTTCTGCACCGGTGGTAGGAACATTTTGAACAATCGGAGGAACAACTGTTGCCGCTTCTGTTGTTGTTGCATTCTGGTTTCTGTTATCGGCTTTCTGAACATACTGAGTCTTCATAGGTGCCTTTGTCTTGTTACCCTCACCATCAGGAACAACAGTTTGCTGAACTGGGCCGGAACGGTCCGCTTTCCGCAACTCGGGTTTGTTGATATAGCAAGTATCATCAGAGTGGCCCACATGCTTGCAGGCAGCACAATACCGAGGCACCTTTTCGAAGATAATATACTGCCAGAATCCAGTGTCTTTTTCGCCGATCCATAACCGCTTCAATAGAGGCCTAGAAATGTCATACTCAATGAGGACTCGAGCAACAGTAGGCCTACTGACCGCAGCGGTGGCATGATCGATCCGAAGCGGTTTACCGATGGCAGCAGCAATCGAATACAGAGCCTCTTTGCATCTCATGTAATGGACAGGTAAAAATGGCAAGGAGACCCATACCGGAACAATCGGCGACTCTTCCGAACTGTGAAAAGTTGTGGACCATTTGAACACCCTCATAGCTCGGCCATCAATAAACCAAGATTGGCGGAGCCAAATTCTCGTATAGTCCTCTTCCAGGTGCAGGTGGATAAGGATGTGGCGAGGATCCAATAATGAGATTTCACAATTTCCCTTCAAGCCAAGAGCCACAAAAAATTTACGGATAACATCAATAGGAGGGCGCCCGAAGGAAAACTTACCAACTAGAGCGAGCTTGAATGGTGCGGCCATGATGTTAATTTCTTCCTCGGTGAAAAAAATGGCCGGCTCGCCTCTATGGGTCGAGGATTGCCTGAACGAAATGGCCGGAGCAGCTCTTTGAGACCCAGCAGCGGCATCCACAAACGATTTGCAGGGTTGAGCAGTGGGCGATTTTGCCGCCATTTGTGCAAACGATGGAAGCGGCGGAAACTCCAATGAAGTAGTCGGATAGCCACCGGCCATGGCCGGAGAAGCCATTCAGGCCGAGTTGCGCGACGGGAGGCCCCGGAAGAAAAATGTCCAAAATCCCAAGTTCTGTGAATAGTACCCCGAAATCACTGTAGCAAACAGGTACTGTAGCGATTACGGGTACTGTAGCGAACAAGTACTGTAGCAATGAAGAACAGGCACTGTAGCACGAAGAACAGTACTGTAGCAGGAATAGTAAAACCAAAACTTCCAACCGTTGTGTAGGCTTCAAATCACCTCCAAAATTCGCATATAAGGTATGGAAACGTAGATCGGTGAGAGGGGAACAATTCTGAGGGGGTGGTGAGAGTGCACTCGCCGGAAATATCGCCGGATCTAGGTTTTAGGTATCGGCACTATTCATTGAATAGTAAACCGAAACTTCAAAACTTGATCGGGTATGCAAATCAACTCCAAAATCCCCAATAAACACACGGAAATGTAGATCAATGAAGGGCGAATATGTTTAAGAGGGAGGTGTAAGCTTACTTGCCGGAAAATGTGGTCGGAAAACCGAAACTAGCATTCGGGCACTGTAGCACGCATAGTATTCCGACTTCACTTCAATCTTTCAAGCTCCAAACGTGCTCCAAAATTTTCAAGCAACATATCAAA
>CM056371.1:314680-317180 GCA_029641205.1 Citrus maxima | reverse complement strand
GGGGGGGGGGGGGGGGGGGGGGGGGGGGGGGGGGGGGGGGGGGGGGGGGGGGGGGGGGGGGGGGGGGGGGGGGGGGGGGGGGGGGGGGGGGGGGGGGGGGGGGGGGGGGGGGGGGGGGGGGGGGGGGGGGGGGGGGGGGGGGGGGGGGGGGGGGGGGGGGGGGGGGGGGGGGGGGGGGGGGGGGGGGGGGGGGGGGGGGGGGGGGGGGGGGGGGGGGGGGGGGGGGGGGGGGGGGGGGGGG
The DNA here is from genome assembly GCA_029641205.1 of Citrus maxima. Classification (NCBI taxonomy): domain Eukaryota; kingdom Viridiplantae; phylum Streptophyta; class Magnoliopsida; order Sapindales; family Rutaceae; genus Citrus; species Citrus maxima. Next base: position 316,939 of record CM056371.1, on the reverse strand, counting down.
GGGGGGGGGGGGGGGGGGGGGGGGGGGGGGGGGGGGGGGGGGGGGGGGGGGGGGGGGGGGGGGGGGGGGGGGGGGGGGGGGGGGGGGGGGGGGGGGGGGGGGGGGGGGGGGGGGGGGGGGGGGGGGGGGGGGGGGGGGGGGGGGGGGGGGGGGGGGGGGGGGGGGGGGGGGGGGGGGGGGGGGGGGGGGGGGGGGGGGGGGGGGGGGGGGGGGGGGGGGGGGGGGGGGGGGGGGGGGGGGGGGGGGGGGGGGGGGGGGGGGGGGGGGGGGGGGGGGGGGGGGAGGGGGGCGCGGCGCGGCGGGGGCCGGCCGAGGGCGGGGGGGGGGGGGGGCGGGGGCGGGGGGGGGGGGGGGGGGGGGGGGGGGGGGGGGGGGGGGGGGGGGGGGGGGGGGGGGGGGGGGGGGGGGGGGGGGGGGGGGGGGGGGGGGGGGGGGGGGGGGGGGGGGGGGGGGGGGGGGGGGGGGGGGGGGGGGGGGGGGGGGGGGGGGGGGGGGGGGGGGGGGGGGGGGGGGGGGGGGGGGGGGGGGGGGGGGGGGGGGGGGGGGGGGGGGGGGGGGGGGGGGGGGGGGGGGGGGGGGGGGGGGGGGGGGGGGGGGGGGGGGGGGGGGGGGGGGGGGGGGGGGGGGGGGGGGGGGGGGGGGGGGGGGGGGGGGGGGGGGGGGGGGGGGGGGGGGGGGGGGGGGGGGGGGGGGGGGGGGGGGGGGGGGGGGGGGGGGGGGGGGGGGGGGGGGGGGGGGGGGGGGGGGGGGGGGGGGGGGGGGGGGGGGGGGGGGGGGGGGGGGGGGGGGGGGGGGGGGGGGGGGGGGGGGGGGGGGGGGGGGGGGGGGGGGGGGGGGGGGGGGGGGGGGGGGGGGGGGGGGGGGGGGGGGGGGGGGGGGGGGGGGGGGGGGGGGGGGGGTGGGGGGGGTGGGGGGCGGGGGGGCGGGGTGGTGGGGGGGGGTGGGGGGGTGGTGGTGGGGGGGGGGGGGTGGGCGTGGGGGGGGGGGGGGGGGGTGGGTCGGGGGGGGGGGGGGGGTGTGGGTGTGGGGGGGGGGGGGGGGGGGGGGGGGGGGGGGGGGGGGGGGGGGGGGGGGGGGGGGGGGGGGGGGGGGGGGGGGGGGGGGGGGGGGGGGGGGGGGGGGGGGGGGGGGGGGGGGGGGGGGGGGGGGGGGGGGGGGGGGGGGGGGGGGGGGGGGGGGGGGGGGCGGGGGGGGGGGGGGGGGGGGGGAGGCGGGGGGGGGGGGGGGGGGGGGGGGGGGGGGGGGGGGGGGGGGGGGGGGGGGGGGGGGGGGGGGGGGGGGGGGGGGGGGGGGGGGGGGGGGGGGGGGGGGGGGGGGGGGGGGGGGGGGGGGGGGGGGGGGGGGGGGGGGGGGGGGGGGGGGGGGGGGGGGGGGGGGGGGGGGGGGGGGGGGGGGGGGGGGGGGGGGGGGGGGGGGGGGGGGGGGGGGGGGGGGGGGGGGGGGGGGGGGGGGGGGGGGGGGGGGGGGGGGGGGGGGGGGGGGGGGGGGGGGGGGGGGGGGGGGGGGGGGGGGGGGGGGGGGGGGGGGGGGGGGGGGGGGGGGGGGGGGGGGGGGGGGGGGGGGGGGGGGGGGGGGGGGGGGGGGGGGGGGGGGGGGGGGGGGGGGGGGGGGGGGGGGGGGGGGGGGGGGGGGGGGGGGGGGGGGGGGGGGGGGGGGGGGGGGGGGGGGGGGGGGGGGGGGGGGGGGGGGGGGGGGGGGGGGGGGGGGGGGGGGGGGGGGGGGGGGGGGGGGGGGGGGGGGGGGGGGGGGGGGGGGGGGGGGGGGGGGGGGGGGGGGGGGGGGGGGGGGGGGGGGGGGGGGGGGGGGGGGGGGGGGGGGGGGGGGGGGGGGGGGGGGGGGGGGGGGGGGGGGGGGGGGGGGGGGGGGGGGGGGGGGGGGGGGGGGGGGGGGGGGGGGGGGGGGGGGGGGGGGGGGGGGGGGGGGGGGGGGGGGGGGGGGGGGGGGGGGGGGGGGGGGGGGGGGGGGGGGGGGGGGGGGGGGGGGGGGGGGGGGGGGGGGGGGGGGGGGGGGGGGGGGGGGGGGGGGGGGGGGGGGGGGGGGGGGGGGGGGGGGGGGGGGGGGGGGGGGGGGGGGGGGGGGGGGGGGGGGGGGGGGGGGGGGGGGGGGGGGGGGGGGGGGGGGGGGGGGGGGGGGGGGGGGGGGGGGGGGGGGGGGGGGGGGGGGGGGGGGGGGGGGGGGGGGGGGGGGGGGGGGGGGGGGGGGGGGGGGGGGGGGGGGGGGGGGGGGGGGGGGGGGGGGGGGGGGGGGGGGGGGGGGGGG
>CM056371.1:254680-309680 GCA_029641205.1 Citrus maxima | reverse complement strand
GGGGGGGGGGGGGGGCGGGGCGGGGGGGGGGGGGGGCGGGCGGGGGCGGGGGGGGGGGGGGGGGGGGGGGGGGGGGGGGGGGGGGGGGGGGGGGGGGGGGGGGGGGGGGGGGGGGGGGGGGGGGGGGGGGGGGGGGGGGGGGGGGGGGGGGGGGGGGGGGGGGGGGGGGGGGGGGGGGGGGGGGGGGGGGGGGGGGGGGGGGGGGGGGGGGGGGGGGGGGGGGGGGGGGGGGGGGGGGGGGGGGGGGGGGGGGGGGGGGGGGGGGGGGGGGGGGGGGGGGGGGGGGGGGGGGGGGGGGGGGGGGGGGGGGGGGGGGGGGGGGGGGGGGGGGGGGGGGGGGGGGGGGGGGGGGGGGGGGGGGGGGGGGGGGGGGGGGGGGGGGGGGGGGGGGGGGGGGGGGGGGGGGGGGGGGGGGGGGGGGGGGGGGGGGGGGGGGGGGGGGGGGGGGGGGGGGGGGGGGGGGGGGGGGGGGGGGGGGGGGGGGGGGGGGGGGGGGGGGGGGGGGGGGGGGGGGGGGGGGGGGGGGGGGGGGGGGGGGGGGGGGGGGGGGGGGGGGGGGGGGGGGGGGGGGGGGGGGGGGGGGGGGGGGGGGGGGGGGGGGGGGGGGGGGGGGGGGGGGGGGGGGGGGGGGGGGGGGGGGGGGGGGGGGGGGGGGGGGGGGGGGGGGGGGGGGGGGGGGGGGGGGGGGGGGGGGGGGGGGGGGGGGGGGGGGGGGGGGGGGGGGGGGGGGGGGGGGGGGGGGGGGGGGGGGGGGGGGGGGGGGGGGGGGGGGGGGGGGGGGGGGGGGGGGGGGGGGGGGGGGGGGGGGGGGGGGGGGGGGGGGGGGGGGGGGGGGGGGGGGGGGGGGGGGGGGGGGGGGGGGGGGGGGGGGGGGGGGGGGGGGGGGGGGGGGGGGGGGGGGGGGGGGGGGGGGGGGGGGGGGGGGGGGGGGGGGGGGGGGGGGGGGGGGGGGGGGGGGGGGGGGGGGGGGGGGGGGGGGGGGGGGGGGGGGGGGGGGGGGGGGGGGGGGGGGGGGGGGGGGGGGGGGGGGGGGGGGGGGGGGGGGGGGGGGGGGGGGGGGGGGGGGGGGGGGGGGGGGGGGGGGGGGGGGGGGGGGGGGGGGGGGGGGGGGGGGGGGGGGGGGGGGGGGGGGGGGGGGGGGGGGGGGGGGGGGGGGGGGGGGGGGGGGGGGGGGGGGGGGGGGGGGGGGGGGGGGGGGGGGGGGGGGGGGGGGGGGGGGGGGGGGGGGGGGGGGGGGGGGGGGGGGGGGGGGGGGGGGGGGGGGGGGGGGGGGGGGGGGGGGGGGGGGGGGGGGGGGGGGGGGGGGGGGGGGGGGGGGGGGGGGGGGGGGGGGGGGGGGGGGGGGGGGGGGGGGGGGGGGGGGGGGGGGGGGGGGGGGGGGGGGGGGGGGGGGGGGGGGGGGGGGGGGGGGGGGGGGGGGGGGGGGGGGGGGGGGGGGGGGGGGGGGGGGGGGGGGGGGGGGGGGGGGGGGGGGGGGGGGGGGGGGGGGGGGGGGGGGGGGGGGGGGGGGGGGGGGGGGGGGGGGGGGGGGGGGGGGGGGGGGGGGGGGGGGGGGGGGGGGGGGGGGGGGGGGGGGGGGGGGGGGGGGGGGGGGGGGGGGGGGGGGGGGGGGGGGGGGGGGGGGGGGGGGGGGGGGGGGGGGGGGGGGGGGGGGGGGGGGGGGGGGGGGGGGGGGGGGGGGGGGGGGGGGGGGGGGGGGGGGGGGGGGGGGGGGGGGGGGGGGGGGGGGGGGGGGGGGGGGGGGGGGGGGGGGGGGGGGGGGGGGGGGGGGGGGGGGGGGGGGGGGGGGGGGGGGGGGGGGGGGGGGGGGGGGGGGGGGGGGGGGGGGGGGGGGGGGGGGGGGGGGGGGGGGGGGGGGGGGGGGGGGGGGGGGGGGGGGGGGGGGGGGGGGGGGGGGGGGGGGGGGGGGGGGGGGGGGGGGGGGGGGGGGGGGGGGGGGGGGGGGGGGGGGGGGGGGGGGGGGGGGGGGGGGGGGGGGGGGGGGGGGGGGGGGGGGGGGGGGGGGGGGGGGGGGGGGGGGGGGGGGGGGGGGGGGGGGGGGGGGGGGGGGGGGGGGGGGGGGGGGGGGGGGGGGGGGGGGGGGGGGGGGGGGGGGGGGGGGGGGGGGGGGGGGGGGGGGGGGGGGGGGGGGGGGGGGGGGGGGGGGGGGGGGGGGGGGGGGGGGGGGGGGGGGGGGGGGGGGGGGGGGGGGGGGGGGGGGGGGGGGGGGGGGGGGGGGGGGGGGGGGGGGGGGGGGGGGGGGGGGGGGGGGGGGGGGGGGGGGGGGGGGGGGGGGGGGGGGGGGGGGGGGGGGGGGGGGGGGGGGGGGGGGGGGGGGGGGGGGGGGGGGGGGGGGGGGGGGGGGGGGGGGGGGGGGGGGGGGGGGGGGGGGGGGGGGGGGGGGGGGGGGGGGGGGGGGGGGGGGGGGGGGGGGGGGGGGGGGGGGGGGGGGGGGGGGGGGGGGGGGGGGGGGGGGGGGGGGGGGGGGGGGGGGGGGGGGGGGGGGGGGGGGGGGGGGGGGGGGGGGGGGGGGGGGGGGGGGGGGGGGGGGGGGGGGGGGGGGGGGGGGGGGGGGGGGGGGGGGGGGGGGGGGGGGGGGGGGGGGGGGGGGGGGGGGGGGGGGGGGGGGGGGGGGGGGGGGGGGGGGGGGGGGGGGGGGGGGGGGGGGGGGGGGGGGGGGGGGGGGGGGGGGGGGGGGGGGGGGGGGGGGGGGGGGGGGGGGGGGGGGGGGGGGGGGGGGGGGGGGGGGGGGGGGGGGGGGGGGGGGGGGGGGGGGGGGGGGGGGGGGGGGGGGGGGGGGGGGGGGGGGGGGGGGGGGGGGGGGGGGGGGGGGGGGGGGGGGGGGGGGGGGGGGGGGGGGGGGGGGGGGGGGGGGGGGGGGGGGGGGGGGGGGGGGGGGGGGGGGGGGGGGGGGGGGGGGGGGGGGGGGGGGGGGGGGGGGGGGGGGGGGGGGGGGGGGGGGGGGGGGGGGGGGGGGGGGGGGGGGGGGGGGGGGGGGGGGGGGGGGGGGGGGGGGGGGGGGGGGGGGGGGGGGGGGGGGGGGGGGGGGGGGGGGGGGGGGGGGGGGGGGGGGGGGGGGGGGGGGGGGGGGGGGGGGGGGGGGGGGGGGGGGGGGGGGGGGGGGGGGGGGGGGGGGGGGGGGGGGGGGGGGGGGGGGGGGGGGGGGGGGGGGGGGGGGGGGGGGGGGGGGGGGGGGGGGGGGGGGGGGGGGGGGGGGGGGGGGGGGGGGGGGGGGGGGGGGGGGGGGGGGGGGGGGGGGGGGGGGGGGGGGGGGGGGGGGGGGGGGGGGGGGGGGGGGGGGGGGGGGGGGGGGGGGGGGGGGGGGGGGGGGGGGGGGGGGGGGGGGGGGGGGGGGGGGGGGGGGGGGGGGGGGGGGGGGGGGGGGGGGGGGGGGGGGGGGGGGGGGGGGGGGGGGGGGGGGGGGGGGGGGGGGGGGGGGGGGGGGGGGGGGGGGGGGGGGGGGGGGGGGGGGGGGGGGGGGGGGGGGGGGGGGGGGGGGGGGGGGGGGGGGGGGGGGGGGGGGGGGGGGGGGGGGGGGGGGGGGGGGGGGGGGGGGGGGGGGGGGGGGGGGGGGGGGGGGGGGGGGGGGGGGGGGGGGGGGGGGGGGGGGGGGGGGGGGGGGGGGGGGGGGGGGGGGGGGGGGGGGGGGGGGGGGGGGGGGGGGGGGGGGGGGGGGGGGGGGGGGGGGGGGGGGGGGGGGGGGGGGGGGGGGGGGGGGGGGGGGGGGGGGGGGGGGGGGGGGGGGGGGGGGGGGGGGGGGGGGGGGGGGGGGGGGGGGGGGGGGGGGGGGGGGGGGGGGGGGGGGGGGGGGGGGGGGGGGGGGGGGGGGGGGGGGGGGGGGGGGGGGGGGGGGGGGGGGGGGGGGGGGGGGGGGGGGGGGGGGGGGGGGGGGGGGGGGGGGGGGGGGGGGGGGGGGGGGGGGGGGGGGGGGGGGGGGGGGGGGGGGGGGGGGGGGGGGGGGGGGGGGGGGGGGGGGGGGGGGGGGGGGGGGGGGGGGGGGGGGGGGGGGGGGGGGGGGGGGGGGGGGGGGGGGGGGGGGGGGGGGGGGGGGGGGGGGGGGGGGGGGGGGGGGGGGGGGGGGGGGGGGGGGGGGGGGGGGGGGGGGGGGGGGGGGGGGGGGGGGGGGGGGGGGGGGGGGGGGGGGGGGGGGGGGGGGGGGGGGGGGGGGGGGGGGGGGGGGGGGGGGGGGGGGGGGGGGGGGGGGGGGGGGGGGGGGGGGGGGGGGGGGGGGGGGGGGGGGGGGGGGGGGGGGGGGGGGGGGGGGGGGGGGGGGGGGGGGGGGGGGGGGGGGGGGGGGGGGGGGGGGGGGGGGGGGGGGGGGGGGGGGGGGGGGGGGGGGGGGGGGGGGGGGGGGGGGGGGGGGGGGGGGGGGGGGGGGGGGGGGGGAGGGCGGGTGGGGGCGGGGGGGGGGGGGGGGGGGGGGGGGGGGGGGGGGGGGGGGGGGGGGGGGGGGGGGGGGGGGGGGGGGGGGGGGGGGGGGGGGGGGGGGGGGGGGGGGGGGGGGGGGGGGGGGGGGGGGGGGGGGGGGGGGGGGGGGGGGGGGGGGGGGGGGGGGGGGGGGGGGGGGGGGGGGGGGGGGGGGGGGGGGGGGGGGGGGGGGGGGGGGGGGGGGGGGGGGGGGGGGGGGGGGGGGGGGGGGGGGGGGGGGGGGGGGGGGGGGGGGGGGGGGGGGGGGGGGGGGGGGGGGGGGGGGGGGGGGGGGGGGGGGGGGGGGGGGGGGGGGGGGGGGGGGGGGGGGGGGGGGGGGGGGGGGGGGGGGGGGGGGGGGGGGGGGGGGGGGGGGGGGGGGGGGGGGGGGGGGGGGGGGGGGGGGGGGGGGGGGGGGGGGGGGGGGGGGGGGGGGGGGGGGGGGGGGGGGGGGGGGGGGGGGGGGGGGGGGGGGGGGGGGGGGGGGGGGGGGGGGGGGGGGGGGGGGGGGGGGGGGGGGGGGGGGGGGGGGGGGGGGGGGGGGGGGGGGGGGGGGGGGGGGGGGGGGGGGGGGGGGGGGGGGGGGGGGGGGGGGGGGGGGGGGGGGGGGGGGGGGGGGGGGGGGGGGGGGGGGGGGGGGGGGGGGGGGGGGGGGGGGGGGGGGGGGGGGGGGGGGGGGGGGGGGGGGGGGGGGGGGGGGGGGGGGGGGGGGGGGGGGGGGGGGGGGGGGGGGGGGGGGGGGGGGGGGGGGGGGGGGGGGGGGGGGGGGGGGGGGGGGGGGGGGGGGGGGGGGGGGGGGGGGGGGGGGGGGGGGGGGGGGGGGGGGGGGGGGGGGGGGGGGGGGGGGGGGGGGGGGGGGGGGGGGGGGGGGGGGGGGGGGGGGGGGGGGGGGGGGGGGGGGGGGGGGGGGGGGGGGGGGGGGGGGGGGGGGGGGGGGGGGGGGGGGGGGGGGGGGGGGGGGGGGGGGGGGGGGGGGGGGGGGGGGGGGGGGGGGGGGGGGGGGGGGGGGGGGGGGGGGGGGGGGGGGGGGGGGGGGGGGGGGGGGGGGGGGGGGGGGGGGGGGGGGGGGGGGGGGGGGGGGGGGGGGGGGGGGGGGGGGGGGGGGGGGGGGGGGGGGGGGGGGGGGGGGGGGGGGGGGGGGGGGGGGGGGGGGGGGGGGGGGGGGGGGGGGGGGGGGGGGGGGGGGGGGGGGGGGGGGGGGGGGGGGGGGGGGGGGGGGGGGGGGGGGGGTGGCGGGTGGGGGGGGGGGGGGGGGGGGGGGGGGGGGGGGGGGGGGGGGGGGGGGGGGGGGGGGGGGGGGGGGGGGGGGGGGGGGGGGGGGGGGGGGGGGGGGGGGGGGGGGGGGGGGGGGGGGGGGGGGGGGGGGGGGGGGGGGGGGGGGGGGGGGGGGGGGGGGGGGGGGGGGGGGGGGGGGGGGGGGGGGGGGGGGGGGGGGGGGGGGGGGGGGGGGGGGGGGGGGGGGGGGGGGGGGGGGGGGGGGGGGGGGGGGGGGGGGGGGGGGGGGGGGGGGGGGGGGGGGGGGGGGGGGGGGGGGGGGGGGGGGGGGGGGGGGGGGGGGGGGGGGGGGGGGGGGGGGGGGGGGGGGGGGGGGGGGGGGGGGGGGGGGGGGGGGGGGGGGGGGGGGGGGGGGGGGGGGGGGGGGGGGGGGGGGGGGGGGGGGGGGGGGGGGGGGGGGGGGGGGGGGGGGGGGGGGGGGGGGGGGGGGGGGGGGGGGGGGGGGGGGGGGGGGGGGGGGGGGGGGGGGGGGGGGCGGGGGGGGGGGGGGGGGGGGGGGGGGGGGGGGGGGGGGGGGGGGGGGGGGGGGGGGGGGGGGGGGGGGGGGGGGGGGGGGGGGGGGGGGGGGGGGGGGGGGGGGGGGGGGGGGGGGGGGGGGGGGGGGGGGGGGGGGGGGGGGGGGGGGGGGGGGGGGGGGGGGGGGGGGGGGGGGGGGGGGGGGGGGGGGGGGGGGGGGGGGGGGGGGGGGGGGGGGGGGGGGGGGGGGGGGGGGGGGGGGGGGGGGGGGGGGGGGGGGGGGGGGGGGGGGGGGGGGGGGGGGGGGGGGGGGGGGGGGGGGGGGGGGGGGGGGGGGGGGGGGGGGGGGGGGGGGGGGGGGGGGGGGGGGGGGGGGGGGGGGGGGGGGGGGGGGGGGGGGGGGGGGGGGGGGGGGGGGGGGGGGGGGGGGGGGGGGGGGGGGGGGGGGGGGGGGGGGGGGGGGGGGGGGGGGGGGGGGGGGGGGGGGGGGGGGGGGGGGGGGGGGGGGGGGGGGGGGGGGGGGGGGGGGGGGGGGGGGGGGGGGGGGGGGGGGGGGGGGGGGGGGGGGGGGGGGGGGGGGGGGGGGGGGGGGGGGGGGGGGGGGGGGGGGGGGGGGGGGGGGGGGGGGGGGGGGGGGGGGGGGGGGGGGGGGGGGGGGGGGGGGGGGGGGGGGGGGGGGGGGGGGGGGGGGGGGGGGGGGGGGGGGGGGGGGGGGGGGGGGGGGGGGGGGGGGGGGGGGGGGGGGGGGGGGGGGGGGGGGGGGGGGGGGGGGGGGGGGGGGGGGGGGGGGGGGGGGGGGGGGGGGGGGGGGGGGGGGGGGGGGGGGGGGGGGGGGGGGGGGGGGGGGGGGGGGGGGGGGGGGGGGGGGGGGGGGGGGGGGGGGGGGGGGGGGGGGGGGGGGGGGGGGGGGGGGGGGGGGGGGGGGGGGGGGGGGGGGGGGGGGGGGGGGGGGGGGGGGGGGGGGGGGGGGGGGGGGGGGGGGGGGGGGGGGGGGGGGGGGGGGGGGGGGGGGGGGGGGGGGGGGGGGGGGGGGGGGGGGGGGGGGGGGGGGGGGGGGGGGGGGGGGGGGGGGGGGGGGGGGGGGGGGGGGGGGGGGGGGGGGGGGGGGGGGGGGGGGGGGGGGGGGGGGGGGGGGGGGGGGGGGGGGGGGGGGGGGGGGGGGGGGGGGGGGGGGGGGGGGGGGGGGGGGGGGGGGGGGGGGGGGGGGGGGGGGGGGGGGGGGGGGGGGGGGGGGGGGGGGGGGGGGGGGGGGGGGGGGGGGGGGGGGGGGGGGGGGGGGGGGGGGGGGGGGGGGGGGGGGGGGGGGGGGGGGGGGGGGGGGGGGGGGGGGGGGGGGGGGGGGGGGGGGGGGGGGGGGGGGGGGGGGGGGGGGGGGGGGGGGGGGGGGGGGGGGGGGGGGGGGGGGGGGGGGGGGGGGGGGGGGGGGGGGGGGGGGGGGGGGGGGGGGGGGGGGGGGGGGGGGGGGGGGGGGGGGGGGGGGGGGGGGGGGGGGGGGGGGGGGGGGGGGGGGGGGGGGGGGGGGGGGGGGGGGGGGGGGGGGGGGGGGGGGGGGGGGGGGGGGGGGGGGGGGGGGGGGGGGGGGGGGGGGGGGGGGGGGGGGGGGGGGGGGGGGGGGGGGGGGGGGGGGGGGGGGGGGGGGGGGGGGGGGGGGGGGGGGGGGGGGGGGGGGGGGGGGGGGGGGGGGGGGGGGGGGGGGGGGGGGGGGGGGGGGGGGGGGGGGGGGGGGGGGGGGGGGGGGGGGGGGGGGGGGGGGGGGGGGGGGGGGGGGGGGGGGGGGGGGGGGGGGGGGGGGGGGGGGGGGGGGGGGGGGGGGGGGGGGGGGGGGGGGGGGGGGGGGGGGGGGGGGGGGGGGGGGGGGGGGGGGGGGGGGGGGGGGGGGGGGGGGGGGGGGGGGGGGGGGGGGGGGGGGGGGGGGGGGGGGGGGGGGGGGGGGGGGGGGGGGGGGGGGGGGGGGGGGGGGGGGGGGGGGGGGGGGGGGGGGGGGGGGGGGGGGGGGGGGGGGGGGGGGGGGGGGGGGGGGGGGGGGGGGGGGGGGGGGGGGGGGGGGGGGGGGGGGGGGGGGGGGGGGGGGGGGGGGGGGGGGGGGGGGGGGGGGGGGGGGGGGGGGGGGGGGGGGGGGGGGGGGGGGGGGGGGGGGGGGGGGGGGGGGGGGGGGGGGGGGGGGGGGGGGGGGGGGGGGGGGGGGGGGGGGGGGGGGGGGGGGGGGGGGGGGGGGGGGGGGGGGGGGGGGGGGGGGGGGGGGGGGGGGGGGGGGGGGGGGGGGGGGGGGGGGGGGGGGGGGGGGGGGGGGGGGGGGGGGGGGGGGGGGGGGGGGGGGGGGGGGGGGGGGGGGGGGGGGGGGGGGGGGGGGGGGGGGGGGGGGGGGGGGGGGGGGGGGGGGGGGGGGGGGGGGGGGGGGGGGGGGGGGGGGGGGGGGGGGGGGGGGGGGGGGGGGGGGGGGGGGGGGGGGGGGGGGGGGGGGGGGGGGGGGGGGGGGGGGGGGGGGGGGGGGGGGGGGGGGGGGGGGGGGGGGGGGGGGGGGGGGGGGGGGGGGGGGGGGGGGGGGGGGGGGGGGGGGGGGGGGGGGGGGGGGGGGGGGGGGGGGGGGGGGGGGGGGGGGGGGGGGGGGGGGGGGGGGGGGGGGGGGGGGGGGGGGGGGGGGGGGGGGGGGGGGGGGGGCGGGGGGGGGGGGGGGGGGGGGGGGGGGGGGGGGGGGGGGGGGGGGGGGGGGGGGGGGGGGGGGGGGGGGGGGGGGGGGGGGGGGGGGGGGGGGGGGGGGGGGGGGGGGGGGGGGGGGGGGGGGGGGGGGGGGGGGGGGGGGGGGGGGGGGGGGGGGGGGGGGGGGGGGGGGGGGGGGGGGGGGGGGGGGGGGGGGGGGGGGGGGGGGGGGGGGGGGGGGGGGGGGGGGGGGGGGGGGGGGGGGGGGGGGGGGGGGGGGGGGGGGGGGGGGGGGGGGGGGGGGGGGGGGGGGGGGGGGGGGGGGGGGGGGGGGGGGGGGGGGGGGGGGGGGGGGGGGGGGGGGGGGGGGGGGGGGGGGGGGGGGGGGGGGGGGGGGGGGGGGGGGGGGGGGGGGGGGGGGGGGGGGGGGGGGGGGGGGGGGGGGGGGGGGGGGGGGGGGGGGGGGGGGGGGGGGGGGGGGGGGGGGGGGGGGGGGGGGGGGGGGGGGGGGGGGGGGGGGGGGGGGGGGGGGGGGGGGGGGGGGGGGGGGGGGGGGGGGGGGGGGGGGGGGGGGGGGGGGGGGGGGGGGGGGGGGGGGGGGGGGGGGGGGGGGGGGGGGGGGGGGTGGGGGAGGGGGGGGCGGGGGGGGGGGAGCCGGGGGGGGGGGGGGCGGCGGGGGCGGCGGGGGGGGGGGGGGGGGGGAGGGGGGGGGGGGGGGGGGGGGGGGTGGTGGTGGGGCGGTGGTGGGGGGGGGGGGGGAGGGGTGGTGGGGGGGGGGGGGGGGGGGGGGGGGGGGGGGGGGGGGGGGGGGGGGGGGGGGGGGGGGGGGGGGGGGGGGGGGGGGGGGGGGGGGGGGGGGGGGGGGGGGGGGGGGGGGGGGGGGGGGGGGGGGGGGGGGGGGGGGGGGGGGGGGGGGGGGGGGGGGGGGGGGGGGGGGGGGGGGGGGGGGGGGGGGGGGGGGGGGGGGGGGGGGGGGGGGGGGGGGGGGGGGGGGGGGGGGGGGGGGGGGGGGGGGGGGGGGGGGGGGGGGGGGGGGGGGGGGGGGGGGGGGGGGGGGGGGGGGGGGGGGGGGGGGGGGGGGGGGGGGGGGGGGGGGGGGGGGGGGGGGGGGGGGGGGGGGGGGGGGGGGGGGGGGGGGGGGGGGGGGGGGGGGGGGGGGGGGGGGGGGGGGGGGGGGGGGGGGGGGGGGGGGGGGGGGGGGGGGGGGGGGGGGGGGGGGGGGGGGGGGGGGGGGGGGGGGGGGGGGGGGGGGGGGGGGGGGGGGGGGGGGGGGGGGGGGGGGGGGGGGGGGGGGGGGGGGGGGGGGGGGGGGGGGGGGGGGGGGGGGGGGGGGGGGGGGGGGGGGGGGGGGGGGGGGGGGGGGGGGGGGGGGGGGGGGGGGGGGGGGGGGGGGGGGGGGGGGGGGGGGGGGGGGGGGGGGGGGGGGGGGGGGGGGGGGGGGGGGGGGGGGGGGGGGGGGGGGGGGGGGGGGGGGGGGGGGGGGGGGGGGGGGGGGGGGGGGGGGGGGGGGGGGGGGGGGGGGGGGGGGGGGGGGGGGGGGGGGGGGGGGGGGGGGGGGGGGGGGGGGGGGGGGGGGGGGGGGGGGGGGGGGGGGGGGGGGGGGGGGGGGGGGGGGGGGGGGGGGGGGGGGGGGGGGGGGGGGGGGGGGGGGGGGGGGGGGGGGGGGGGGGGGGGGGGGGGGGGGGGGGGGGGGGGGGGGGGGGGGGGGGGGGGGGGGGGGGGGGGGGGGGGGGGGGGGGGGGGGGGGGGGGGGGGGGGGGGGGGGGGGGGGGGGGGGGGGGGGGGGGGGGGGGGGGGGGGGGGGGGGGGGGGGGGGGGGGGGGGGGGGGGGGGGGGGGGGGGGGGGGGGGGGGGGGGGGGGGGGGGGGGGGGGGGGGGGGGGGGGGGGGGGGGGGGGGGGGGGGGGGGGGGGGGGGGGGGGGGGGGGGGGGGGGGGGGGGGGGGGGGGGGGGGGGGGGGGGGGGGGGGGGGGGGGGGGGGGGGGGGGGGGGGGGGGGGGGGGGGGGGGGGGGGGGGGGGGGGGGGGGGGGGGGGGGGGGGGGGGGGGGGGGGGGGGGGGGGGGGGGGGGGGGGGGGGGGGGGGGGGGGGGGGGGGGGGGGGGGGGGGGGGGGGGGGGGGGGGGGGGGGGGGGGGGGGGGGGGGGGGGGGGGGGGGGGGGGGGGGGGGGGGGGGGGGGGGGGGGGGGGGGGGGGGGGGGGGGGGGGGGGGGGGGGGGGGGGGGGGGGGGGGGGGGGGGGGGGGGGGGGGGGGGGGGGGGGGGGGGGGGGGGGGGGGGGGGGGGGGGGGGGGGGGGGGGGGGGGGGGGGGGGGGGGGGGGGGGGGGGGGGGGGGGGGGGGGGGGGGGGGGGGGGGGGGGGGGGGGGGGGGGGGGGGGGGGGGGGGGGGGGGGGGGGGGGGGGGGGGGGGGGGGGGGGGGGGGGGGGGGGGGGGGGGGGGGGGGGGGGGGGGGGGGGGGGGGGGGGGGGGGGGGGGGGGGGGGGGGGGGGGGGGGGGGGGGGGGGGGGGGGGGGGGGGGGGGGGGGGGGGGGGGGGGGGGGGGGGGGGGGGGGGGGGGGGGGGGGGGGGGGGGGGGGGGGGGGGGGGGGGGGGGGGGGGGGGGGGGGGGGGGGGGGGGGGGGGGGGGGGGGGGGGGGGGGGGGGGGGGGGGGGGGGGGGGGGGGGGGGGGGGGGGGGGGGGGGGGGGGGGGGGGGGGGGGGGGGGGGGGGGGGGGGGGGGGGGGGGGGGGGGGGGGGGGGGGGGGGGGGGGGGGGGGGGGGGGGGGGGGGGGGGGGGGGGGGGGGGGGGGGGGGGGGGGGGGGGGGGGGGGGGGGGGGGGGGGGGGGGGGGGGGGGGGGGGGGGGGGGGGGGGGGGGGGGGGGGGGGGGGGGGGGGGGGGGGGGGGGGGGGGGGGGGGGGGGGGGGGGGGGGGGGGGGGGGGGGGGGGGGGGGGGGGGGGGGGGGGGGGGGGGGGGGGGGGGGGGGGGGGGGGGGGGGGGGGGGGGGGGGGGGGGGGGGGGGGGGGGGGGGGGGGGGGGGGGGGGGGGGGGGGGGGGGGGGGGGGGGGGGGGGGGGGGGGGGGGGGGGGGGGGGGGGGGGGGGGGGGGGGGGGGGGGGGGGGGGGGGGGGGGGGGGGGGGGGGGGGGGGGGGGGGGGGGGGGGGGGGGGGGGGGGGGGGGGGGGGGGGGGGGGGGGGGGGGGGGGGGGGGGGGGGGGGGGGGGGGGGGGGGGGGGGGGGGGGGGGGGGGGGGGGGGGGGGGGGGGGGGGGGGGGGGGGGGGGGGGGGGGGGGGGGGGGGGGGGGGGGGGGGGGGGGGGGGGGGGGGGGGGGGGGGGGGGGGGGGGGGGGGGGGGGGGGGGGGGGGGGGGGGGGGGGGGGGGGGGGGGGGGGGGGGGGGGGGGGGGGGGGGGGGGGGGGGGGGGGGGGGGGGGGGGGGGGGGGGGGGGGGGGGGGGGGGGGGGGGGGGGGGGGGGGGGGGGGGGGGGGGGGGGGGGGGGGGGGGGGGGGGGGGGGGGGGGGGGGGGGGGGGGGGGGGGGGGGGGGGGGGGGGGGGGGGGGGGGGGGGGGGGGGGGGGGGGGGGGGGGGGGGGGGGGGGGGGGGGGGGGGGGGGGGGGGGGGGGGGGGGGGGGGGGGGGGGGGGGGGGGGGGGGGGGGGGGGGGGGGGGGGGGGGGGGGGGGGGGGGGGGGGGGGGGGGGGGGGGGGGGGGGGGGGGGGGGGGGGGGGGGGGGGGGGGGGGGGGGGGGGGGGGGGGGGGGGGGGGGGGGGGGGGGGGGGGGGGGGGGGGGGGGGGGGGGGGGGGGGGGGGGGGGGGGGGGGGGGGGGGGGGGGGGGGGGGGGGGGGGGGGGGGGGGGGGGGGGGGGGGGGGGGGGGGGGGGGGGGGGGGGGGGGGGGGGGGGGGGGGGGGGGGGGGGGGGGGGGGGGGGGGGGGGGGGGGGGGGGGGGGGGGGGGGGGGGGGGGGGGGGGGGGGGGGGGGGGGGGGGGGGGGGGGGGGGGGGGGGGGGGGGGGGGGGGGGGGGGGGGGGGGGGGGGGGGGGGGGGGGGGGGGGGGGGGGGGGGGGGGGGGGGGGGGGGGGGGGGGGGGGGGGGGGGGGGGGGGGGGGGGGGGGGGGGGGGGGGGGGGGGGGGGGGGGGGGGGGGGGGGGGGGGGGGGGGGGGGGGGGGGGGGGGGGGGGGGGGGGGGGGGGGGGGGGGGGGGGGGGGGGGGGGGGGGGGGGGGGGGGGGGGGGGGGGGGGGGGGGGGGGGGGGGGGGGGGGGGGGGGGGGGGGGGGGGGGGGGGGGGGGGGGGGGGGGGGGGGGGGGGGGGGGGGGGGGGGGGGGGGGGGGGGGGGGGGGGGGGGGGGGGGGGGGGGGGGGGGGGGGGGGGGGGGGGGGGGGGGGGGGGGGGGAGGGGGGGGGGGGGGGGGGGGGGGGGGGGGGGGGGGGGGGGGGGGGGGGGGGGGGGGGGGGGGGGGGGGGGGGGGGGGGGGGGGGGGGGGGGGGGGGGGGGGGGGGGGGGGGGGGGGGGGGGGGGGGGGGGGGGGGGGGGGGGGGGGGGGGGGGGGGGGGGGGGGGGGGGGGGGGGGGGGGGGGGGGGGGGGGGGGGGGGGGGGGGGGGGGGGGGGGGGGGGGGGGGGGGGGGGGGGGGGGGGGGGGGGGGGGGGGGGGGGGGGGGGGGGGGGGGGGGGGGGGGGGGGGGGGGGGGGGGGGGGGGGGGGGGGGGGGGGGGGGGGGGGGGGGGGGGGGGGGGGGGGGGGGGGGGGGGGGGGGGGGGGGGGGGGGGGGGGGGGGGGGGGGGGGGGGGGGGGGGGGGGGGGGGGGGGGGGGGGGGGGGGGGGGGGGGGGGGGGGGGGGGGGGGGGGGGGGGGGGGGGGGGGGGGGGGGGGGGGGGGGGGGGGGGGGGGGGGGGGGGGGGGGGGGGGGGGGGGGGGGGGGGGGGGGGGGGGGGGGGGGGGGGGGGGGGGGGGGGGGGGGGGGGGGGGGGGGGGGGGGGGGGGGGGGGGGGGGGGGGGGGGGGGGGGGGGGGGGGGGGGGGGGGGGGGGGGGGGGGGGGGGGGGGGGGGGGGGGGGGGGGGGGGGGGGGGGGGGGGGGGGGGGGGGGGGGGGGGGGGGGGGGGGGGGGGGGGGGGGGGGGGGGGGGGGGGGGGGGGGGGGGGGGGGGGGGGGGGGGGGGGGGGGGGGGGGGGGGGGGGGGGGGGGGGGGGGGGGGGGGGGGGGGGGGGGGGGGGGGGGGGGGGGGGGGGGGGGGGGGGGGGGGGGGGGGGGGGGGGGGGGGGGGGGGGGGGGGGGGGGGGGGGGGGGGGGGGGGGGGGGGGGGGGGGGGGGGGGGGGGGGGGGGGGGGGGGGGGGGGGGGGGGGGGGGGGGGGGGGGGGGGGGGGGGGGGGGGGGGGGGGGGGGGGGGGGGGGGGGGGGGGGGGGGGGGGGGGGGGGGGGGGGGGGGGGGGGGGGGGGGGGGGGGGGGGGGGGGGGGGGGGGGGGGGGGGGGGGGGGGGGGGGGGGGGGGGGGGGGGGGGGGGGGGGGGGGGGGGGGGGGGGGGGGGGGGGGGGGGGGGGGGGGGGGGGGGGGGGGGGGGGGGGGGGGGGGGGGGGGGGGGGGGGGGGGGGGGGGGGGGGGGGGGGGGGGGGGGGGGGGGGGGGGGGGGGGGGGGGGGGGGGGGGGGGGGGGGGGGGGGGGGGGGGGGGGGGGGGGGGGGGGGGGGGGGGGGGGGGGGGGGGGGGGGGGGGGGGGGGGGGGGGGGGGGGGGGGGGGGGGGGGGGGGGGGGGGGGGGGGGGGGGGGGGGGGGGGGGGGGGGGGGGGGGGGGGGGGGGGGGGGGGGGGGGGGGGGGGGGGGGGGGGGGGGGGGGGGGGGGGGGGGGGGGGGGGGGGGGGGGGGGGGGGGGGGGGGGGGGGGGGGGGGGGGGGGGGGGGGGGGGGGGGGGGGGGGGGGGGGGGGGGGGGGGGGGGGGGGGGGGGGGGGGGGGGGGGGGGGGGGGGGGGGGGGGGGGGGGGGGGGGGGGGGGGGGGGGGGGGGGGGGGGGGGGGGGGGGGGGGGGGGGGGGGGGGGGGGGGGGGGGGGGGGGGGGGGGGGGGGGGGGGGGGGGGGGGGGGGGGGGGGGGGGGGGGGGGGGGGGGGGGGGGGGGGGGGGGGGGGGGGGGGGGGGGGGGGGGGGGGGGGGGGGGGGGGGGGGGGGGGGGGGGGGGGGGGGGGGGGGGGGGGGGGGGGGGGGGGGGGGGGGGGGGGGGGGGGGGGGGGGGGGGGGGGGGGGGGGGGGGGGGGGGGGGGGGGGGGGGGGGGGGGGGGGGGGGGGGGGGGGGGGGGGGGGGGGGGGGGGGGGGGGGGGGGGGGGGGGGGGGGGGGGGGGGGGGGGGGGGGGGGGGGGGGGGGGGGGGGGGGGGGGGGGGGGGGGGGGGGGGGGGGGGGGGGGGGGGGGGGGGGGGGGGGGGGGGGGGGGGGGGGGGGGGGGGGGGGGGGGGGGGGGGGGGGGGGGGGGGGGGGGGGGGGGGGGGGGGGGGGGGGGGGGGGGGGGGGGGGGGGGGGGGGGGGGGGGGGGGGGGGGGGGGGGGGGGGGGGGGGGGGGGGGGGGGGGGGGGGGGGGGGGGGGGGGGGGGGGGGGGGGGGGGGGGGGGGGGGGGGGGGGGGGGGGGGGGGGGGGGGGGGGGGGGGGGGGGGGGGGGGGGGGGGGGGGGGGGGGGGGGGGGGGGGGGGGGGGGGGGGGGGGGGGGGGGGGGGGGGGGGGGGGGGGGGGGGGGGGGGGGGGGGGGGGGGGGGGGGGGGGGGGGGGGGGGGGGGGGGGGGGGGGGGGGGGGGGGGGGGGGGGGGGGGGGGGGGGGGGGGGGGGGGGGGGGGGGGGGGGGGGGGGGGGGGGGGGGGGGGGGGGGGGGGGGGGGGGGGGGGGGGGGGGGGGGGGGGGGGGGGGGGGGGGGGGGGGGGGGGGGGGGGGGGGGGGGGGGGGGGGGGGGGGGGGGGGGGGGGGGGGGGGGGGGGGGGGGGGGGGGGGGGGGGGGGGGGGGGGGGGGGGGGGGGGGGGGGGGGGGGGGGGGGGGGGGGGGGGGGGGGGGGGGGGGGGGGGGGGGGGGGGGGGGGGGGGGGGGGGGGGGGGGGGGGGGGGGGGGGGGGGGGGGGGGGGGGGGGGGGGGGGGGGGGGGGGGGGGGGGGGGGGGGGGGGGGGGGGGGGGGGGGGGGGGGGGGGGGGGGGGGGGGGGGGGGGGGGGGGGGGGGGGGGGGGGGGGGGGGGGGGGGGGGGGGGGGGGGGGGGGGGGGGGGGGGGGGGGGGGGGGGGGGGGGGGGGGGGGGGGGGGGGGGGGGGGGGGGGGGGGGGGGGGGGGGGGGGGGGGGGGGGGGGGGGGGGGGGGGGGGGGGGGGGGGGGGGGGGGGGGGGGGGGGGGGGGGGGGGGGGGGGGGGGGGGGGGGGGGGGGGGGGGGGGGGGGGGGGGGGGGGGGGGGGGGGGGGGGGGGGGGGGGGGGGGGGGGGGGGGGGGGGGGGGGGGGGGGGGGGGGGGGGGGGGGGGGGGGGGGGGGGGGGGGGGGGGGGGGGGGGGGGGGGGGGGGGGGGGGGGGGGGGGGGGGGGGGGGGGGGGGGGGGGGGGGGGGGGGGGGGGGGGGGGGGGGGGGGGGGGGGGGGGGGGGGGGGGGGGGGGGGGGGGGGGGGGGGGGGGGGGGGGGGGGGGGGGGGGGGGGGGGGGGGGGGGGGGGGGGGGGGGGGGGGGGGGGGGGGGGGGGGGGGGGGGGGGGGGGGGGGGGGGGGGGGGGGGGGGGGGGGGGGGGGGGGGGGGGGGGGGGGGGGGGGGGGGGGGGGGGGGGGGGGGGGGGGGGGGGGGGGGGGGGGGGGGGGGGGGGGGGGGGGGGGGGGGGGGGGGGGGGGGGGGGGGGGGGGGGGGGGGGGGGGGGGGGGGGGGGGGGGGGGGGGGGGGGGGGGGGGGGGGGGGGGGGGGGGGGGGGGGGGGGGGGGGGGGGGGGGGGGGGGGGGGGGGGGGGGGGGGGGGGGGGGGGGGGGGGGGGGGGGGGGGGGGGGGGGGGGGGGGGGGGGGGGGGGGGGGGGGGGGGGGGGGGGGGGGGGGGGGGGGGGGGGGGGGGGGGGGGGGGGGGGGGGGGGGGGGGGGGGGGGGGGGGGGGGGGGGGGGGGGGGGGGGGGGGGGGGGGGGGGGGGGGGGGGGGGGGGGGGGGGGGGGGGGGGGGGGGGGGGGGGGGGGGGGGGGGGGGGGGGGGGGGGGGGGGGGGGGGGGGGGGGGGGGGGGGGGGGGGGGGGGGGGGGGGGGGGGGGGGGGGGGGGGGGGGGGGGGGGGGGGGGGGGGGGGGGGGGGGGGGGGGGGGGGGGGGGGGGGGGGGGGGGGGGGGGGGGGGGGGGGGGGGGGGGGGGGGGGGGGGGGGGGGGGGGGGGGGGGGGGGGGGGGGGGGGGGGGGGGGGGGGGGGGGGGGGGGGGGGGGGGGGGGGGGGGGGGGGGGGGGGGGGGGGGGGGGGGGGGGGGGGGGGGGGGGGGGGGGGGGGGGGGGGGGGGGGGGGGGGGGGGGGGGGGGGGGGGGGGGGGGGGGGGGGGGGGGGGGGGGGGGGGGGGGGGGGGGGGGGGGGGGGGGGGGGGGGGGGGGGGGGGGGGGGGGGGCGGGCGGGGGGGCGGGGGGGCGGGGGCGGGGGGGGGGGGGGGGGGGGGGGGGGGGGGGGGGGGGGGGGGGGGGGGGGGGGGGGGGGGGGGGGGGGGGGGGGGGGGGGGGGGGGGGGGGGGGGGGGGGGGGGGGGGGGGGGGGGGGGGGGGGGGGGGGGGGGGGGGGGGGGGGGGGGGGGGGGGGGGGGGGGGGGGGGGGGGGGGGGGGGGGGGGGGGGGGGGGGGGGGGGGGGGGGGGGGGGGGGGGGGGGGGGGGGGGGGGGGGGGGGGGGGGGGGGGGGGGGGGGGGGGGGGGGGGGGGGGGGGGGGGGGGGGGGGGGGGGGGGGGGGGGGGGGGGGGGGGGGGGGGGGGGGGGGGGGGGGGGGGGGGGGGGGGGGGGGGGGGGGGGGGGGGGGGGGGGGGGGGGGGGGGGGGGGGGGGGGGGGGGGGGGGGGGGGGGGGGGGGGGGGGGGGGGGGGGGGGGGGGGGGGGGGGGGGGGGGGGGGGGGGGGGGGGGGGGGGGGGGGGGGGGGGGGGGGGGGGGGGGGGGGGGGGGGGGGGGGGGGGGGGGGGGGGGGGGGGGGGGGGGGGGGGGGGGGGGGGGGGGGGGGGGGGGGGGGGGGGGGGGGGGGGGGGGGGGGGGGGGGGGGGGGGGGGGGGGGGGGGGGGGGGGGGGGGGGGGGGGGGGGGGGGGGGGGGGGGGGGGGGGGGGGGGGGGGGGGGGGGGGGGAGGCGGGCGGGGGAGGGGCGGGGCGGGGGGGGGGGGGGGGGGGGGGGGGGGGGGGGGGGGGGGGGGGGGGGGGGGGGGGGGGGGGGGGGGGGGGGGGGGGGGGGGGGGGGGGCGGGGGGGGGGGGGGGGGGGGGGGGGGGGGGTGGGGGGGGGGGGGGGGGGGGGGGGGGGGGGGGGGGGGGGGGGGGGGGGGGGGGGGGGGGGGGGGGGGGGGGGGGGGGGGGGGGGGGGGGGGGGGGGGGGGGGGGGGGGGGGGGGGGGGGGGGGGGGGGGGGGGGGGGGGGGGGGGGGGGGGGGGGGGGGGGGGGGGGGGGGGGGGGGGGGGGGGGGGGGGGGGGGGGGGGGGGGGGGGGGGGGGGGGGGGGGGGGGGGGGGGGGGGGGGGGGGGGGGGGGGGGGGGGGGGGGGGGGGGGGGGGGGGGGGGGGGGGGGGGGGGGGGGGGGGGGGGGGGGGGGGGGGGGGGGGGGGGGGGGGGGGGGGGGGGGGGGGGGGGGGGGGGGGGGGGGGGGGGGGGGGGGGGGGGGGGGGGGGGGGGGGGGGGGGGGGGGGGGGGGGGGGGGGGGGGGGGGGGGGGGGGGGGGGGGGGGGGGGGGGGGGGGGGGGGGGGGGGGGGGGGGGGGGGGGGGGGGGGGGGGGGGGGGGGGGGGGGGGGGGGGGGGGGGGGGGGGGGGGGGGGGGGGGGGGGGGGGGGGGGGGGGGGGGGGGGGGGGGGGGGGGGGGGGGGGGGGGGGGGGGCGGGGGGGGGGGGGGGGGGGGGGGGGGGGGGGGGGGGGGGGGGGGGGGGGGGGGGGGGGGGGGGGGGGGGGGGGGGGGGGGGGGGGGGGGGGGGGGGGGGGGGGGGGGGGGGGGGGGGGGGGGGGGGGGGGGGGGGGGGGGGGGGGGGGGGGGGGGGGGGGGGGGGGGGGGGGGGGGGGGGGGGGGGGGGGGGGGGGGGGGGGGGGGGGGGGGGGGGGGGGGGGGGGGGGGGGGGGGGGGGGGGGGGGGGGGGGGGGGGGGGGGGGGGGGGGGGGGGGGGGGGGGGGGGGGGGGGGGGGGGGGGGGGGGGGGGGGGGGGGGGGGGGGGGGGGGGGGGGGGGGGGGGGGGGGGGGGGGGGGGGGGGGGGGGGGGGGGGGGGGGGGGGGGGGGGGGGGGGGGGGGGGGGGGGGGGGGGGGGGGGGGGGGGGGGGGGGGGGGGGGGGGGGGGGGGGGGGGGGGGGGGGGGGGGGGGGGGGGGGGGGGGGGGGGGGGGGGGGGGGGGGGGGGGGGGGGGGGGGGGGGGGGGGGGGGGGGGGGGGGGGGGGGGGGGGGGGGGGGGGGGGGGGGGGGGGGGGGGGGGGGGGGGGGGGGGGGGGGGGGGGGGGGGGGGGGGGGGGGGGGGGGGGGGGGGGGGGGGGGGGGGGGGGGGGGGGGGGGGGGGGGGGGGGGGGGGGGGGGGGGGGGGGGGCGGGGGGGGGGCCAGGGGGGGGGGGGGGGGGGGGGGGGGGGGGGGGGGGGGGGGGGGGGGGGGGGGGGGGGGGGGGGGGGGGGGGGGGGGGGGGGGGGGGGGGGGGGGGGGGGGGGGGGGGGGGGGGGGGGGGGGGGGGGGGGGGGGGGGGGGGGGGGGGGGGGGGGGGGGGGGGGGGGGGGGGGGGGGGGGGGGGGGGGGGGGGGGGGGGGGGGGGGGGGGGGGGGGGGGGGGGGGGGGGGGGGGGGGGGGGGGGGGGGGGGGGGGGGGGGGGGGGGGGGGGGGGGGGGGGGGGGGGGGGGGGGGGGGGGGGGGGGGGGGGGGGGGGGGGGGGGGGGGGGGGGGGGGGGGGGGGGGGGGGGGGGGGGGGGGGGGGGGGGGGGGGGGGGGGGGGGGGGGGGGGGGGGGGGGGGGGGGGGGGGGGGGGGGGGGGGGGGGGGGGGGGGGGGGGGGGGGGGGGGGGGGGGGGGGGCGGGGCGGCGGGGGGGCCGGGGGGGGGCGGGCGGGGGGCGGGGGAGGGGGGGGGGGGGGGGGGGGGGGGGGGGGGGGGGGGGGGGGGGGGGGGGGGGGGGGGGGGGGGGGGGGGGGGGGGGGGGGGGGGGGGGGGGGGGGGGGGGGGGGGGGGGGGGGGGGGGGGGGGGGGGGGGGGGGGGGGGGGGGGGGGGGGGGGGGGGGGGGGGGGGGGGGGGGGGGGGGGGGGGGGGGGGGGGGGGGGGGGGGGGGGGGGGGGGGGGGGGGGGGGGGGGGGGGGGGGGGGGGGGGGGGGGGGGGGGGGGGGGGGGGGGGGGGGGGGGGGGGGGGGGGGGGGGGGGGGGGGGGGGGGGGGGGGGGGGGGGGGGGGGGGGGGGGGGGGGGGGGGGGGGGGGGGGGGGGGGGGGGGGGGGGGGGGGGGGGGGGGGGGGGGGGGGGGGGGGGGGGGGGGGGGGGGGGGGGGGGGGGGGGGGGGGGGGGGGGGGGGGGGGGGGGGGGGGGGGGGGGGGGGGGGGGGGGGGGGGGGGGGGGGGGGGGGGGGGGGGGGGGGGGGGGGGGGGGGGGGGGGGGGGGGGGGGGGGGGGGGGGGGGGGGGGGGGGGGGGGGGGGGGGGGGGGGGGGGGGGGGGGGGGGGGGGGGGGGGGGGGGGGGGGGGGGGGGGGGGGGGGGGGGGGGGGGGGGGGGGGGGGGGGGGGGGGGGGGGGGGGGGGGGGGGGGGGGGGGGGGGGGGGGGGGGGGGGGGGGGGGGGGGGGGGGGGGGGGGGGGGGGGGGGGGGGGGGGGGGGGGGGGGGGGGGGGGGGGGGCGGGGGGGGGGGGGCGGGGGGGGGGGGGGGGGGGGGGGGGGGGGGGGGGGGGGGGGGGGGGGGGGGGGGGGGGGGGGGGGGGGGGGGGGGGGGGGGGGGGGGGGGGGGGGGGGGGGGGGGGGGGGGGGGGGGGGGGGGGGGGGGGGGGGGGGGGGGGGGGGGGGGGGGGGGGGGGGGGGGGGGGGGGGGGGGGGGGGGGGGGGGGGGGGGGGGGGGGGGGGGGGGGGGGGGGGGGGGGGGGGGGGGGGGGGGGGGGGGGGGGGGGGGGGGGGGGGGGGGGGGGGGGGGGGGGGGGGGGGGGGGGGGGGGGGGGGGGGGGGGGGGGGGGGGGGGGGGGGGGGGGGGGGGGGGGGGGGGGGGGGGGGGGGGGGGGGGGGGGGGGGGGGGGGGGGGGGGGGGGGGGGGGGGGGGGGGGGGGGGGGGGGGGGGGGGGGGGGGGGGGGGGGCGGGGGGGGGGGGGGGGGGGGGGGGGGGGGGGGGGGGGGGGGGGGGGGGGGGGGGGGGGAGGGGGGGGGGCAGGGGGGGGGGGGGGGGAGGGGGGGGGGGGGGGGGGGGGGGGGGGGGGGGGGGGGGGGGGGGGGGGGGGGGGGGGGGGGGGGGGGGGGGGGGGGGGGGGGGGGGGGGGGGGGGGGGGGGGGGGGGGGGGGGGGGGGGGGGGGGGGGGGGGGGGGGGGGGGGGGGGGGGGGGGGGGGGGGGGGGGGGGGGGGGGGGGGGGGGGGGGGGGGGGGGGGGGGGGGGGGGGGGGGGGGGGGGGGGGGGGGGGGGGGGGGGGGGGGGGGGGGGGGGGGGGGGGGGGGGGGGGGGGGGGGGGGGGGGGGGGGGGGGGGGGGGGGGGGGGGGGGGGGGGGGGGGGGGGGGGGGGGGGGGGGGGGGGGGGGGGGGGGGGGGGGGGGGGGGGGGGGGGGGGGGGGGGGGGGGGGGGGGGGGGGGGGGGGGGGGGGGGGGGGGGGGGGGGGGGGGGGGGGGGGGGGGGGGGGGGGGGGGGGGGGGGGGGGGGGGGGGGGGGGGGGGGGGGGGGGGGGGGGGGGGGGGGGGGGGGGGGGGGGGGGGGGGGGGGGGGGGGGGGGGGGGGGGGGGGGGGGGGGGGGGGGGGGGGGGGGGGGGGGGGGGGGGGGGGGGGGGGGGGGGGGGGGGGGGGGGGGGGGGGGGGGGGGGGGGGGGGGGGGGGGGGGGGGGGGGGGGGGGGGGGGGGGGGGGGGGGGGGGGGGGGGGGGGGGGGGGGGGGGGGGGGGGGGGGGGGGGGGGGGGGGGGGGGGGGGGGGGGGGGGGGGGGGGGGGGGGGGGGGGGGGGGGGGGGGGGGGGGGGGGGGGGGGGGGGGGGGGGGGGGGGGGGGGGGGGGGGGGGGGGGGGGGGGGGGGGGGGGGGGGGGGGGGGGGGGGGGGGGGGGGGGGGGGGGGGGGGGGGGGGGGGGGGGGGGGGGGGGGGGGGGGGGGGGGGGGGGGGGGGGGGGGGGGGGGGGGGGGGGGGGGGGGGGGGGGGGGGGGGGGGGGGGGGGGGGGGGGGGGGGGGGGGGGGGGGGGGGGGGGGGGGGGGGGGGGGGGGGGGGGGGGGGGGGGGGGGGGGGGGGGGGGGGGGGGGGGGGGGGGGGGGGGGGGGGGGGGGGGGGGGGGGGGGGGGGGGGGGGGGGGGGGGGGGGGGGGGCGGGGGGGGGGGGGGGGGGGGGGGGGGGGGGGGGGGGGGGGGGGGGGGCGGGGGGGGGGGGGGGGGGGGGGGGGGGGGGGGGGGGGGGGGGGGGGGGGGGGGGGGGGGGGGGGGGGGGGGGGGGGGGGGGGGGGGGGGGGGGGGGGCGGGGGGGGGCGGGGGCGGGGCGGCGGGGGCGCCCGGGGGCGGGGGCGGGGGGGGGGGGGCGGGGGGCGGGGGCGGGGGGGGGGGGGGGGGGGGGGGGGGGGGGGGGGGGGGGGGGGGGGGGGGGGGGGGGGGGGGGGGGGGGGGGGGGGGGGGGGGGGGGGGGGGGGGGGGGGGGGGGGGGGGGGGGGGGGGGGGGGGGGGGGGGGGGGGGGGGGGGGGGGGGGGGGGGGGGGGGGGGGGGGGGGGGGGGGGGGGGGGGGGGGGGGGGGGGGGGGGGGGGGGGGGGGGGGGGGGGGGGGGGGGGGGGGGGGGGGGGGGGGGGGGGGGGGGGGGGGGGGGGGGGGGGGGGGGGGGGGGGGGGGGGGGGGGGGGGGGGGGGGGGGGGGGGGGGGGGGGGGGGGGGGGGGGGGGGGGGGGGGGGGGGGGGGGGGGGGGGGGGGGGGGGGGGGGGGGGGGGGGGGGGGGGGGGGGGGGGGGGGGGGGGGGGGGGGGGGGGGGGGGGGGGGGGGGGGGGGGGGGGGGGGGGGGGGGGGGGGGGGGGGGGGGGGGGGGGGGGGGGGGGGGGGGGGGGGGGGGGGGGGGGGGGGGGGGGGGGGGGGGGGGGGGGGGGGGGGGGGGGGGGGGGGGGGGGGGGGGGGGGGGGGGGGGGGGGGGGGGGGGGGGGGGGGGGGGGGGGGGGGGGGGGGGGGGGGGGGGGGGGGGGGGGGGGGGGGGGGGGGGGGGGGGGGGGGGGGGGGGGGGGGGGGGGGGGGGGGGGGGGGGGGGGGGGGGGGGGGGGGGGGGGGGGGGGGGGGGGGGGGGGGGGGGGGGGGGGGGGGGGGGGGGGGGGGGGGGGGGGGGGGGGGGGGGGGGGGGGGGGGGGGGGGGGGGGGGGGGGGGGGGGGGGGGGGGGGGGGGGGGGGGGGGGGGGGGGGGGGGGGGGGGGGGGGGGGGGGGGGGGGGGGGGGGGGGGGGGGGGGGGGGGGGGGGGGGGGGGGGGGGGGGGGGGGGGGGGGGGGGGGGGGGGGGGGGGGGGGGGGGGGGGGGGGGGGGGGGGGGGGGGGGGGGGGGGGGGGGGGGGGGGGGGGGGGGGGGGGGGGGGGGGGGGGGGGGGGGGGGGGGGGGGGGGGGGGGGGGGGGGGGGGGGGGGGGGGGGGGGGGGGGGGGGGGGGGGGGGGGGGGGGGGGGGGGGGGGGGGGGGGGGGGGGGGGGGGGGGGGGGGGGGGGGGGGGGGGGGGGGGGGGGGGGGGGGGGGGGGGGGGGGGGGGGGGGGGGGGGGGGGGGGGGGGGGGGGGGGGGGGGGGGGGGGGGGGGGGGGGGGGGGGGGGGGGGGGGGGGGGGGGGGGGGGGGGGGGGGGGGGGGGGGGGGGGGGGGGGGGGGGGGGGGGGGGGGGGGGGGGGGGGGGGGGGGGGGGGGGGGGGGGGGGGGGGGGGGGGGGGGGGGGGGGGGGGGGGGGGGGGGGGGGGGGGGGGGGGGGGGGGGGGGGGGGGGGGGGGGGGGGGGGGGGGGGGGGGGGGGGGGGGGGGGGGGGGGGGGGGGGGGGGGGGGGGGGGGGGGGGGGGGGGGGGGGGGGGGGGGGGGGGGGGGGGGGGGGGGGGGGGGGGGGGGGGGGGGGGGGGGGGGGGGGGGGGGGGGGGGGGGGGGGGGGGGGGGGGGGGGGGGGGGGGGGGGGGGGGGGGGGGGGGGGGGGGGGGGGGGGGGGGGGGGGGGGGGGGGGGGGGGGGGGGGGGGGGGGGGGGGGGGGGGGGGGGGGGGGGGGGGGGGGGGGGGGGGGGGGGGGGGGGGGGGGGGGGGGGGGGGGGGGGGGGGGGGGGGGGGGGGGGGGGGGGGGGGGGGGGGGGGGGGGGGGGGGGGGGGGGGGGGGGGGGGGGGGGGGGGGGGGGGGGGGGGGGGGGGGGGGGGGGGGGGGGGGGGGGGGGGGGGGGGGGGGGGGGGGGGGGGGGGGGGGGGGGGGGGGGGGGGGGGGGGGGGGGGGGGGGGGGGGGGGGGGGGGGGGGGGGGGGGGGGGGGGGGGGGGGGGGGGGGGGGGGGGGGGGGGGGGGGGGGGGGGGGGGGGGGGGGGGGGGGGGGGGGGGGGGGGGGGGGGGGGGGGGGGGGGGGGGGGGGGGGGGGGGGGGGGGGGGGGGGGGGGGGGGGGGGGGGGGGGGGGGGGGGGGGGGGGGGGGGGGGGGGGGGGGGGGGGGGGGGGGGGGGGGGGGGGGGGGGGGGGGGGGGGGGGGGGGGGGGGGGGGGGGGGGGGGGGGGGGGGGGGGGGGGGGGGGGGGGGGGGGGGGGGGGGGGGGGGGGGGGGGGGGGGGGGGGGGGGGGGGGGGGGGGGGGGGGGGGGGGGGGGGGGGGGGGGGGGGGGGGGGGGGGGGGGGGGGGGGGGGGGGGGGGGGGGGGGGGGGGGGGGGGGGGGGGGGGGGGGGGGGGGGGGGGGGGGGGGGGGGGGGGGGGGGGGGGGGGGGGGGGGGGGGGGGGGGGGGGGGGGGGGGGGGGGGGGGGGGGGGGGGGGGGGGGGGGGGGGGGGGGGGGGGGGGGGGGGGGGGGGGGGGGGGGGGGGGGGGGGGGGGGGGGGGGGGGGGGGGGGGGGGGGGGGGGGGGGGGGGGGGGGGGGGGGGGGGGGGGGGGGGGGGGGGGGGGGGGGGGGGGGGGGGGGGGGGGGGGGGGGGGGGGGGGGGGGGGGGGGGGGGGGGGGGGGGGGGGGGGGGGGGGGGGGGGGGGGGGGGGGGGGGGGGGGGGGGGGGGGGGGGGGGGGGGGGGGGGGGGGGGGGGGGGGGGGGGGGGGGGGGGGGGGGGGGGGGGGGGGGGGGGGGGGGGGGGGGGGGGGGGGGGGGGGGGGGGGGGGGGGGGGGGGGGGGGGGGGGGGGGGGGGGGGGGGGGGGGGGGGGGGGGGGGGGGGGGGGGGGGGGGGGGGGGGGGGGGGGGGGGGGGGGGGGGGGGGGGGGGGGGGGGGGGGGGGGGGGGGGGGGGGGGGGGGGGGGGGGGGGGGGGGGGGGGGGGGGGGGGGGGGGGGGGGGGGGGGGGGGGGGGGGGGGGGGGGGGGGGGGGGGGGGGGGGGGGGGGGGGGGGGGGGGGGGGGGGGGGGGGGGGGGGGGGGGGGGGGGGGGGGGGGGGGGGGGGGGGGGGGGGGGGGGGGGGGGGGGGGGGGGGGGGGGGGGGGGGGGGGGGGGGGGGGGGGGGGGGGGGGGGGGGGGGGGGGGGGGGGGGGGGGGGGGGGGGGGGGGGGGGGGGGGGGGGGGGGGGGGGGGGGGGGGGGGGGGGGGGGGGGGGGGGGGGGGGGGGGGGGGGGGGGGGGGGGGGGGGGGGGGGGGGGGGGGGGGGGGGGGGGGGGGGGGGGGGGGGGGGGGGGGGGGGGGGGGGGGGGGGGGGGGGGGGGGGGGGGGGGGGGGGGGGGGGGGGGGGGGGGGGGGGGGGGGGGGGGGGGGGGGGGGGGGGGGGGGGGGGGGGGGGGGGGGGGGGGGGGGGGGGGGGGGGGGGGGGGGGGGGGGGGGGGGGGGGGGGGGGGGGGGGGGGGGGGGGGGGGGGGGGGGGGGGGGGGGGGGGGGGGGGGGGGGGGGGGGGGGGGGGGGGGGGGGGGGGGGGGGGGGGGGGGGGGGGGGGGGGGGGGGGGGGGGGGGGGGGGGGGGGGGGGGGGGGGGGGGGGGGGGGGGGGGGGGGGGGGGGGGGGGGGGGGGGGGGGGGGGGGGGGGGGGGGGGGGGGGGGGGGGGGGGGGGGGGGGGGGGGGGGGGGGGGGGGGGGGGGGGGGGGGGGGGGGGGGGGGGGGGGGGGGGGGGGGGGGGGGGGGGGGGGGGGGGGGGGGGGGGGGGGGGGGGGGGGGGGGGGGGGGGGGGGGGGGGGGGGGGGGGGGGGGGGGGGGGGGGGGGGGGGGGGGGGGGGGGGGGGGGGGGGGGGGGGGGGGGGGGGGGGGGGGGGGGGGGGGGGGGGGGGGGGGGGGGGGGGGGGGGGGGGGGGGGGGGGGGGGGGGGGGGGGGGGGGGGGGGGGGGGGGGGGGGGGGGGGGGGGGGGGGGGGGGGGGGGGGGGGGGGGGGGGGGGGGGGGGGGGGGGGGGGGGGGGGGGGGGGGGGGGGGGGGGGGGGGGGGGGGGGGGGGGGGGGGGGGGGGGGGGGGGGGGGGGGGGGGGGGGGGGGGGGGGGGGGGGGGGGGGGGGGGGGGGGGGGGGGGGGGGGGGGGGGGGGGGGGGGGGGGGGGGGGGGGGGGGGGGGGGGGGGGGGGGGGGGGGGGGGGGGGGGGGGGGGGGGGGGGGGGGGGGGGGGGGGGGGGGGGGGGGGGGGGGGGGGGGGGGGGGGGGGGGGGGGGGGGGGGGGGGGGGGGGGGGGGGGGGGGGGGGGGGGGGGGGGGGGGGGGGGGGGGGGGGGGGGGGGGGGGGGGGGGGGGGGGGGGGGGGGGGGGGGGGGGGGGGGGGGGGGGGGGGGGGGGGGGGGGGGGGGGGGGGGGGGGGGGGGGGGGGGGGGGGGGGGGGGGGGGGGGGGGGGGGGGGGGGGGGGGGGGGGGGGGGGGGGGGGGGGGGGGGGGGGGGGGGGGGGGGGGGGGGGGGGGGGGGGGGGGGGGGGGGGGGGGGGGGGGGGGGGGGGGGGGGGGGGGGGGGGGGGGGGGGGGGGGGGGGGGGGGGGGGGGGGGGGGGGGGGGGGGGGGGGGGGGGGGGGGGGGGGGGGGGGGGGGGGGGGGGGGGGGGGGGGGGGGGGGGGGGGGGGGGGGGGGGGGGGGGGGGGGGGGGGGGGGGGGGGGGGGGGGGGGGGGGGGGGGGGGGGGGGGGGGGGGGGGGGGGGGGGGGGGGGGGGGGGGGGGGGGGGGGGGGGGGGGGGGGGGGGGGGGGGGGGGGGGGGGGGGGGGGGGGGGGGGGGGGGGGGGGGGGGGGGGGGGGGGGGGGGGGGGGGGGGGGGGGGGGGGGGGGGGGGGGGGGGGGGGGGGGGGGGGGGGGGGGGGGGGGGGGGGGGGGGGGGGGGGGGGGGGGGGGGGGGGGGGGGGGGGGGGGGGGGGGGGGGGGGGGGGGGGGGGGGGGGGGGGGGGGGGGGGGGGGGGGGGGGGGGGGGGGGGGGGGGGGGGGGGGGGGGGGGGGGGGGGGGGGGGGGGGGGGGGGGGGGGGGGGGGGGGGGGGGGGGGGGGGGGGGGGGGGGGGGGGGGGGGGGGGGGGGGGGGGGGGGGGGGGGGGGGGGGGGGGGGGGGGGGGGGGGGGGGGGGGGGGGGGGGGGGGGGGGGGGGGGGGGGGGGGGGGGGGGGGGGGGGGGGGGGGGGGGGGGGGGGGGGGGGGGGGGGGGGGGGGGGGGGGGGGGGGGGGGGGGGGGGGGGGGGGGGGGGGGGGGGGGGGGGGGGGGGGGGGGGGGGGGGGGGGGGGGGGGGGGGGGGGGGGGGGGGGGGGGGGGGGGGGGGGGGGGGGGGGGGGGGGGGGGGGGGGGGGGGGGGGGGGGGGGGGGGGGGGGGGGGGGGGGGGGGGGGGGGGGGGGGGGGGGGGGGGGGGGGGGGGGGGGGGGGGGGGGGGGGGGGGGGGGGGGGGGGGGGGGGGGGGGGGGGGGGGGGGGGGGGGGGGGGGGGGGGGGGGGGGGGGGGGGGGGGGGGGGGGGGGGGGGGGGGGGGGGGGGGGGGGGGGGGGGGGGGGGGGGGGGGGGGGGGGGGGGGGGGGGGGGGGGGGGGGGGGGGGGGGGGGGGGGGGGGGGGGGGGGGGGGGGGGGGGGGGGGGGGGGGGGGGGGGGGGGGGGGGGGGGGGGGGGGGGGGGGGGGGGGGGGGGGGGGGGGGGGGGGGGGGGGGGGGGGGGGGGGGGGGGGGGGGGGGGGGGGGGGGGGGGGGGGGGGGGGGGGGGGGGGGGGGGGGGGGGGGGGGGGGGGGGGGGGGGGGGGGGGGGGGGGGGGGGGGGGGGGGGGGGGGGGGGGGGGGGGGGGGGGGGGGGGGGGGGGGGGGGGGGGGGGGGGGGGGGGGGGGGGGGGGGGGGGGGGGGGGGGGGGGGGGGGGGGGGGGGGGGGGGGGGGGGGGGGGGGGGGGGGGGGGGGGGGGGGGGGGGGGGGGGGGGGGGGGGGGGGGGGGGGGGGGGGGGGGGGGGGGGGGGGGGGGGGGGGGGGGGGGGGGGGGGGGGGGGGGGGGGGGGGGGGGGGGGGGGGGGGGGGGGGGGGGGGGGGGGGGGGGGGGGGGGGGGGGGGGGGGGGGGGGGGGGGGGGGGGGGGGGGGGGGGGGGGGGGGGGGGGGGGGGGGGGGGGGGGGGGGGGGGGGGGGGGGGGGGGGGGGGGGGGGGGGGGGGGGGGGGGGGGGGGGGGGGGGGGGGGGGGGGGGGGGGGGGGGGGGGGGGGGGGGGGGGGGGGGGGGGGGGGGGGGGGGGGGGGGGGGGGGGGGGGGGGGGGGGGGGGGGGGGGGGGGGGGGGGGGGGGGGGGGGGGGGGGGGGGGGGGGGGGGGGGGGGGGGGGGGGGGGGGGGGGGGGGGGGGGGGGGGGGGGGGGGGGGGGGGGGGGGGGGGGGGGGGGGGGGGGGGGGGGGGGGGGGGGGGGGGGGGGGGGGGGGGGGGGGGGGGGGGGGGGGGGGGGGGGGGGGGGGGGGGGGGGGGGGGGGGGGGGGGGGGGGGGGGGGGGGGGGGGGGGGGGGGGGGGGGGGGGGGGGGGGGGGGGGGGGGGGGGGGGGGGGGGGGGGGGGGGGGGGGGGGGGGGGGGGGGGGGGGGGGGGGGGGGGGGGGGGGGGGGGGGGGGGGGGGGGGGGGGGGGGGGGGGGGGGGGGGGGGGGGGGGGGGGGGGGGGGGGGGGGGGGGGGGGGGGGGGGGGGGGGGGGGGGGGGGGGGGGGGGGGGGGGGGGGGGGGGGGGGGGGGGGGGGGGGGGGGGGGGGGGGGGGGGGGGGGGGGGGGGGGGGGGGGGGGGGGGGGGGGGGGGGGGGGGGGGGGGGGGGGGGGGGGGGGGGGGGGGGGGGGGGGGGGGGGGGGGGGGGGGGGGGGGGGGGGGGGGGGGGGGGGGGGGGGGGGGGGGGGGGGGGGGGGGGGGGGGGGGGGGGGGGGGGGGGGGGGGGGGGGGGGGGGGGGGGGGGGGGGGGGGGGGGGGGGGGGGGGGGGGGGGGGGGGGGGGGGGGGGGGGGGGGGGGGGGGGGGGGGGGGGGGGGGGGGGGGGGGGGGGGGGGGGGGGGGGGGGGGGGGGGGGGGGGGGGGGGGGGGGGGGGGGGGGGGGGGGGGGGGGGGGGGGGGGGGGGGGGGGGGGGGGGGGGGGGGGGGGGGGGGGGGGGGGGGGGGGGGGGGGGGGGGGGGGGGGGGGGGGGGGGGGGGGGGGGGGGGGGGGGGGGGGGGGGGGGGGGGGGGGGGGGGGGGGGGGGGGGGGGGGGGGGGGGGGGGGGGGGGGGGGGGGGGGGGGGGGGGGGGGGGGGGGGGGGGGGGGGGGGGGGGGGGGGGGGGGGGGGGGGGGGGGGGGGGGGGGGGGGGGGGGGGGGGGGGGGGGGGGGGGGGGGGGGGGGGGGGGGGGGGGGGGGGGGGGGGGGGGGGGGGGGGGGGGGGGGGGGGGGGGGGGGGGGGGGGGGGGGGGGGGGGGGGGGGGGGGGGGGGGGGGGGGGGGGGGGGGGGGGGGGGGGGGGGGGGGGGGGGGGGGGGGGGGGGGGGGGGGGGGGGGGGGGGGGGGGGGGGGGGGGGGGGGGGGGGGGGGGGGGGGGGGGGGGGGGGGGGGGGGGGGGGGGGGGGGGGGGGGGGGGGGGGGGGGGGGGGGGGGGGGGGGGGGGGGGGGGGGGGGGGGGGGGGGGGGGGGGGGGGGGGGGGGGGGGGGGGGGGGGGGGGGGGGGGGGGGGGGGGGGGGGGGGGGGGGGGGGGGGGGGGGGGGGGGGGGGGGGGGGGGGGGGGGGGGGGGGGGGGGGGGGGGGGGGGGGGGGGGGGGGGGGGGGGGGGGGGGGGGGGGGGGGGGGGGGGGGGGGGGGGGGGGGGGGGGGGGGGGGGGGGGGGGGGGGGGGGGGGGGGGGGGGGGGGGGGGGGGGGGGGGGGGGGGGGGGGGGGGGGGGGGGGGGGGGGGGGGGGGGGGGGGGGGGGGGGGGGGGGGGGGGGGGGGGGGGGGGGGGGGGGGGGGGGGGGGGGGGGGGGGGGGGGGGGGGGGGGGGGGGGGGGGGGGGGGGGGGGGGGGGGGGGGGGGGGGGGGGGGGGGGGGGGGGGGGGGGGGGGGGGGGGGGGGGGGGGGGGGGGGGGGGGGGGGGGGGGGGGGGGGGGGGGGGGGGGGGGGGGGGGGGGGGGGGGGGGGGGGGGGGGGGGGGGGGGGGGGGGGGGGGGGGGGGGGGGGGGGGGGGGGGGGGGGGGGGGGGGGGGGGGGGGGGGGGGGGGGGGGGGGGGGGGGGGGGGGGGGGGGGGGGGGGGGGGGGGGGGGGGGGGGGGGGGGGGGGGGGGGGGGGGGGGGGGGGGGGGGGGGGGGGGGGGGGGGGGGGGGGGGGGGGGGGGGGGGGGGGGGGGGGGGGGGGGGGGGGGGGGGGGGGGGGGGGGGGGGGGGGGGGGGGGGGGGGGGGGGGGGGGGGGGGGGGGGGGGGGGGGGGGGGGGGGGGGGGGGGGGGGGGGGGGGGGGGGGGGGGGGGGGGGGGGGGGGGGGGGGGGGGGGGGGGGGGGGGGGGGGGGGGGGGGGGGGGGGGGGGGGGGGGGGGGGGGGGGGGGGGGGGGGGGGGGGGGGGGGGGGGGGGGGGGGGGGGGGGGGGGGGGGGGGGGGGGGGGGGGGGGGGGGGGGGGGGGGGGGGGGGGGGGGGGGGGGGGGGGGGGGGGGGGGGGGGGGGGGGGGGGGGGGGGGGGGGGGGGGGGGGGGGGGGGGGGGGGGGGGGGGGGGGGGGGGGGGGGGGGGGGGGGGGGGGGGGGGGGGGGGGGGGGGGGGGGGGGGGGGGGGGGGGGGGGGGGGGGGGGGGGGGGGGGGGGGGGGGGGGGGGGGGGGGGGGGGGGGGGGGGGGGGGGGGGGGGGGGGGGGGGGGGGGGGGGGGGGGGGGGGGGGGGGGGGGGGGGGGGGGGGGGGGGGGGGGGGGGGGGGGGGGGGGGGGGGGGGGGGGGGGGGGGGGGGGGGGGGGGGGGGGGGGGGGGGGGGGGGGGGGGGGGGGGGGGGGGGGGGGGGGGGGGGGGGGGGGGGGGGGGGGGGGGGGGGGGGGGGGGGGGGGGGGGGGGGGGGGGGGGGGGGGGGGGGGGGGGGGGGGGGGGGGGGGGGGGGGGGGGGGGGGGGGGGGGGGGGGGGGGGGGGGGGGGGGGGGGGGGGGGGGGGGGGGGGGGGGGGGGGGGGGGGGGGGGGGGGGGGGGGGGGGGGGGGGGGGGGGGGGGGGGGGGGGGGGGGGGGGGGGGGGGGGGGGGGGGGGGGGGGGGGGGGGGGGGGGGGGGGGGGGGGGGGGGGGGGGGGGGGGGGGGGGGGGGGGGGGGGGGGGGGGGGGGGGGGGGGGGGGGGGGGGGGGGGGGGGGGGGGGGGGGGGGGGGGGGGGGGGGGGGGGGGGGGGGGGGGGGGGGGGGGGGGGGGGGGGGGGGGGGGGGGGGGGGGGGGGGGGGGGGGGGGGGGGGGGGGGGGGGGGGGGGGGGGGGGGGGGGGGGGGGGGGGGGGGGGGGGGGGGGGGGGGGGGGGGGGGGGGGGGGGGGGGGGGGGGGGGGGGGGGGGGGGGGGGGGGGGGGGGGGGGGGGGGGGGGGGGGGGGGGGGGGGGGGGGGGGGGGGGGGGGGGGGGGGGGGGGGGGGGGGGGGGGGGGGGGGGGGGGGGGGGGGGGGGGGGGGGGGGGGGGGGGGGGGGGGGGGGGGGGGGGGGGGGGGGGGGGGGGGGGGGGGGGGGGGGGGGGGGGGGGGGGGGGGGGGGGGGGGGGGGGGGGGGGGGGGGGGGGGGGGGGGGGGGGGGGGGGGGGGGGGGGGGGGGGGGGGGGGGGGGGGGGGGGGGGGGGGGGGGGGGGGGGGGGGGGGGGGGGGGGGGGGGGGGGGGGGGGGGGGGGGGGGGGGGGGGGGGGGGGGGGGGGGGGGGGGGGGGGGGGGGGGGGGGGGGGGGGGGGGGGGGGGGGGGGGGGGGGGGGGGGGGGGGGGGGGGGGGGGGGGGGGGGGGGGGGGGGGGGGGGGGGGGGGGGGGGGGGGGGGGGGGGGGGGGGGGGGGGGGGGGGGGGGGGGGGGGGGGGGGGGGGGGGGGGGGGGGGGGGGGGGGGGGGGGGGGGGGGGGGGGGGGGGGGGGGGGGGGGGGGGGGGGGGGGGGGGGGGGGGGGGGGGGGGGGGGGGGGGGGGGGGGGGGGGGGGGGGGGGGGGGGGGGGGGGGGGGGGGGGGGGGGGGGGGGGGGGGGGGGGGGGGGGGGGGGGGGGGGGGGGGGGGGGGGGGGGGGGGGGGGGGGGGGGGGGGGGGGGGGGGGGGGGGGGGGGCGGGGGGGGGGGGGGGGGGGGGGGGGGGGGGGGGGGGGGGGGGGGGGGGGGGGGGGGGGGGGGGGGGGGGGGGGGGGGGGGGGGGGGGGGGGGGGGGGGGGGGGGGGGGGGGGGGGGGGGGGGGGGGGGGGGGGGGGGGGGGGGGGGGGGGGGGGGGGGGGGGGGGGGGGGGGGGGGGGGGGGGGGGGGGCGGGGCGGGGGGGGGGGGGGGGGGGGGGGGGGGGGGGGGGGGGGGGGGGGGGGGGGGGAGGGGGGGGGTGGGGGTGGGGGGGGGGGGGGGGGGGGGGGGGGGGGGGGGGGGGGGGGGGGGGGGGGGGGGGGGGGGGGGGGGGGGGGGGGGGGGGGGGGGGGGGGGGGGGGGGGGGGGGGGGGGGGGGGGGGGGGGGGGGGGGGGGGGGGGGGGGGGGGGGGGGGGGGGGGGGGGGGGGGGGGGGGGGGGGGGGGGGGGGGGGGGGGGGGGGGGGGGGGGGGGGGGGGGGGGGGGGGGGGGGGGGGGGGGGGGGGGGGGGGGGGGGGGGGGGGGGGGGGGGGGGGGGGGGGGGGGGGGGGGGGGGGGGGGGGGGGGGGGGGGGGGGGGGGGGGGGGGGGGGGGGGGGGGGGGGGGGGGGGGGGGGGGGGGGGGGGGGGGGGGGGGGGGGGGGGGGGGGGGGGGGGGGGGGGGGGGGGGGGGGGGGGGGGGGGGGGGGGGGGGGGGGGGGGGGGGGGGGGGGGGGGGGGGGGGGGGGGGGGGGGGGGGGGGGGGGGGGGGGGGGGGGGGGGGGGGGGGGGGGGGGGGGGGGGGGGGGGGGGGGGGGGGGGGGGGGGGGGGGGGGGGGGGGGGGGGGGGGGGGGGGGGGGGGGGGGGGGGGGGGGGGGGGGGGGGGGGGGGGGGGGGGGGGGGGGGGGGGGGGGGGGGGGGGGGGGGGGGGGGGGGGGGGGGGGGGGGGGGGGGGGGGGGGGGGGGGGGGGGGGGGGGGGGGGGGGGGGGGGGGGGGGGGGGGGGGGGGGGGGGGGGGGGGGGGGGGGGGGGGGGGGGGGGGGGGGGGGGGGGGGGGGGGGGGGGGGGGGGGGGGGGGGGGGGGGGGGGGGGGGGGGGGGGGGGGGGGGGGGGGGGGGGGGGGGGGGGGGGGGGGGGGGGGGGGGGGGGGGGGGGGGCGGGGGGGGGGGGGGGGGGGGGGGGGGGGGGGGGGGGGGGGGGGGGGGGGGGGGGGGGGGGGGGGGGGGGGGGGGGGGGGGGGGGTCGGGGGGGCGGGGCGAGCGGGGGGGGGGGGAAGGGGGGGGGGGGGGGGGGGGGGGGGGGGGGGGGGGGGGGGGGGGGGGGGGGGGGGGGGGGGGGGGGGGGGGGGGGGGGGGGGGGGGGGGGGGGGGGGGGGGGGGGGGGGGGGGGGGGGGGGGGGGGGGGGGGGGGGGGGGGGGGGGGGGGGGGGGGGGGGGGGGGGGGGGGGGGGGGGGGGGGGGGGGGGGGGGGGGGGGGGGGGGGGGGGGGGGGGGGGGGGGGGGGGGCGGGAGGGGGGGGGGGGGGGGGGGGGGGGGGGGGGGGGGGGGGGGGGGGGGGGGGGGGGGGGGGGGGGGGGGGGGGGGGGGGGGGGGGGGGGGGGGGGGGGGGGGGGGGGGGGGGGGGGGGGGGGGGGGGGGGGGGGGGGGGGGGGGGGGGGGGGGGGGGGGGGGGGGGGGGGGGGGGGGGGGGGGGGGGGGGGGGGGGGGGGGGGGGGGGGGGGGGGGGGGGGGGGGGGGGGGGGGGGGGGGGGGGGGGGGGGGGGGGGGGGGGGGGGGGGGGGGGGGGGGGGGGGGGGGGGGGGGGGGGGGGGGGGGGGGGGGGGGGGGGGGGGGGGGGGGGGGGGGGGGGGGGGGGGGGGGGGGGGGGGGGGGGGGGGGGGGGGGGGGGGGGGGGGGGGGGGGGGGGGGGGGGGGGGGGGGGGGGGGGGGGGGGGGGGGGGGGGGGGGGGGGGGGGGGGGGGGGGGGGGGGGGGGGGGGGGGGGGGGGGGGGGGGGGGGGGGGGGGGGGGGGGGGGGGGGGGGGGGGGGGGGGGGGGGGGGGGGGGGGGGGGGGGGGGGGGGGGGGGGGGGGGGGGGGGGGGGGGGGGGGGGGGGGGGGGGGGGGGGGGGGGGGGGGGGGGGGGGGGGGGGGGGGGGGGGGGGGGGGGGGGGGGGGGGGGGGGGGGGGGGCGGGGGGGGGGGGGGGGGGGGGGGGGGGGGGGGGGGGGGGGGGGGGGGGGGGGGGGGGGGGGGGGGGGGGGGGGGGGGGGGGGGGGGGGGGGGGGGGGGGGGGGGGGGGGGGGGGGGGGGGGGGGGGGGGGGGGGGGGGGGGGGGGGGGGGGGGGGGGGGGGGGGGGGGGGGGGGGGGGGGGGGGGGGGGGGGGGGGGGGGGGGGGGGGGGGGGGGGGGGGGGGGGGGGGGGGGGGGGGGGGGGGGGGGGGGGGGGGGGGGGGGGGGGGGGGGGGGGGGGGGGGGGGGGGGGGGGGGGGGGGGGGGGGGGGGGGGGGGGGGGGGGGGGGGGGGGGGGGGGGGGGGGGGGGGGGGGGGGGGGGGGGGGGGGGGGGGGGGGGGGGGGGGGGGGGGGGGGGGGGGGGGGGGGGGGGGGGGGGGGGGGGGGGGGGGGGGGGGGGGGGGGGGGGGGGGGGGGGGGGGGGGGGGGGGGGGGGGGGGGGGGGGGGGGGGGGGGGGGGGGGGGGGGGGGGGGGGGGGGGGGGGGGGGGGGGGGGGGGGGGGGGGGGGGGGGGGGGGGGGGGGGGGGGGGGGGGGGGGGGGGGGGGGGGGGGGGGGGGGGGGGGGGGGGGGGGGGGGGGGGGGGGGGGGGGGGGGGGGGGGGGGGGGGGGGGGGGGGGGGGGGGGGGGGGGGGGGGGGGGGGGGGGGGGGGGGGGGGGGGGGGGGGGGGGGGGGGGGGGGGGGGGGGGGGGGGGGGGGGGGGGGGGGGGGGGGGGGGGGGGGGGGGGGGGGGGGGGGGGGGGGGGGGGGGGGGGGGGGGGGGGGGGGGGGGGGGGGGGGGGGGGGGGGGGGGGGGGGGGGGGGGGGGGGGGGGGGGGGGGGGGGGGGGGGGGGGGGGGGGGGGGGGGGGGGGGGGGGGGGGGGGGGGGGGGGGGGGGGGGGGGGGGGGGGGGGGGGGGGGGGGGGGGGGGGGGGGGGGGGGGGGGGGGGGGGGGGGGGGGGGGGGGGGGGGGGGGGGGGGGGGGGGGGGGGGGGGGGGGGGGGGGGGGGGGGGGGGGGGGGGGGGGGGGGGGGGGGGGGGGGGGGGGGGGGGGGGGGGGGGGGGGGGGGGGGGGGGGGGGGGGGGGGGGGGGGGGGGGGGGGGGGGGGGGGGGGGGGGGGGGGGGGGGGGGGGGGGGGGGGGGGGGGGGGGGGGGGGGGGGGGGGGGGGGGGGGGGGGGGGGGGGGGGGGGGGGGGGGGGGGGGGGGGGGGGGGGGGGGGGGGGGGGGGGGGGGGGGGGGGGGGGGGGGGGGGGGGGGGGGGGGGGGGGGGGGGGGGGGGGGGGGGGGGGGGGGGGGGGGGGGGGGGGGGGGGGGGGGGGGGGGGGGGGGGGGGGGGGGGGGGGGGGGGGGGGGGGGGGGGGGGGGGGGGGGGGGGGGGGGGGGGGGGGGGGGGGGGGGGGGGGGGGGGGGGGGGGGGGGGGGGGGGGGGGGGGGGGGGGGGGGGGGGGGGGGGGGGGGGGGGGGGGGGGGGGGGGGGGGGGGGGGGGGGGGGGGGGGGGGGGGGGGGGGGGGGGGGGGGGGGGGGGGGGGGGGGGGGGGGGGGGGGGGGGGGGGGGGGGGGGGGGGGGGGGGGGGGGGGGGGGGGGGGGGGGGGGGGGGGGGGGGGGGGGGGGGGGGGGGGGGGGGGGGGGGGGGGGGGGGGGGGGGGGGGGGGGGGGGGGGGGGGGGGGGGGGGGGGGGGGGGGGGGGGGGGGGGGGGGGGGGGGGGGGGGGGGGGGGGGGGGGGGGGGGGGGGGGGGGGGGGGGGGGGGGGGGGGGGGGGGGGGGGGGGGGGGGGGGGGGGGGGGGGGGGGGGGGGGGGGGGGGGGGGGGGGGG
The DNA here is from genome assembly GCA_029641205.1 of Citrus maxima. NCBI lineage: Eukaryota > Viridiplantae > Streptophyta > Magnoliopsida > Sapindales > Rutaceae > Citrus > Citrus maxima. The sequence goes on along the minus strand of CM056371.1, from coordinate 272,965 downwards.
GGGGGGGGGGGGGGGGGGGGGGGGGGGGGGGGGGGGGGGGGGGGGGGGGGGGGGGGGGGGGGGGGGGGGGGGGGGGGGGGGGGGGGGGGGGGGGGGGGGGGGGGGGGGGGGGGGGGGGGGGGGGGGGGGGGGGGGGGGGGGGGGGGGGGGGGGGGGGGGGGGGGGGGGGGGGGGGGGGGGGGGGGGGGGGGGGGGGGGGGGGGGGGGGGGGGGGGGGGGGGGGGGGGGGGGGGGGGGGGGGGGGGGGGGGGGGGGGGGGGGGGGGGGGGGGGGGGGGGGGGGGGGGGGGGGGGGGGGGGGGGGGGGGGGGGGGGGGGGGGGGGGGGGGGGGGGGGGGGGGGGGGGGGGGGGGGGGGGGGGGGGGGGGGGGGGGGGGGGGGGGGGGGGGGGGGGGGGGGGGGGGGGGGGGGGGGGGGGGGGGGGGGGGGGGGGGGGGGGGGGGGGGGGGGGGGGGGGGGGGGGGGGGGGGGGGGGGGGGGGGGGGGGGGGGGGGGGGGGGGGGGGGGGGGGGGGGGGGGGGGGGGGGGGGGGGGGGGGGGGGGGGGGGGGGGGGGGGGGGGGGGGGGGGGGGGGGGGGGGGGGGGGGGGGGGGGGGGGGGGGGGGGGGGGGGGGGGGGGGGGGGGGGGGGGGGGGGGGGGGGGGGGGGGGGGGGGGGGCGGGGGGCGGGGGGGGGGGCGGTGGGGGGGGGGGGGGGGGGGGGGGGTGGTGTGGGGTGGGGGGGGTGGGGGGGGGGGGGGCGGGGGGGGGGGGGGGGCGGCGGGGGGGGGGGGGGGGGGGGGGGGGGGGGGGGGGGGGGGGGGGGGGGGGGGGGGGGGGGGGGGGGGGGGGGGGGGGGGGGGGGGGGGGGGGGGGGGGGGGGGGGGGGGGGGGGGGGGGGGGGGGGGGGGGGGGGGGGGGGGGGGGGGGGGGGGGGGGGGGGGGGGGGGGGGGGGGGGGGGGGGGGGGGGGGGGGGGGGGGGGGGGGGGGGGGGGGGGGGGGGGGGGGGGGGGGGGGGGGGGGGGGGGGGGGGGGGGGGGGGGGGGGGGGGGGGGGGGGGGGGGGGGGGGGGGGGGGGGGGGGGGGGGGGGGGGGGGGGGGGGGGGGGGGGGGGGGGGGGGGGGGGGGGGGGGGGGGGGGGGGGGGGGGGGGGGGGGGGGGGGGGGGGGGGGGGGGGGGGGGGGGGGGGGGGGGGGGGGGGGGGGGGGGGGGGGGGGGGGGGGGGGGGGGGGGGGGGGGGGGGGGGGGGGGGGGGGGGGGGGGGGGGGGGGGGGGGGGGGGGGGGGGGGGGGGGGGGGGGGGGGGGGGGGGGGGGGGGGGGGGGGGGGGGGGGGGGGGGGGGGGGGGGGGGGGGGGGGGGGGGGGGGGGGGGGGGGGGGGGGGGGGGGGGGGGGGGGGGGGGGGGGGGGGGGGGGGGGGGGGGGGGGGGGGGGGGGGGGGGGGGGGGGGGGGGGGGGGGGGGGGGGGGGGGGGGGGGGGGGGGGGGGGGGGGGGGGGGGGGGGGGGGGGGGGGGGGGGGGGGGGGGGGGGGGGGGGGGGGGGGGGGGGGGGGGGGGGGGGGGGGGGGGGGGGGGGGGGGGGGGGGGGGGGGGGGGGGGGGGGGGGGGGGGGGGGGGGGGGGGGGGGGGGGGGGGGGGGGGGGGGGGGGGGGGGGGGGGGGGGGGGGGGGGGGGGGGGGGGGGGGGGGGGGGGGGGGGGGGGGGGGGGGGGGGGGGGGGGGGGGGGGGGGGGGGGGGGGGGGGGGGGGGGGGGGGGGGGGGGGGGGGGGGGGGGGGGGGGGGGGGGGGGGGGGGGGGGGGGGGGGGGGGGGGGGTAGTTGGGGGGGGTGGGGGGGGGGGGGGGGGGGGGGGGTGGGGGCGGGGGGGGCGGGGGGGGGGGGGGGTGGGGGGGTGGGGGGGGGGGGGGGGGGGGGGGGGGGGGGCGGGGGGGGGGGGGGGTGGTGGGGGGGGGGGGGGGGGTGGGGGGGGGGGGGGGGGGGGGGGGGGGGGGGGGGGGGGGGGGGGGGGGGGGGGGGGGGGGGGGGGGGGGGGGGGGGGGGGGGGGGGGGGGGGGGGGGGGGGGGGGGGGGGGGGGGGGGGGGGGGGGGGGGGGGGGGGGGGGGGGGGGGGGGGGGGGGGGGGGGGGGGGGGGGGGGGGGGGGGGGGGGGGGGGGGGGGGGGGGGGGGGGGGGGGGGGGGGGGGGGGGGGGGGGGGGGGGGGGGGGGGGGGGGGGGGGGGGGGGGGGGGGGGGGGGGGGGGGGGGGGGGGGGGGGGGGGGGGGGGGGGGGGGGGGGGGGGGGGGGGGGGGGGGGGGGGGGGGGGGGGGGGGGGGGGGGGGGGGGGGGGGGGGGGGGGGGGGGGGGGGGGGGGGGGGGGGGGGGGGGGGGGGGGGGGGGGGGGGGGGGGGGGGGGGGGGGGGGGGGGGGGGGGGGGGGGGGGGGGGGGGGGGGGGGGGGGGGGGGGGGGGGGGGGGGGGGGGGGGGGGGGGGGGGGGGGGGGGGGGGGGGGGGGGGGGGGGGGGGGGGGGGGGGGGGGGGGGGGGGGGGGGGGGGGGGGGGGGGGGGGGGGGGGGGGGGGGGGGGGGGGGGGGGGGGGGGGGGGGGGGGGGGGGGGGGGGGGGGGGGGGGGGGGGGGGGGGGGGGGGGGGGGGGGGGGGGGGGGGGGGGGGGGGGGGGGGGGGGGGGGGGGGGGGGGGGGGGGGGGGGGGGGGGGGGGGGGGGGGGGGGGGGGGGGGGGGGGGGGGGGGGGGGGGGGGGGGGGGGGGGGGGGGGGGGGGGGGGGGGGGGGGGGGGGGGGGGGGGGGGGGGGGGGGGGGGGGGGGGGGGGGGGGGGGGGGGGGGGGGGGGGGGGGGGGGGGGGGGGGGGGGGGGGGGGGGGGGGGGGGGGGGGGGGGGGGGGGGGGGGGGGGGGGGGGGGGGGGGGGGGGGGGGGGGGGGGGGGGGGGGGGGGGGGGGGGGGGGGGGGGGGGGGGGGGGGGGGGGGGGGGGGGGGGGGGGGGGGGGGGGGGGGGGGGGGGGGGGGGGGGGGGGGGGGGGGGGGGGGGGGGGGGGGGGGGGGGGGGGGGGGGGGGGGGGGGGGGGGGGGGGGGGGGGGGGGGGGGGGGGGGGGGGGGGGGGGGGGGGGGGGGGGGGGGGGGGGGGGGGGGGGGGGGGGGGGGGGGGGGGGGGGGGGGGGGGGGGGGGGGGGGGGGGGGGGGGGGGGGGGGGGGGGGGGGGGGGGGGGGGGGGGGGGGGGGGGGGGGGGGGGGGGGGGGGGGGGGGGGGGGGGGGGGGGGGGGGGGGGGGGGGGGGGGGGGGGGGGGGGGGGGGGGGGGGGGGGGGGGGGGGGGGGGGGGGGGGGGGGGGGGGGGGGGGGGGGGGGGGGGGGGGGGGGGGGGGGGGGGGGGGGGGGGGGGGGGGGGGGGGGGGGGGGGGGGGGGGGGGGGGGGGGGGGGGGGGGGGGGGGGGGGGGGGGGGGGGGGGGGGGGGGGGGGGGGGGGGGGGGGGGGGGGGGGGGGGGGGGGGGGGGGGGGGGGGGGGGGGGGGGGGGGGGGGGGGGGGGGGGGGGGGGGGGGGGGGGGGGGGGGGGGGGGGGGGGGGGGGGGGGGGGGGGGGGGGGGGGGGGGGGGGGGGGGGGGGGGGGGGGGGGGGGGGGGGGGGGGGGGGGGGGGGGGGGGGGGGGGGGGGGGGGGGGGGGGGGGGGGGGGGGGGGGGGGGGGGGGGGGGGGGGGGGGGGGGGGGGGGGGGGGGGGGGGGGGGGGGGGGGGGGGGGGGGGGGGCGGGGGCGGGGGGGGGGGGGGGGGGGGGGGGGGGGGGGGGGGGGGGGGGGGGGGGGGGGGGGGGGGGGGGGGGGGGGGGGGGGGGGGGGGGGGGGGGGGGGGGGGGGGGGGGGGGGGGGGGGGGGGGGGGGGGGGGGGGGGGGGGGGGGGGGGGGGGGGGGGGGGGGGGGGGGGGGGGGGGGGGGGGGGGGGGGGGGGGGGGGGGGGGGGGGGGGGGGGGGGGGGGGGGGGGGGGGGGGGGGGGGGGGGGGGGGGGGGGGGGGGGGGGGGGGGGGGGGGGGGGGGGGGGGGGGGGGGGGGGGGGGGGGGGGGGGGGGGGGGGGGGGGGGGGGGGGGGGGGGGGGGGGGGGGGGGGGGGGGGGGGGGGGGGGGGGGGGGGGGGGGGGGGGGGGGGGGGGGGGGGGGGGGGGGGGGGGGGGGGGGGGGGGGGGGGGGGGGGGGGGGGGGGGGGGGGGGGGGGGGGGGGGGGGGGGGGGGGGGGGGGGGGGGGGGGGGGGGGGGGGGGGGGGGGGGGGGGGGGGGGGGGGGGGGGGGGGGGGGGGGACGAGGGCGGGGGGGCGGGGGGGGGGGGGGGGGGGGGGGGGGGGGGGGGGGGGGGGGGGGGGGGGGGGGGGGGGGGGGGGGGGGGGGGGGGGGGGGGGGGGGGGGGGGGGGGGGGGGGGGGGGGGGGGGGGGGGGGGGGGGGGGGGGGGGGGGGGGGGGGGGGGGGGGGGGGGGGGGGGGGGGGGGGGGGGGGGGGGGGGGGGGGGGGGGGGGGGGGGGGGGGGGGGGGGGGGGGGGGGGGGGGGGGGGGGGGGGGGGGGGGGGGGGGGGGGGGGGGGGGGGGGGGGGGGGGGGGGGGGGGGGGGGGGGGGGGGGGGGGGGGGGGGGGGGGGGGGGGGGGGGGGGGGGGGGGGGGGGGGGGGGGGGGGGGGGGGGGGGGGGGGGGGGGGGGGGGGGGGGGGGGGGGGGGGGGGGGGGGGGGGGGGGGGGGGGGGGGGGGGGGGGGGGGGGGGGGGGGGGGGCGGGGGGGGGGGGGGGGGGGGGGGGGGGGGGGGGGGGGGGGGGGGGGGGGGGGGGGGGGGGGGGGGGGGGGGGGGGGGGGGGGGGGGGGGGGGGGGGGGGGGGGGGGGGGGGGGGGGGGGGGGGGGGGGGGGGGGGGGGGGGGGGGGGGGGGGGGGGGGGGGGGGGGGGGGGGGGGGGGGGGGGGCGGCGGGGCGGGGGGCGGGGGGGGGGGGGGGGGGGGGGGGGGGGGGGGGGGGGGGGGGGCGGGGGGGGGGGGGGGGGGGGGGGGGGGCGGGGGGGGGGGGGGGGGGGGGGGGGGGGGGGGGGGGGGGGGGGGGGCGGGGGGGGGGGGGGGGGGGGGGGGGGGGGGGGGGGGGGGGGGGGGGGGGGGGGGGGGGGGGGGGGGGGGGGGGGGGGGGGGGGGGGGGGGGGGGGGGGGGGGGGGGGGGGGGGGGGGGGGGGGGGGGGGGGGGGGGGGGGGGGGGGGGGGGGGGGGGGGGGGGGGGGGGGGGGGGGGGGGGGGGGGGGGGGGGGGGGGGGGGGGGGGGGGGGGGGGGGGGGGGGGGGGGGGGGGGGGGGGGGGGGGGGGGGGGGGGGGGGGGGGGGGGGGGGGGGGGGGGGGGGGGGGGGGGGGGGGGGGGGGGGGGGGGGGGGGGGGGGGGGGGGGGGGGGGGGGGGGGGGGGGGGGGGGGGGGGGGGGGGGGGGGGGGGGGGGGGGGGGGGGGGGGGGGGGGGGGGGGGGGGGGGGGGGGGGGGGGGGGGGGGGGGGGGGGGGGGGGGGGGGGGGGGGGGGGGGGGGGGGGGGGGGGGGGGGGGGGGGGGGGGGGGGGGGGGGGGGGGGGGGGGGGGGGGGGGGGGGGGGGGGGGGGGGGGGGGGGGGGGGGGGGGGGGGGGGGGGGGGGGGGGGGGGGGGGGGGGGGGGGGGGGGGGGGGGGGGGGGGGGGGGGGGGGGGGGGGGGGGGGGGGGGGGGGGGGGGGGGGGGGGGGGGGGGGGGGGGGGGGGGGGGGGGGGGGGGGGGGGGGGGGGGGGGGGGGGGGGGGGGGGGGGGGGGGGGGGGGGGGGGGGGGGGGGGGGGGGGGGGGGGGGGGGGGGGGGGGGGGGGGGGGGGGGGGGGGGGGGGGGGGGGGGGGGGGGGGGGGGGGGGGGGGGGGGGGGGGGGGGGGGGGGGGGGGGGGGGGGGGGGGGGGGGGGGGGGGGGGGGGGGGGGGGGGGGGGGGGGGGGGGGGGGGGGGGGGGGGGGGGGGGGGGGGGGGGGGGGGGGGGGGGGGGGGGGGGGGGGGGGGGGGGGGGGGGGGGGGGGGGGGGGGGGGGGGGGGGGGGGGGGGGGGGGGGGGGGGGGGGGGGGGGGGGGGGGGGGGGGGGGGGGGGGGGGGGGGGGGGGGGGGGGGGGGGGGGGGGGGGGGGGGGGGGGGGGGGGGGGGGGGGGGGGGGGGGGGGGGGGGGGGGGGGGGGGGGGGGGGGGGGGGGGGGGGGGGGGGGGGGGGGGGGGGGGGGGGGGGGGGGGGGGGGGGGGGGGGGGGGGGGGGGGGGGGGGGGGGGGGGGGGGGGGGGGGGGGGGGGGGGGGGGGGGGGGGGGGGGGGGGGGGGGGGGGGGGGGGGGGGGGGGGGGGGGGGGGGGGGGGGGGGGGGGGGGGGGGGGGGGGGGGGGGGGGGGGGGGGGGGGGGGGGGGGGGGGGGGGGGGGGGGGGGGGGGGGGGGGGGGGGGGGGGGGGGGGGGGGGGGGGGGGGGGGGGGGGGGGGGGGGGGGGGGGGGGGGGGGGGGGGGGGGGGGGGGGGGGGGGGGGGGGGGGGGGGGGGGGGGGGGGGGGGGGGGGGGGGGGGGGGGGGGGGGGGGGGGGGGGGGGGGGGGGGGGGGGGGGGGGGGGGGGGGGGGGGGGGGGGGGGGGGGGGGGGGGGGGGGGGGGGGGGGGGGGGGGGGGGGGGGGGGGGGGGGGGGGGGGGGGGGGGGGGGGGGGGGGGGGGGGGGGGGGGGGGGGGGGGGGGGGGGGGGGGGGGGGGGGGGGGGGGGGGGGGGGGGGGGGGGGGGGGGGGGGGGGGGGGGGGGGGGGGGGGGGGGGGGGGGGGGGGGGGGGGGGGGGGGGGGGGGGGGGGGGGGGGGGGGGGGGGGGGGGGGGGGGGGGGGGGGGGGGGGGGGGGGGGGGGGGGGGGGGGGGGGGGGGGGGGGGGGGGGGGGGGGGGGGGGGGGGGGGGGGGGGGGGGGGGGGGGGGGGGGGGGGGGGGGGGGGGGGGGGGGGGGGGGGGGGGGGGGGGGGGGGGGGGGGGGGGGGGGGGGGGGGGGGGGGGGGGGGGGGGGGGGGGGGGGGGGGGGGGGGGGGGGGGGGGGGGGGGGGGGGGGGGGGGGGGGGGGGGGGGGGGGGGGGGGGGGGGGGGGGGGGGGGGGGGGGGGGGGGGGGGGGGGGGGGGGGGGGGGGGGGGGGGGGGGGGGGGGGGGGGGGGGGGGGGGGGGGGGGGGGGGGGGGGGGGGGGGGGGGGGGGGGGGGGGGGGGGGGGGGGGGGGGGGGGGGGGGGGGGGGGGGGGGGGGGGGGGGGGGGGGGGGGGGGGGGGGGGGGGGGGGGGGGGGGGGGGGGGGGGGGGGGGGGGGGGGGGGGGGGGGGGGGGGGGGGGGGGGGGGGGGGGGGGGGGGGGGGGGGGGGGGGGGGGGGGGGGGGGGGGGGGGGGGGGGGGGGGGGGGGGGGGGGGGGGGGGGGGGGGGGGGGGGGGGGGGGGGGGGGGGGGGGGGGGGGGGGGGGGGGGGGGGGGGGGGGGGGGGGGGGGGGGGGGGGGGGGGGGGGGGGGGGGGGGGGGGGGGGGGGGGGGGGGGGGGGGGGGGGGGGGGGGGGGGGGGGGGGGGGGGGGGGGGGGGGGGGGGGGGGGGGGGGGGGGGGGGGGGGGGGGGGGGGGGGGGGGGGGGGGGGGGGGGGGGGGGGGGGGGGGGGGGGGGGGGGGGGGGGGGGGGGGGGGGGGGGGGGGGGGGGGGGGGGGGGGGGGGGGGGGGGGGGGGGGGGGGGGGGGGGGGGGGGGGGGGGGGGGGGGGGGGGGGGGGGGGGGGGGGGGGGGGGGGGGGGGGGGGGGGGGGGGGGGGGGGGGGGGGGGGGGGGGGGGGGGGGGGGGGGGGGGGGGGGGGGGGGGGGGGGGGGGGGGGGGGGGGGGGGGGGGGGGGGGGGGGGGGGGGGGGGGGGGGGGGGGGGGGGGGGGGGGGGGGGGGGGGGGGGGGGGGGGGGGGGGGGGGGGGGGGGGGGGGGGGGGGGGGGGGGGGGGGGGGGGGGGGGGGGGGGGGGGGGGGGGGGGGGGGGGGGGGGGGGGGGGGGGGGGGGGGGGGGGGGGGGGGGGGGGGGGGGGGGGGGGGCGGCGGGGGGGGGGGCGGGGGGGGGGGTGGGGGGGGGGGGGTTTTTGGTTGTGTGGGGGGGGGGGGGGGGGGGGGGGGGGGGGGGGGGGGGGGGCCCCCGGGGGGCGGGGGGGGGGGGGGGGGGGGGGGGGGGGGGGGGGGGGGGGGGGGGGGGGGGGGGGGGGGGGGGGGGGGGGGGGGGGGGGGGGGGGGGGGGGGGGGGGGGGGGGGGGGGGGGGGGGGGGGGGGGGGGGGGGGGGGGGGGGGGGGGGGGGGGGGGGGGGGGGGGGGGGGGGGGGGGGGGGGGGGGGGGGGGGGGGGGGGGGGGGGGGGGGGGGGGGGGGGGGGGGGGGGGGGGGGGGGGGGGGGGGGGGGGGGGGGGGGGGGGGGGGGGGGGGGGGGGGGGGGGGGGGGGGGGGGGGGGGGGGGGGGGGGGGGGGGGGGGGGGGGGGGGGGGGGGGGGGGGGGGGGGGGGGGGGGGGGGGGGGGGGGGGGGGGGGGGGGGGGGGGGGGGGGGGGGGGGGGGGGGGGGGGGGGGGGGGGGGGGGGGGGGGGGGGGGGGGGGGGGGGGGGGGGGGGGGGGGGGGGGGGGGGGGGGGGGGGGGGGGGGGGGGGGGGGGGGGGGGGGGGGGGGGGGGGGGGGGGGGGGGGGGGGGGGGGGGGGGGGGGGGGGGGGGGGGGGGGGGGGGGGGGGGGGGGGGGGGGGGGGGGGGGGGGGGGGGGGGGGGGGGGGGGGGGGGGGGGGGGGGGGGGGGGGGGGGGGGGGGGGGGGGGGGGGGGGGGGGGGGGGGGGGGGGGGGGGGGGGGGGGGGGGGGGGGGGGGGGGGGGGGGGGGGGGGGGGGGGGGGGGGGGGGGGGGGGGGGGGGGGGGGGGGGGGGGGGGGGGGGGGGGGGGGGGGGGGGGGGGGGGGGGGGGGGGGGGGGGGGGGGGGGGGGGGGGGGGGGGGGGGGGGGGGGGGGGGGGGGGGGGGGGGGGGGGGGGGGGGGGGGGGGGGGGGGGGGGGGGGGGGGGGGGGGGGGGGGGGGGGGGGGGGGGGGGGGGGGGGGGGGGGGGGGGGGGGGGGGGGGGGGGGGGGGGGGGGGGGGGGGGGGGGGGGGGGGGGGGGGGGGGGGGGGGGGGGGGGGGGGGGGGGGGGGGGGGGGGGGGGGGGGGGGGGGGGGGGGGGGGGGGGGGGGGGGGGGGGGGGGGGGGGGGGGGGGGGGGGGGGGGGGGGGGGGGGGGGGGGGGGGGGGGGGGGGGGGGGGGGGGGGGGGGGGGGGGGGGGGGGGGGGGGGGGGGGGGGGGGGGGGGGGGGGGGGGGGGGGGGGGGGGGGGGGGGGGGGGGGGGGGGGGGGGGGGGGGGGGGGGGGGGGGGGGGGGGGGGGGGGGGGGGGGGGGGGGGGGGGGGGGGGGGGGGGGGGGGGGGGGGGGGGGGGGGGGGGGGGGGGGGGGGGGGGGGGGGGGGGGGGGGGGGGGGGGGGGGGGGGGGGGGGGGGGGGGGGGGGGGGGGGGGGGGGGGGGGGGGGGGGGGGGGGGGGGGGGGGGGGGGGGGGGGGGGGGGGGGGGGGGGGGGGGGGGGGGGGGGGGGGGGGGGGGGGGGGGGGGGGGGGGGGGGGGGGGGGGGGGGGGGGGGGGGGGGGGGGGGGGGTGGGGGGGGGGGGGGGGGTGGGGGGGGGGTGGGGGGGAGGGGGGGGGGGGGGGGGGGGGGGGGGGGGGGGGGGGGGGGGGGGGGGGGGGGGGGGGGGGGGGGGGGGGGGGGGGGGGGGGGGGGGGGGGGGGGGGGGGGGGGGGGGGGGGGGGGGGGGGGGGGGGGGGGGGGGGGGGGGGGGGGGGGGGGGGGGGGGGGGGGGGGGGGGGGGGGGGGGGGGGGGGGGGGGGGGGGGGGGGGGGGGGGGGGGGGGGGGGGGGGGGGGGGGGGGGGGGGGGGGGGGGGGGGGGGGGGGGGGGGGGGGGGGGGGGGGGGGGGGGGGGGGGGGGGGGGGGGGGGGGGGGGGGGGGGGGGGGGGGGGGGGGGGGGGGGGGGGGGGGGGGGGGGGGGGGGGGGGGGGGGGGGGGGGGGGGGGGGGGGGGGGGGGGGGGGGGGGGGGGGGGGGGGGGGGGGGGGGGGGGGGGGGGGGGGGGGCGGGGGGGGGGGGGGGGGGGGGGGGGGGCGGGGGGGGGGGGGGGGGGGGAGGGGGGGGGGGGCGGGGGGCGGGGGGGGGGGGGCGGGGGGGGCGGGGGGGGGGGGGGGGGGGGGGGGGGGCGGGGGGGCGGGCGGGGGGGGCGGGGGGCGGGGGGGGGGGGGGGGGGGGCGGCGGGGGGGGGGGGGGGGGGGGGGGGGGGGGGGGGGGGGGGGGGGGGGGGGGGGGGGGGGGGGGGGGGGGGGGGGGGGGGGGGGGGGGGGGGGGGGGGGGGGGGGGGGGGGGGGGGGGGGGGGGGGGGGGGGGGGGGGGGGGGGGGGGGGGGGGGGGGGGGGGGGGGGGGGGGGGGGGGGGGGGGGGGGGGGGGGGGGGGGGGGGGGGGGGGGGGGGGGGGGGGGGGGGGGGGGGGGGGGGGGGGGGGGGGGGGGGGGGGGGGGGGGGGGGGGGGGGGGGGGGGGGGGGGGGGGGGGGGGGGGGGGGGGGGGGGGGGGGGGGGGGGGGGGGGGGGGGGGGGGGGGGGGGGGGGGGGGGGGGGGGGGGGGGGGGGGGGGGGGGGGGGGGGGGGGGGGGGGGGGGGGGGGGGGGGGGGGGGGGGGGGGGGGGGGGGGGGGGGGGGGGGGGGGGGGGGGGGGGGGGGGGGGGGGGGGGGGGGGGGGGGGGGGGGGGGGGGGGGGGGGGGGGGGGGGGGGGGGGGGGGGGGGGGGGGGGGGGGGGGGGGGGGGGGGGGGGGGGGGGGGGGGGGGGGGGGGGGGGGGGGGGGGGGGGGGGGGGGGGGGGGGGGGGGGGGGGGGGGGGGGGGGGGGGGGGGGGGGGGGGGGGGGGGGGGGGGGGGGGGGGGGGGGGGGGGGGGGGGGGGGGGGGGGGGGGGGGGGGGGGGGGGGGGGGGGGGGGGGGGGGGGGGGGGGGGGGGGGGGGGGGGGGGGGGGGGGGGGGGGGGGGGGGGGGGGGGGGGGGGGGGGGGGGGGGGGGGGGGGGGGGGGGGGGGGGGGGGGGGGGGGGGGGGGGGGGGGGGGGGGGGGGGGGGGGGGGGGGGGGGGGGGGGGGGGGGGGGGGGGGGGGGGGGGGGGGGGGGGGGGGGGGGGGGGGGGGGGGGGGGGGGGGGGGGGGGGGGGGGGGGGGGGGGGGGGGGGGGGGGGGGGGGGGGGGGGGGGGGGGGGGGGGGGGGGGGGGGGGGGGGGGGGGGGGGGGGGGGGGGGGGGGGGGGGGGGGGGGGGGGGGGGGGGGGGGGGGGGGGGGGGGGGGGGGGGGGGGGGGGGGGGGGGGGGGGGGGGGGGGGGGGGGGGGGGGGGGGGGGGGGGGGGGGGGGGGGGGGGGGGGGGGGGGGGGGGGGGGGGGGGGGGGGGGGGGGGGGGGGGGGGGGGGGGGGGGGGGGGGGGGGGGGGGGGGGGGGGGGGGGGGGGGGGGGGGGGGGGGGGGGGGGGGGGGGGGGGGGGGGGGGGGGGGGGGGGGGGGGGGGGGGGGGGGGGGGGGGGGGGGGGGGGGGGGGGGGGGGGGGGGGGGGGGGGGGGGGGGGGGGGGGGGGGGGGGGGGGGGGGGGGGGGGGGGGGGGGGGGGGGGGGGGGGGGGGGGGGGGGGGGGGGGGGGGGGGGGGGGGGGGGGGGGGGGGGGGGGGGGGGGGGGGGGGGGGGGGGGGGGGGGGGGGGGGGGGGGGGGGGGGGGGGGGGGGGGGGGGGGGGGGGGGGGGGGGGGGGGGGGGGGGGGGGGGGGGGGGGGGGGGGGGGGGGGGGGGGGGGGGGGGGGGGGGGGGGGGGGGGGGGGGGGGGGGGGGGGGGGGGGGGGGGGGGGGGGGGGGGGGGGGGGGGGGGGGGGGGGGGGGGGGGGGGGGGGGGGGGGGGGGGGGGGGGGGGGGGGGGGGGGGGGGGGGGGGGGGGGGGGGGGGGGGGGGGGGGGGGGGGGGGGGGGGGGGGGGGGGGGGGGGGGGGGGGGGGGGGGGGGGGGGGGGGGGGGGGGGGGGGGGGGGGGGGGGGGGGGGGGGGGGGGGGGGGGGGGGGGGGGGGGGGGGGGGGGGGGGGGGGGGGGGGGGGGGGGGGGGGGGGGGGGGGGGGGGGGGGGGGGGGGGGGGGGGGGGGGGGGGGGGGGGGGGGGGGGGGGGGGGGGGGGGGGGGGGGGGGGGGGGGGGGGGGGGGGGGGGGGGGGGGGGGGGGGGGGGGGGGGGGGGGGGGGGGGGGGGGGGGGGGGGGGGGGGGGGGGGGGGGGGGGGGGGGGGGGGGGGGGGGGGGGGGGGGGGGGGGGGGGGGGGGGGGGGGGGGGGGGGGGGGGGGGGGGGGGGGGGGGGGGGGGGGGGGGGGGGGGGGGGGGGGGGGGGGGGGGGGGGGGGGGGGGGGGGGGGGGGGGGGGGGGGGGGGGGGGGGGGGGGGGGGGGGGGGGGGGGGGGGGGGGGGGGGGGGGGGGGGGGGGGGGGGGGGGGGGGGGGGGGGGGGGGGGGGGGGGGGGGGGGGGGGGGGGGGGGGGGGGGGGGGGGGGGGGGGGGGGGGGGCGGGGGGGGGGAGAGGGGGGGGGGGGGGGGGGGGGGGGGGGGGGGGGGGGGGGGGGGGGGGGGGGGGGGGGGGGGGGGGGGGGGGGGGGGGGGGGGGGGGGGGGGGGGGGGGGGGGGGGGGGGGGGGGGGGGGGGGGGGGGGGGGGGGGGGGGGGGGGGGGGGGGGGGGGGGGGGGGGGGGGGGGGGGGGGGGGGGGGGGGGGGGGGGGGGGGGGGGGGGGGGGGGGGGGGGGGGGGGGGGGGGGGGGGGGGGGGGGGGGGGGGGGGGGGGGGGGGGGGGGGGGGGGGGGGGGGGGGGGGGGGGGGGGGGGGGGGGGGGGGGGGGGGGGGGGGGGGGGGGGGGGGGGGGGGGGGGGGGGGGGGGGGGGGGGGGGGGGGGGGGGGGGGGGGGGGGGGGGGGGGGGGGGGGGGGGGGGGGGGGGGGGGGGGGGGGGGGGGGGGGGGGGGGGGGGGGGGGGGGGGGGGGGGGGGGGGGGGGGGGGGGGGGGGGGGGGGGGGGGGGGGGGGGGGGGGGGGGGGGGGGGGGGGGGGGGGGGGGGGGGGGGGGGGGGGGGGGGGGGGGGGGGGGGGGGGGGGGGGGGGGGGGGGGGGGGGGGGGGGGGGGGGGGGGGGGGGGGGGGGGGGGGGGGGGGGGGGGGGGGGGGGGGGGGGGGGGGGGGGGGGGGGGGGGGGGGGGGGGGGGGGGGGGGGGGGGGGGGGGGGGGGGGGGGGGGGGGGGGGGGGGGGGGGGGGGGGGGGGGGGGGGGGGGGGGGGGGGGGGGGGGGGGGGGGGGGGGGGGGGGGGGGGGGGGGGGGGGGGGGGGGGGGGGGGGGGGGGGGGGGGGGGGGGGGGGGGGGGGGGGGGGGGGGGGGGGGGGGGGGGGGGGGGGGGGGGGGGGGGGGGGGGGGGGGGGGGGGGGGGGGGGGGGGGGGGGGGGGGGGGGGGGGGGGGGGGGGGGGGGGGGGGGGGGGGGGGGGGGGGGGGGGGGGGGGGGGGGGGGGGGGGGGGGGGGGGGGGGGGGGGGGGGGGGGGGGGGGGGGGGGGGGGGGGGGGGGGGGGGGGGGGGGGGGGGGGGGGGGGGGGGGGGGGGGGGGGGGGGGGGGGGGGGGGGGGGGGGGGGGGGGGGGGGGGGGGGGGGGGGGGGGGGGGGGGGGGGGGGGGGGGGGGGGGGGGGGGGGGGGGGGGGGGGGGGGGGGGGGGGGGGGGGGGGGGGGGGGGGGGGGGGGGGGGGGGGGGGGGGGGGGGGGGGGGGGGGGGGGGGGGGGGGGGGGGGGGGGGGGGGGGGGGGGGGGGGGGGGGGGGGGGGGGGGGGGGGGGGGGGGGGGGGGGGGGGGGGGGGGGGGGGGGGGGGGGGGGGGGGGGGGGGGGGGGGGGGGGGGGGGGGGGGGGGGGGGGGGGGGGGGGGGGGGGGGGGGGGGGGGGGGGGGGGGGGGGGGGGGGGGGGGGGGGGGGGGGGGGGGGGGGGGGGGGGGGGGGGGGGGGGGGGGGGGGGGGGGGGGGGGGGGGGGGGGGGGGGGGGGGGGGGGGGGGGGGGGGGGGGGGGGGGGGGGGGGGGGGGGGGGGGGGGGGGGGGGGGGGGGGGGGGGGGGGGGGGGGGGGGGGGGGGGGGGGGGGGGGGGGGGGGGGGGGGGGGGGGGGGGGGGGGGGGGGGGGGGGGGGGGGGGGGGGGGGGGGGGGGGGGGGGGGGGGGGGGGGGGGGGGGGGGGGGGGGGGGGGGGGGGGGGGGGGGGGGGGGGGGGGGGGGGGGGGGGGGGGGGGGGGGGGGGGGGGGGGGGGGGGGGGGGGGGGGGGGGGGGGGGGGGGGGGGGGGGGGGGGGGGGGGGGGGGGGGGGGGGGGGGGGGGGGGGGGGGGGGGGGGGGGGGGGGGGGGGGGGGGGGGGGGGGGGGGGGGGGGGGGGGGGGGGGGGGGGGGGGGGGGGGGGGGGGGGGGGGGGGGGGGGGGGGGGGGGGGGGGGGGGGGGGGGGGGGGGGGGGGGGGGGGGGGGGGGGGGGGGGGGGGGGGGGGGGGGGGGGGGGGGGGGGGGGGGGGGGGGGGGGGGGGGGGGGGGGGGGGGGGGGGGGGGGGGGGGGGGGGGGGGGGGGGGGGGGGTGGGGGGGGGGGGGGGGGTGGGGGGGTGGGGGGTGGGGGGGGGGTGTGTGGGGGGGGGGGGGGGGGGGGGGGGGGGGGGGGGGGGGGGGGGGGGGGGGGGGGGGGGGGGGGGGGGGGGGGGGGGGGGGGGGGGGGGGGGGGGGGGGGGGGGGGGGGGGGGGGGGGGGGGGGGGGGGGGGGGGGGGGGGGGGGGGGGGGGGGGGGGGGGGGGGGGGGGGGGGGGGGGGGGGGGGGGGGGGGGGGGGGGGGGGGGGGGGGGGGGGGGGGGGGGGGGGGGCGCGGGCGGGGGGCGCGGCGGGGGGGGGGCGGCGGGCGGGCGGGGGGGGCGGGGGGGGGGGGGGGGGGGGGGGGGGGGGGGGGGGGGGGGGGGGGGGGGGGGGGGGGGGGGGGGGGGGGGGGGGGGGGGGGGGGGGGGGGGGGGGGGGGGGGGGGGGGGGGGGGGGGGGGGGGGGGGGGGGGGGGGGGGGGGGGGGGGGGGGGGGGGGGGGGGGGGGGGGGGGGGGGGGGGGGGGGGGGGGGGGGGGGGGGGGGGGGGGGGGGGGGGGGGGGGGGGGGGGGGGGGGGGGGGGGGGGGGGGGGGGGGGGGGGGGGGGGGGGGGGGGGGGGGGGGGGGGGGGGGGGGGGGGGGGGGGGGGGGGGGGGGGGGGGGGGGGGGGGGGGGGGGGGGGGGGGGGGGGGGGGGGGGGGGGGGGGGGGGGGGGGGGGGGGGGGGGGGGGGGGGGGGGGGGGGGGGGGGGGGGGGGGGGGGGGGGGGGGGGGGGGGGGGGGGGGGGGGGGGGGGGGGGGGGGGGGGGGGGGGGGGGGGGGGGGGGGGGGGGGGGGGGGGGGGGGGGGGGGGGGGGGGGGGGGGGGGGGGGGGGGGGGGGGGGGGGGGGGGGGGGGGGGGGGGGGGGGGGGGGGGGGGGGGGGGGGGGGGGGGGGGGGGGGGGGGGGGGGGGGGGGGGGGGGGGGGGGGGGGGGGGGGGGGGGGGGGGGGGGGGGGGGGGGGGGGGGGGGGGGGGGGGGGGGGGGGGGGGGGGGGGGGGGGGGGGGGGGGGGGGGGGGGGGGGGGGGGGGGGGGGGGGGGGGGGGGGGGGGGGGGGGGGGGGGGGGGGGGGGGGGGGGGGGGGGGGGGGGGGGGGGGGGGGGGGGGGGGGGGGGGGGGGGGGGGGGGGGGGGGGGGGGGGGGGGGGGGGGGGGGGGGGGGGGGGGGGGGGGGGGGGGGGGGGGGGGGGGGGGGGGGGGGGGGGGGGGGGGGGGGGGGGGGGGGGGGGGGGGGGGGGGGGGGGGGGGGGGGGGGGGGGGGGGGGGGGGGGGGGGGGGGGGGGGGGGGGGGGGGGGGGGGGGGGGGGGGGGGGGGGGGGGGGGGGGGGGGGGGGGGGGGGGGGGGGGGGGGGGGGGGGGGGGGGGGGGGGGGGGGGGGGGGGGGGGGGGGGGGGGGGGGGGGGGGGGGGGGGGGGGGGGGGGGGGGGGGGGGGGGGGGGGGGGGGGGGGGGGGGGGGGGGGGGGGGGGGGGGGGGGGGGGGGGGGGGGGGGGGGGGGGGGGGGGGGGGGGGGGGGGGGGGGGGGGGGGGGGGGGGGGGGGGGGGGGGGGGGGGGGGGGGGGGGGGGGGGGGGGGGGGGGGGGGGGGGGGGGGGGGGGGGGGGGGGGGGGGGGGGGGGGGGGGGGGGGGGGGGGGGGGGGGGGGGGGGGGGGGGGGGGGGGGGGGGGGGGGGGGGGGGGGGGGGGGGGGGGGGGGGGGGGGGGGGGGGGGGGGGGGGGGGGGGGGGGGGGGGGGGGGGGGGGGGGGGGGGGGGGGGGGGGGGGGGGGGGGGGGGGGGGGGGGGGGGGGGGGGGGGGGGGGGGGGGGGGGGGGGGGGGGGGGGGGGGGGGGGGGGGGGGGGGGGGGGGGGGGGGGGGGGGGGGGGGGGGGGGGGGGGGGGGGGGGGGGGGGGGGGGGGGGGGGGGGGGGGGGGGGGGGGGGGGGGGGGGGGGGGGGGGGGGGGGGGGGGGGGGGGGGGGGGGGGGGGGGGGGGGGGGGGGGGGGGGGGGGGGGGGGGGGGGGGGGGGGGGGGGGGGGGGGGGGGGGGGGGGGGGGGGGGGGGGGGGGGGGGGGGGGGGGGGGGGGGGGGGGGGGGGGGGGGGGGGGGGGGGGGGGGGGGGGGGGGGGGGGGGGGGGGGGGGGGGGGGGGGGGGGGGGGGGGGGGGGGGGGGGGGGGGGGGGGGGGGGGGGGGGGGGGGGGGGGGGGGGGGGGGGGGGGGGGGGGGGGGGGGGGGGGGGGGGGGGGGGGGGGGGGGGGGGGGGGGGGGGGGGGGGGGGGGGGGGGGGGGGGGGGGGGGGGGGGGGGGGGGGGGGGGGGGGGGGGGGGGGGGGGGGGGGGGGGGGGGGGGGGGGGGGGGGGGGGGGGGGGGGGGGGGGGGGGGGGGGGGGGGGGGGGGGGGGGGGGGGGGGGGGGGGGGGGGGGGGGGGGGGGGGGGGGGGGGGGGGGGGGGGGGGGGGGGGGGGGGGGGGGGGGGGGGGGGGGGGGGGGGGGGGGGGGGGGGGGGGGGGGGGGGGGGGGGGGGGGGGGGGGGGGGGGGGGGGGGGGGGGGGGGGGGGGGGGGGGGGGGGGGGGGGGGGGGGGGGGGGGGGGGGGGGGGGGGGGGGGGGGGGGGGGGGGGGGGGGGGGGGGGGGGGGGGGGGGGGGGGGGGGGGGGGGGGGGGGGGGGGGGGGGGGGGGGGGGGGGGGGGGGGGGGGGGGGGGGGGGGGGGGGGGGGGGGGGGGGGGGGGGGGGGGGGGGGGGGGGGGGGGGGGGGGGGGGGGGGGGGGGGGGGGGGGGGGGGGGGGGGGGGGGGGGGGGGGGGGGGGGGGGGGGGGGGGGGGGGGGGGGGGGGGGGGGGGGGGGGGGGGGGGGGGGGGGGGGGGGGGGGGGGGGGGGGGGGGGGGGGGGGGGGGGGGGGGGGGGGGGGGGGGGGGGGGGGGGGGGGGGGGGGGGGGGGGGGGGGGGGGGGGGGGGGGGGGGGGGGGGGGGGGGGGGGGGGGGGGGGGGGGGGGGGGGGGGGGGGGGGGGGGGGGGGGGGGGGGGGGGGGGGGGGGGGGGGGGGGGGGGGGGGGGGGGGGGGGGGGGGGGGGGGGGGGGGGGGGGGGGGGGGGGGGGGGGGGGGGGGGGGGGGGGGGGGGGGGGGGGGGGGGGGGGGGGGGGGGGGGGGGGGGGGGGGGGGGGGGGGGGGGGGGGGGGGGGGGGGGGGGGGGGGGGGGGGGGGGGGGGGCGGGGGGGCGCGGGGGGGGGGGGGGGGGGGGGGGGGGGGGGGGGGGGGGGGGGGGGGGGGGGGGGGGGGGGGGGGGGGGGGGGGGGGGGGGGGGGGGGGGGGGGGGGGGGGGGGGGGGGGGGGGGGGGGGGGGGGGGGGGGGGGGGGGGGGGGGGGGGGGGGGGGGGGGGGGGGGGGGGGGGGGGGGGGGGGGGGGGGGGGGGGGGGGGGGGGGGGGGGGGGGGGGGGGGGGGGGGGGGGGGGGGGGGGGGGGGGGGGGGGGGGGGGGGGGGGGGGGGGGGGGGGGGGGGGGGGGGGGGGGGGGGGGGGGGGGGGGGGGGGGGGGGGGGGGGGGGGGGGGGGGGGGGGGGGGGGGGGGGGGGGGGGGGGGGGGGGGGGGGGGGGGGGGGGGGGGGGGGGGGGGGGGGGGGGGGGGGGGGGGGGGGGG
>CM056371.1:219680-244680 GCA_029641205.1 Citrus maxima | reverse complement strand
GGGGGGGGGGGGGGGGGGGGGGGGGGGGGGGGGGGGGGGGGGGGGGGGGGGGGGGGGGGGGGGGGGGGGGGGGGGGGGGGGGGGGGGGGGGGGGGGGGGGGGGGGGGGGGGGGGGGGGGGGGGGGGGGGGGGGGGGGGGGGGGGGGGGGGGGGGGGGGGGGGGGGGGGGGGGGGGGGGGGGGGGGGGGGGGGGGGGGGGGGGGGGGGGGGGGGGCGGGGGGGGGGGGGGGGGGGGGGGGGGGGGGGGGGGGGGGGGGGGGGGGGGGGGGGGGCGGGGGGGGGGGGGGGGGGGGGGGGGGGGGGGGGGGGGGGGGGGGGGGGGGGGGGGGGGGGGGGGGGGGGGGGGGGGGGGGGGGGGGGGGGGGGGGGGGGGGGGGGGGGGGGGGGGGGGGGGGGGGGGGGGGGGGGGGGGGGGGGGGGGGGGGGGGGGGGGGGGGGGGGGGGGGGGGGGGGGGGGGGGGGGGGGGGGGGGGGGGGGGGGGGGGGGGGGGGGGGGGGGGGGGGGGGGGGGGGGGGGGGGGGGGGGGGGGGGGGGGGGGGGGGGGGGGGGGGGGGGGGGGGGGGGGGGGGGGGGGGGGGGGGGGGGGGGGGGGGGGGGGGGGGGGGGGGGGGGGGGGGGGGGGGGGGGGGGGGGGGGGGGGGGGGGGGGGGGGGGGGGGGGGGGGGGGGGGGGGGGGGGGGGGGGGGGGGGGGGGGGGGGGGGGGGGGGGGGGGGGGGGGGGGGGGGGGGGGGGGGGGGGGGGGGGGGGGGGGGGGGGGGGGGGGGGGGGGGGGGGGGGGGGGGGGGGGGGGGGGGGGGGGGGGGGGGGGGGGGGGGGGGGGGGGGGGGGGGGGGGGGGGGGGGGGGGGGGGGGGGGGGGGGGGGGGGGGGGGGGGGGGGGGGGGGGGGGGGGGGGGGGGGGGGGGGGGGGGGGGGGGGGGGGGGGGGGGGGGGGGGGGGGGGGGGGGGGGGGGGGGGGGGGGGGGGGGGGGGGGGGGGGGGGGGGGGGGGGGGGGGGGGGGGGGGGGGGGGGGGGGGGGGGGGGGGGGGGGGGGGGGGGGGGGGGGGGGGGGGGGGGGGGGGGGGGGGGGGGGGGGGGGGGGGGGGGGGGGGGGGGGGGGGGGGGGGGGGGGGGGGGGGGGGGGGGGGGGGGGGGGGGGGGGGGGGGGGGGGGGGGGGGGGGGGGGGGGGGGGGGGGGGGGGGGGGGGGGGGGGGGGGGGGGGGGGGGGGGGGGGGGGGGGGGGGGGGGGGGGGGGGGGGGGGGGGGGGGGGGGGGGGGGGGGGGGGGGGGGGGGGGGGGGGGGGGGGGGGGGGGGGGGGGGGGGGGGGGGGGGGGGGGGGGGGGGGGGGGGGGGGGGGGGGGGGGGGGGGGGGGGGGGGGGGGGGGGGGGGGGGGGGGGGGGGGGGGGGGGGGGGGGGGGGGGGGGGGGGGGGGGGGGGGGGGGGGGGGGGGGGGGGGGGGGGGGGGGGGGGGGGGGGGGGGGGGGGGGGGGGGGGGGGGGGGGGGGGGGGGGGGGGGGGGGGGGGGGGGGGGGGGGGGGGGGGGGGGGGGGGGGGGGGGGGGGGGGGGGGGGGGGGGGGGGGGGGGGGGGGGGGGGGGGGGGGGGGGGGGGGGGGGGGGGGGGGGGGGGGGGGGGGGGGGGGGGGGGGGGGGGGGGGGGGGGGGGGGGGGGGGGGGGGGGGGGGGGGGGGGGGGGGGGGGGGGGGGGGGGGGGGGGGGGGGGGGGGGGGGGGGGGGGGGGGGGGGGGGGGGGGGGGGGGGGGGGGGGGGGGGGGGGGGGGGGGGGGGGGGGGGGGGGGGGGGGGGGGGGGGGGGGGGGGGGGGGGGGGGGGGGGGGGGGGGGGGGGGGGGGGGGGGGGGGGGGGGGGGGGGGGGGGGGGGGGGGGGGGGGGGGGGGGGGGGGGGGGGGGGGGGGGGGGGGGGGGGGGGGGGGGGGGGGGGGGGGGGGGGGGGGGGGGGGGGGGGGGGGGGGGGGGGGGGGGGGGGGGGGGGGGGGGGGCGGGGGGGCCGGGGGGCGGGGGGGGGGGGGGGGGGGGGGGGGGGGGGGGGGGGGGGGGGGGGGGGGGGGGGGGGGGGGGGGGGGGGGGGGGGGGGGGGGGGGGGGGGGGGGGGGGGGGGGGGGGGGGGGGGGGGGGGGGGGGGGGGGGGGGGGGGGGGGGGGGGGGGGGGGGGGGGGGGGGGGGGGGGGGGGGGGGGGGGGGGGGGGGGGGGGGGGGGGGGGGGGGGGGGGGGGGGGGGGGGGGGGGGGGGGGGGGGGGGGGGGGGGGGGGGGGGGGGGGGGGGGGGGGGGGGGGGGGGGGGGGGGGGGGGGGGGGGGGGGGGGGGGGGGGGGGGGGGGGGGGGGGGGGGGGGGGGGGGGGGGGGGGGGGGGGGGGGGGGGGGGGGGGGGGGGGGGGGGGGGGGGGGGGGGGGGGGGGGGGGGGGGGGGGGGGGGGGGGGGGGGGGGGGGGGGGGGGGGGGGGGGGGGGGGGGGGGGGGGGGGGGGGGGGGGGGGGGGGGGGGGGGGGGGGGGGGGGGGGGGGGGGGGGGGGGGGGGGGGGGGGGGGGGGGGGGGGGGGGGGGGGGGGGGGGGGGGGGGGGGGGGGGGGGGGGGGGGGGGGGGGGGGGGGGGGGGGGGGGGGGGGGGGGGGGGGGGGGGGGGGGGGGGGGGGGGGGGGGGGGGGGGGGGGGGGGGGGGGGGGGGGGGGGGGGGGGGGGGGGGGGGGGGGGGGGGGGGGGGGGGGGGGGGGGGGGGGGGGGGGGGGGGGGGGGGGGGGGGGGGGGGGGGGGGGGGGGGGGGGGGGGGGGGGGGGGGGGGGGGGGGGGGGGGGGGGGGGGGGGGGGGGGGGGGGGGGGGGGGGGGGGGGGGGGGGGGGGGGGGGGGGGGGGGGGGGGGGGGGGGGGGGGGGGGGGGGGGGGGGGGGGGGGGGGGGGGGGGGGGGGGGGGGGGGGGGGGGGGGGGGGGGGGGGGGGGGGGGGGGGGGGGGGGGGGGGGGGGGGGGGGGGGGGGGGGGGGGGGGGGGGGGGGGGGGGGGGGGGGGGGGGGGGGGGGGGGGGGGGGGGGGGGGGGGGGGGGGGGGGGGGGGGGGGGGGGGGGGGGGGGGGGGGGGGGGGGGGGGGGGGGGGGGGGGGGGGGGGGGGGGGGGGGGGGGGGGGGGGGGGGGGGGGGGGGGGGGGGGGGGGGGGGGGGGGGGGGGGGGGGGGGGGGGGGGGGGGGGGGGGGGGGGGGGGGGGGGGGGGGGGGGGGGGGGGGGGGGGGGGGGGGGGGGGGGGGGGGGGGGGGGGGGGGGGGGGGGGGGGGGGGGGGGGGGGGGGGGGGGGGGGGGGGGGGGGGGGGGGGGGGGGGGGGGGGGGGGGGGGGGGGGGGGGGGGGGGGGGGGGGGGGGGGGGGGGGGGGGGGGGGGGGGGGGGGGGGGGGGGGGGGGGGGGGGGGGGGGGGGGGGGGGGGGGGGGGGGGGGGGGGGGGGGGGGGGGGGGGGGGGGGGGGGGGGGGGGGGGGGGGGGGGGGGGGGGGGGGGGGGGGGGGGGGGGGGGGGGGGGGGGGGGGGGGGGGGGGGGGGGGGGGGGGGGGGGGGGGGGGGGGGGGGGGGGGGGGGGGGGGGGGGGGGGGGGGGGGGGGGGGGGGGGGGGGGGGGGGGGGGGGGGGGGGGGGGGGGGGGGGGGGGGGGGGGGGGGGGGGGGGGGGGGGGGGGGGGGGGGGGGGGGGGGGGGGGGGGGGGGGGGGGGGGGGGGGGGGGGGGGGGGGGGGGGGGGGGGGGGGGGGGGGGCGGGGGGGCGGGGGGGGGGGGGGGGGGGGGGGGGGGGGGGGGGGGGGGGGGGGGGGGGGGGGGGGGGGGGGGGGGGGGGGGGGGGGGGGGGGGGGGGGGGGGGGGGGGGGGGGGGGGGGGGGGGGGGGGGGGGGGGGGGGGGGGGGGGGGGGGGGGGGGGGGGGGGGGGGGGGGGGGGGGGGGGGGGGGGGGGGGGGGGGGGGGGGGGGGGGGGGGGGGGGGGGGGGGGGGGGGGGGGGGGGGGGGGGGGGGGGGGGGGGGGGGGGGGGGGGGGGGGGGGGGGGGGGGGGGGGGGGGGGGGGGGGGGGGGGGGGGGGGGGGGGGGGGGGGGGGGGGGGGGGGGGGGGGGGGGGGGGGGGGGGGGGGGGGGGGGGGGGGGGGGGGGGGGGGGGGGGGGGGGGGGGGGGGGGGGGGGGGGGGGGGGGGGGGGGGGGGGGGGGGGGGGGGGGGGGGGGGGGGGGGGGGGGGGGGGGGGGGGGGGGGGGGGGGGGGGGGGGGGGGGGGGGGGGGGGGGGGGGGGGGGGGGGGGGGGGGGGGGGGGGGGGGGGGGGGGGGGGGGGGGGGGGGGGGGGGGGGGGGGGGGGGGGGGGGGGGGGGGGGGGGGGGGGGGGGGGGGGGGGGGGGGGGGGGGGGGGGGGGGGGGGGGGGGGGGGGGGGGGGGGGGGGGGGGGGGGGGGGGGGGGGGGGGGGGGGGGGGGGGGGGGGGGGGGGGGGGGGGGGGGGGGGGGGGGGGGGGGGGGGGGGGGGGGGGGGGGGGGGGGGGGGGGGGGGGGCGGGCGGGGGGGGGGGGGGGGGGTGGGGGGGGGTGGGGGGGGGGGGAGGGGGGGGGGGGGGGGGGGGGGGCGGGGGGGGGGGTGGGGTGGGGGGGGGGGGGGGGGGGGGGGGGGGGGGGGGGGGGGGGGGGGGGGGGGGGGGGGGGGGGGGGGGGGGGGGGGGGGGGGGGGGGGGGGGGGGGGGGGGGGGGGGGGGGGGGGGGGGGGGGGGGGGGGGGGGGGGGGGGGGGGGGGGGGGGGGGGGGGGGGGGGGGGGGGGGGGGGGGGGGGGGGGGGGGGGGGGGGGGGGGGGGGGGGGGGGGGGGGGGGGGGGGGGGGGGGGGGGGGGGGGGGGGGGGGGGGGGGGGGGGGGGGGGGGGGGGGGGGGGGGGGGGGGGGGGGGGGGGGGGGGGGGGGGGGGGGGGGGGGGGGGGGGGGGGGGGGGGGGGGGGGGGGGGGGGGGGGGGGGGGGGGGGGGGGGGGGGGGGGGGGGGGGGGGGGGGGGGGGGGGGGGGGGGGGGGGGGGGGGGGGGGGGGGGGGGGGGGGGGGGGGGGGGGGGGGGGGGGGGGGGGGGGGGGGGGGGGGGGGGGGGGGGGGGGGGGGGGGGGGGGGGGGGGGGGGGGGGGGGGGGGGGGGGGGGGGGGGGGGGGGGGGGGGGGGGGGGGGGGGGGGGGGGGGGGGGGGGGGGGGGGGGGGGGGGGGGGGGGGGGGGGGGGGGGGGGGGGGGGGGGGGGGGGGGGGGGGGGGGGGGGGGGGGGGGGGGGGGGGGGGGGGGGGGGGGGGGGGGGGGGGGGGGGGGGGGGGGGGGGGGGGGGGGGGGGGGGGGGGGGGGGGGGGGGGGGGGGGGGGGGGGGGGGGGGGGGGGGGGGGGGGGGGGGGGGGGGGGGGGGGGGGGGGGGGGGGGGGGGGGGGGGGGGGGGGGGGGGGGGGGGGGGGGGGGGGGGGGGGGGGGGGGGGGGGGGGGGGGGGGGGGGGGGGGGGGGGGGGGGGGGGGGGGGGGGGGGGGGGGGGGGGGGGGGGGGGGGGGGGGGGGGGGGGGGGGGGGGGGGGGGGGGGGGGGGGGGGGGGGGGGGGGGGGGGGGGGGGGGGGGGGGGGGGGGGGGGGGGGGGGGGGGGGGGGGGGGGGGGGGGGGGGGGGGGGGGGGGGGGGGGGGGGGGGGGGGGGGGGGGGGGGGGGGGGGGGGGGGGGGGGGGGGGGGGGGGGGGGGGGGGGGGGGGGGGGGGGGGGGGGGGGGGGGGGGGGGGGGGGGGGGGGGGGGGGGGGGGGGGGGGGGGGGGGGGGGGGGGGGGGGGGGGGGGGGGGGGGGGGGGGGGGGGGGGGGGGGGGGGGGGGGGGGGGGGGGGGGGGGGGGGGGGGGGGGGGGGGGGGGGGGGGGGGGGGGGGGGGGGGGGGGGGGGGGGGGGGGGGGGGGGGGGGGGGGGGGGGGGGGGGGGGGGGGGGGGGGGGGGGGGGGGGGGGGGGGGGGGGGGGGGGGGGGGGGGGGGGGGGGGGGGGGGGGGGGGGGGGGGGGGGGGGGGGGGGGGGGGGGGGGGGGGGGGGGGGGGGGGGGGGGGGGGGGGGGGGGGGGGGGGGGGGGGGGGGGGGGGGGGGGGGGGGGGGGGGGGGGGGGGGGGGGGGGGGGGGGGGGGGGGGGGGGGGGGGGGGGGGGGGGGGGGGGGGGGGGGGGGGGGGGGGGGGGGGGGGGGGGGGGGGGGGGGGGGGGGGGGGGGGGGGGGGGGGGGGGGGGGGGGGGGGGGGGGGGGGGGGGGGGGGGGGGGGGGGGGGGGGGGGGGGGGGGGGGGGGGGGGGGGGGGGGGGGGGGGGGGGGGGGGGGGGGGGGGGGGGGGGGGGGGGGGGGGGGGGGGGGGGGGGGGGGGGGGGGGGGGGGGGGGGGGGGGGGGGGGGGGGGGGGGGGGGGGGGGGGGGGGGGGGGGGGGGGGGGGGGGGGGGGGGGGGGGGGGGGGGGGGGGGGGGGGGGGGGGGGGGGGGGGGGGGGGGGGGGGGGGGGGGGGGGGGGGGGGGGGGGGGGGGGGGGGGGGGGGGGGGGGGGGGGGGGGGGGGGGGGGGGGGGGGGGGGGGGGGGGGGGGGGGGGGGGGGGGGGGGGGGGGGGGGGGGGGGGGGGGGGGGGGGGGGGGGGGGGGGGGGGGGGGGGGGGGGGGGGGGGGGGGGGGGGGGGGGGGGGGGGGGGGGGGGGGGGGGGGGGGGGGGGGGGGGGGGGGGAGGTGGGGGGGGTGGGGGGGGGGGGTGGGGGGGGTGGTGGAGGGGGGGGGGGTGGGGGGGGGGGGGGGGGGGGGGGGGGGGGGGGGGGGGGGGGGGGGGGGGGGGGGGGGGGGGGGGGGGGGGGGGGGGGGGGGGGGGGGGGGGGGGGGGGGGGGGGGGGGGGGGGGGGGGGGGGGGGGGGGGGGGGGGGGGGGGGGGGGGGGGGGGGGGGGGGGGGGGGGGGGGGGGGGGGGGGGGGGGGGGGGGGGGGGGGGGGGGGGGGGGGGGGGGGGGGGGGGGGGGGGGGGGGGGGGGGGGGGGGGGGGGGGGGGGGGGGGGGGGGGGGGGGGGGGGGGGGGGGGGGGGGGGGGGGGGGGGGGGGGGGGGGGGGGGGGGGGGGGGGGGGGGGGGGGGGGGGGGGGGGGGGGGGGGGGGGGGGGGGGGGGGGGGGGGGGGGGGGGGGGGGGGGGGGGGGGGGGGGGGGGGGGGGGGGGGGGGGGGGGGGGGGGGGGGGGGGGGGGGGGGGGGGGGGGGGGGGGGGGGGGGGGGGGGGGGGGGGGGGGGGGGGGGGGGGGGGGGGGGGGGGGGGGGGGGGGGGGGGGGGGGGGGGGGGGGGGGGGGGGGGGGGGGGGGGGGGGGGGGGGGGGGGGGGGGGGGGGGGGGGGGGGGGGGGGGGGGGGGGGGGGGGGGGGGGGGGGGGGGGGGGGGGGGGGGGGGGGGGGGGGGGGGGGGGGGGGGGGGGGGGGGGGGGGGGGGGGGGGGGGGGGGGGGGGGGGGGGGGGGGGGGGGGGGGGGGGGGGGGGGGGGGGGGGGGGGGGGGGGGGGGGGGGGGGGGGGGGGGGGGGGGGGGGGGGGGGGGGGGGGGGGGGGGGGGGGGGGGGGGGGGGGGGGGGGGGGGGGGGGGGGGGGGGGGGGGGGGGGGGGGGGGGGGGGGGGGGGGGGGGGGGGGGGGGGGGGGGGGGGGGGGGGGGGGGGGGGGGGGGGGGGGGGGGGGGGGGGGGGGGGGGGGGGGGGGGGGGGGGGGGGGGGGGGGGGGGGGGGGGGGGGGGGGGGGGGGGGGGGGGGGGGGGGGGGGGGGGGGGGGGGGGGGGGGGGGGGGGGGGGGGGGGGGGGGGGGGGGGGGGGGGGGGGGGGGGGGGGGGGGGGGGGGGGGGGGGGGGGGGGGGGGGGGGGGGGGGGGGGGGGGGGGGGGGGGGGGGGGGGGGGGGGGGGGGGGGGGGGGGGGGGGGGGGGGGGGGGGGGGGGGGGGGGGGGGGGGGGGGGGGGGGGGGGGGGGGGGGGGGGGGGGGGGGGGGGGGGGGGGGGGGGGGGGGGGGGGGGGGGGGGGGGGGGGGGGGGGGGGGGGGGGGGGGGGGGGGGGGGGGGGGGGGGGGGGGGGGGGGGGGGGGGGGGGGGGGGGGGGGGGGGGGGGGGGGGGGGGGGGGGGGGGGGGGGGGGGGGGGGGGGGGGGGGGGGGGGGGGGGGGGGGGGGGGGGGGGGGGGGGGGGGGGGGGGGGGGGGGGGGGGGGGGGGGGGGGGGGGGGGGGGGGGGGGGGGGGGGGGGGGGGGGGGGGGGGGGGGGGGGGGGGGGGGGGGGGGGGGGGGGGGGGGGGGGGGGGGGGGGGGGGGGGGGGGGGGGGGGGGGGGGGGGGGGGGGGGGGGGGGGGGGGGGGGGGGGGGGGGGGGGGGGGGGGGGGGGGGGGGGGGGGGGGGGGGGGGGGGGGGGGGGGGGGGGGGGGGGGGGGGGGGGGGGGGGGGGGGGGGGGGGGGGGGGGGGGGGGGGGGGGGGGGGGGGGGGGGGGGGGGGGGGGGGGGGGGGGGGGGGGGGGGGGGGGGGGGGGGGGGGGGGGGGGGGGGGGGGGGGGGGGGGGGGGGGGGGGGGGGGGGGGGGGGGGGGGGGGGGGGGGGGGGGGGGGGGGGGGGGGGGGGGGGGGGGGGGGGGGGGGGGGGGGGGGGGGGGGGGGGGGGGGGGGGGGGGGGGGGGGGGGGGGGGGGGGGGGGGGGGGGGGGGGGGGGGGGGGGGGGGGGGGGGGGGGGGGGGGGGGGGGGGGGGGGGGGGGGGGGGGGGGGGGGGGGGGGGGGGGGGGGGGGGGGGGGGGGGGGGGGGGGGGGGGGGGGGGGGGGGGGGGGGGGGGGGGGGGGGGGGGGGGGGGGGGGGGGGGGGGGGGGGGGGGGGGGGGGGGGGGGGGGGGGGGGGGGGGGGGGGGGGGGGGGGGGGGGGGGGGGGGGGGGGGGGGGGGGGGGGGGGGGGGGGGGGGGGGGGGGGGGGGGGGGGGGGGGGGGGGGGGGGGGGGGGGGGGGGGGGGGGGGGGGGGGGGGGGGGGGGGGGGGGGGGGGGGGGGGGGGGGGGGGGGGGGGGGGGGGGGGGGGGGGGGGGGGGGGGGGGGGGGGGGGGGGGGGGGGGGGGGGGGGGGGGGGGGGGGGGGGGGGGGGGGGGGGGGGGGGGGGGGGGGGGGGGGGGGGGGGGGGGGGGGGGGGGGGGGGGGGGGGGGGGGGGGGGGGGGGGGGGGGGGGGGGGGGGGGGGGGGGGGGGGGGGGGGGGGGGGGGGGGGGGGGGGGGGGGGGGGGGGGGGGGGGGGGGGGGGGGGGGGGGGGGGGGGGGGGGGGGGGGGGGGGGGGGGGGGGGGGGGGGGGGGGGGGGGGGGGGGGGGGGGGGGGGGGGGGGGGGGGGGGGGGGGGGGGGGGGGGGGGGGGGGGGGGGGGGGGGGGGGGGGGGGGGGGGGGGGGGGGGGGGGGGGGGGGGGGGGGGGGGGGGGGGGGGGGGGGGGGGGGGGGGGGGGGGGGGGGGGGGGGGGGGGGGGGGGGGGGGGGGGGGGGGGGGGGGGGGGGGGGGGGGGGGGGGGGGGGGGGGGGGGGGGGGGGGGGGGGGGGGGGGGGGGGGGGGGGGGGGGGGGGGGGGGGGGGGGGGGGGGGGGGGGGGGGGGGGGGGGGGGGGGGGGGGGGGGGGGGGGGGGGGGGGGGGGGGGGGGGGGGGGGGGGGGGGGGGGGGGGGGGGGGGGGGGGGGGGGGGGGGGGGGGGGGGGGGGGGGGGGGGGGGGGGGGGGGGGGGGGGGGGGGGGGGGGGGGGGGGGGGGGGGGGGGGGGGGGGGGGGGGGGGGGGGGGGGGGGGGGGGGGGGGGGGGGGGGGGGGGGGGGGGGGGGGGGGGGGGGGGGGGGGGGGGGGGGGGGGGGGGGGGGGGGGGGGGGGGGGGGGGGGGGGGGGGGGGGGGGGGGGGGGGGGGGGGGGGGGGGGGGGGGGGGGGGGGGGGGGGGGGGGGGGGGGGGGGGGGGGGGGGGGGGGGGGGGGGGGGGGGGGGGGGGGGGGGGGGGGGGGGGGGGGGGGGGGGGGGGGGGGGGGGGGGGGGGGGGGGGGGGGGGGGGGGGGGGGGGGGGGGGGGGGGGGGGGGGGGGGGGGGGGGGGGGGGGGGGGGGGGGGGGGGGGGGGGGGGGGGGGGGGGGGGGGGGGGGGGGGGGGGGGGGGGGGGGGGGGGGGGGGGGGGGGGGGGGGGGGGGGGGGGGGGGGGGGGGGGGGGGGGGGGGGGGGGGGGGGGGGGGGGGGGGGGGGGGGGGGGGGGGGGGGGGGGGGGGGGGGGGGGGGGGGGGGGGGGGGGGGGGGGGGGGGGGGGGGGGGGGGGGGGGGGGGGGGGGGGGGGGGGGGGGGGGGGGGGGGGGGGGGGGGGGGGGGGGGGGGGGGGGGGGGGGGGGGGGGGGGGGGGGGGGGGGGGGGGGGGGGGGGGGGGGGGGGGGGGGGGGGGGGGGGGGGGGGGGGGGGGGGGGGGGGGGGGGGGGGGGGGGGGGGGGGGGGGGGGGGGGGGGGGGGGGGGGGGGGGGGGGGGGGGGGGGGGGGGGGGGGGGGGGGGGGGGGGGGGGGGGGGGGGGGGGGGGGGGGGGGGGGGGGGGGGGGGGGGGGGGGGGGGGGGGGGGGGGGGGGGGGGGGGGGGGGGGGGGGGGGGGGGGGGGGGGGGGGGGGGGGGGGGGGGGGGGGGGGGGGGGGGGGGGGGGGGGGGGGGGGGGGGGGGGGGGGGGGGGGGGGGGGGGGGGGGGGGGGGGGGGGGGGGGGGGGGGGGGGGGGGGGGGGGGGGGGGGGGGGGGGGGGGGGGGGGGGGGGGGGGGGGGGGGGGGGGGGGGGGGGGGGGGGGGGGGGGGGGGGGGGGGGGGGGGGGGGGGGGGGGGGGGGGGGGGGGGGGGGGGGGGGGGGGGGGGGGGGGGGGGGGGGGGGGGGGGGGGGGGGGGGGGGGGGGGGGGGGGGGGGGGGGGGGGGGGGGGGGGGGGGGGGGGGGGGGGGGGGGGGGGGGGGGGGGGGGGGGGGGGGGGGGGGGGGGGGGGGGGGGGGGGGGGGGGGGGGGGGGGGGGGGGGGGGGGGGGGGGGGGGGGGGGGGGGGGGGGGGGGGGGGGGGGGGGGGGGGGGGGGGGGGGGGGGGGGGGGGGGGGGGGGGGGGGGGGGGGGGGGGGGGGGGGGGGGGGGGGGGGGGGGGGGGGGGGGGGGGGGGGGGGGGGGGGGGGGGGGGGGGGGGGGGGGGGGGGGGGGGGGGGGGGGGGGGGGGGGGGGGGGGGGGGGGGGGGGGGGGGGGGGGGGGGGGGGGGGGGGGGGGGGGGGGGGGGGGGGGGGGGGGGGGGGGGGGGGGGGGGGGGGGGGGGGGGGGGGGGGGGGGGGGGGGGGGGGGGGGGGGGGGGGGGGGGGGGGGGGGGGGGGGGGGGGGGGGGGGGGGGGGGGGGGGGGGGGGGGGGGGGGGGGGGGGGGGGGGGGGGGGGGGGGGGGGGGGGGGGGGGGGGGGGGGGGGGGGGGGGGGGGGGGGGGGGGGGGGGGGGGGGGGGGGGGGGGGGGGGGGGGGGGGGGGGGGGGGGGGGGGGGGGGGGGGGGGGGGGGGGGGGGGGGGGGGGGGGGGGGGGGGGGGGGGGGGGGGGGGGGGGGGGGGGGGGGGGGGGGGGGGGGGGGGGGGGGGGGGGGGGGGGGGGGGGGGGGGGGGGGGGGGGGGGGGGGGGGGGGGGGGGGGGGGGGGGGGGGGGGGGGGGGGGGGGGGGGGGGGGGGGGGGGGGGGGGGGGGGGGGGGGGGGGGGGGGGGGGGGGGGGGGGGGGGGGGGGGGGGGGGGGGGGGGGGGGGGGGGGGGGGGGGGGGGGGGGGGGGGGGGGGGGGGGGGGGGGGGGGGGGGGGGGGGGGGGGGGGGGGGGGGGGGGGGGGGGGGGGGGGGGGGGGGGGGGGGGGGGGGGGGGGGGGGGGGGGGGGGGGGGGGGGGGGGGGGGGGGGGGGGGGGGGGGGGGGGGGGGGGGGGGGGGGGGGGGGGGGGGGGGGGGGGGGGGGGGGGGGGGGGGGGGGGGGGGGGGGGGGGGGGGGGGGGGGGGGGGGGGGGGGGGGGGGGGGGGGGGGGGGGGGGGGGGGGGGGGGGGGGGGGGGGGGGGGGGGGGGGGGGGGGGGGGGGGGGGGGGGGGGGGGGGGGGGGGGGGGGGGGGGGGGGGGGGGGGGGGGGGGGGGGGGGGGGGGGGGGGGGGGGGGGGGGGGGGGGGGGGGGGGGGGGGGGGGGGGGGGGGGGGGGGGGGGGGGGGGGGGGGGGGGGGGGGGGGGGGGGGGGGGGGGGGGGGGGGGGGGGGGGGGGGGGGGGGGGGGGGGGGGGGGGGGGGGGGGGGGGGGGGGGGGGGGGGGGGGGGGGGGGGGGGGGGGGGGGGGGGGGGGGGGGGGGGGGGGGGGGGGGGGGGGGGGGGGGGGGGGGGGGGGGGGGGGGGGGGGGGGGGGGGGGGGGGGGGGGGGGGGGGGGGGGGGGGGGGGGGGGGGGGGGGGGGGGGGGGGGGGGGGGGGGGGGGGGGGGGGGGGGGGGGGGGGGGGGGGGGGGGGGGGGGGGGGGGGGGGGGGGGGGGGGGGGGGGGGGGGGGGGGGGGGGGGGGAGGGGGGGGGGGGGGGGGGGGGGGGGGGGGGGGGGGGGGGGGGGGGGGGGGGGGGGGGGGGGGGGGGGGGGGGGGGGGGGGGGGGGGGGGGGGGGGGGGGGGGGGGGGGGGGGGGGGGGGGGGGGGGGGGGGGGGGGGGGGGGGGGGGGGGGGGGGGGGGGGGGGGGGGGGGGGGGGGGGGGGGGGGGGGGGGGGGGGGGGGGGGGGGGGGGGGGGGGGGGGGGGGGGGGGGGGGGGGGGGGGGGGGGGGGGGGGGGGGGGGGGGGGGGGGGGGGGGGGGGGGGGGGGGGGGGGGGGGGGGGGGGGGGGGGGGGGGGGGGGGGGGGGGGGGGGGGGGGGGGGGGGGGGGGGGGGGGGGGGGGGGGGGGGGGGGGGGGGGGGGGGGGGGGGGGGGGGGGGGGGGGGGGGGGGGGGGGGGGGGGGGGGGGGGGGGGGGGGGGGGGGGGGGGGGGGGGGGGGGGGGGGGGGGGGGGGGGGGGGGGGGGGGGGGGGGGGGGGGGGGGGGGGGGGGGGGGGGGGGGGGGGGGGGGGGGGGGGGGGGGGGGGGGGGGGGGGGGGGGGGGGGGGGGGGGGGGGGGGGGGGGGGGGGGGGGGGGGGGGGGGGGGGGGGGGGGGGGGGGGGGGGGGGGGGGGGGGGGGGGGGGGGGGGGGGGGGGGGGGGGGGGGGGGGGGGGGGGGGGGGGGGGGGGGGGGGGGGGGGGGGGGGGGGGGGGGGGGGGGGGGGGGGGGGGGGGGGGGGGGGGGGGGGGGGGGGGGGGGGGGGGGGGGGGGGGGGGGGGGGGGGGGGGGGGGGGGGGGGGGGGGGGGGGGGGGGGGGGGGGGGGGGGGGGGGGGGGGGGGGGGGGGGGGGGGGGGGGGGGGGGGGGGGGGGGGGGGGGGGGGGGGGGGGGGGGGGGGGGGGGGGGGGGGGGGGGGGGGGGGGGGGGGGGGGGGGGGGGGGGGGGGGGGGGGGGGGGGGGGGGGGGGGGGGGGGGGGGGGGGGGGGGGGGGGGGGGGGGGGGGGGGGGGGGGGGGGGGGGGGGGGGGGGGGGGGGGGGGGGGGGGGGGGGGGGGGGGGGGGGGGGGGGGGGGGGGGGGGGGGGGGGGGGGGGGGGGGGGGGGGGGGGGGGGGGGGGGGGGGGGGGGGGGGGGGGGGGGGGGGGGGGGGGGGGGGGGGGGGGGGGGGGGGGGGGGGGGGGGGGGGGGGGGGGGGGGGGGGGGGGGGGGGGGGGGGGGGGGGGGGGGGGGGGGGGGGGGGGGGGGGGGGGGGGGGGGGGGGGGGGGGGGGGGGGGGGGGGGGGGGGGGGGGGGGGGGGGGGGGGGGGGGGGGGGGGGGGGGGGGGGGGGGGGGGGGGGGGGGGGGGGGGGGGGGGGGGGGGGGGGGGGGGGGGGGGGGGGGGGGGGGGGGGGGGGGGGGGGGGGGGGGGGGGGGGGGGGGGGGGGGGGGGGGGGGGGGGGGGGGGGGGGGGGGGGGGGGGGGGGGGGGTGGGGGGGGGGGGGGGGGGGGGGGGGGGGGGGGGGGGGGGGTGGGGGGGGGGGGGCGGGAGGGTGGGGGGTGGGGGGGGGGGGGGGCCGGGCGGGGGGGGGGGGGGGGGGGGCGCGGGGGGGGGGGGGGGCGGGGGGGGGGGGGGGGGGGGGGGGGGGGGGGGGGGGGGGGGGGGGGGGGGGGGGGGGGGGGGGGGGGGGGGGGGGGGGGGGGGGGGGGGGGGGGGGGGGGGGGGGGGGGGGGGGGGGGGGGGGGGGGGGGGGGGGGGGGGGGGGGGGGGGGGGGGGGGGGGGGGGGGGGGGGGGGGGGGGGGGGGGGGGGGGGGGGGGGGGGGGGGGGGGGGGGGGGGGGGGGGGGGGGGGGGGGGGGGGGGGGGGGGGGGGGGGGGGGGGGGGGGGGGGGGGGGGGGGGGGGGGGGGGGGGGGGGGGGGGGGGGGGGGGGGGGGGGGGGGGGGGGGGGGGGGGGGGGGGGGGGGGGGGGGGGGGGGGGGGGGGGGGGGGGGGGGGGGGGGGGGGGGGGGGGGGGGGGGGGGGGGGGGGGGGGGGGGGGGGGGGGGGGGGGGGGGGGGGGGGGGGGGGGGGGGGGGGGGGGGGGGGGGGGGGGGGGGGGGGGGGGGGGGGGGGGGGGGGGGGGGGGGGGGGGGGGGGGGGGGGGGGGGGGGGGGGGGGGGGGGGGGGGGGGGGGGGGGGGGGGGGGGGGGGGGGGGGGGGGGGGGGGGGGGGGGGGGGGGGGGGGGGGGGGGGGGGGGGGGGGGGGGGGGGGGGGGGGGGGGGGGGGGGGGGGGGGGGGGGGGGGGGGGGGGGGGGGGGGGGGGGGGGGGGGGGGGGGGGGGGGGGGGGGGGGGGGGGGGGGGGGGGGGGGGGGGGGGGGGGGGGGGGGGGGGGGGGGGGGGGGGGGGGGGGGGGGGGGGGGGGGGGGGGGGGGGGGGGGGGGGGGGGGGGGGGGGGGGGGGGGGGGGGGGGGGGGGGGGGGGGGGGGGGGGGGGGGGGGGGGGGGGGGGGGGGGGGGGGGGGGGGGGGGGGGGGGGGGGGGGGGGGGGGGGGGGGGGGGGGGGGGGGGGGGGGGGGGGGGGGGGGGGGGGGGGGGGGGGGGGGGGGGGGGGGGGGGGGGGGGGGGGGGGGGGGGGGGGGGGGGGGGGGGGGGGGGGGGGGGGGGGGGGGGGGGGGGGGGGGGGGGGGGGGGGGGGGGGGGGGGGGGGGGGGGGGGGGGGGGGGGGGGGGGGGGGGGGGGGGGGGGGGGGGGGGGGGGGGGGGGGGGGGGGGG
This sequence comes from Citrus maxima, assembly GCA_029641205.1. Classification (NCBI taxonomy): domain Eukaryota; kingdom Viridiplantae; phylum Streptophyta; class Magnoliopsida; order Sapindales; family Rutaceae; genus Citrus; species Citrus maxima. Next base: position 229,454 of record CM056371.1, on the reverse strand, counting down.
GGGGGGGGGGGGGGGGGGGGGGGGGGGGGGGGGGGGGGGGGGGGGGGGGGGGGGGGGGGGGGGGGGGGGGGGGGGGGGGGGGGGGGGGGGGGGGGGGGGGGGGGGGGGGGGGGGGGGGGGGGGGGGGGGGGGGGGGGGGGGGGGGGGGGGGGGGGGGGGGGGGGGGGGGGGGGGGGGGGGGGGGGGGGGGGGGGGGGGGGGGGGGGGGGGGGGGGGGGGGGGGGGGGGGGGGGGGGGGGGGGGGGGGGGGGGGGGGGGGGGGGGGGGGGGGGGGGGGGGGGGGGGGGGGGGGGGGGGGGGGGGGGGGGGGGGGGGGGGGGGGGGGGGGGGGGGGGGGGGGGGGGGGGGGGGGGGGGGGGGGGGGGGGGGGGGGGGGGGGGGGGGGGGGGGGGGGGGGGGGGGGGGGGGGGGGGGGGGGGGGGGGGGGGGGGGGGGGGGGGGGGGGGGGGGGGGGGGGGGGGGGGGGGGGGGGGGGGGGGGGGGGGGGGGGGGGGGGGGGGGGGGGGGGGGGGGGGGGGGGGGGGGGGGGGGGGGGGGGGGGGGGGGGGGGGGGGGGGGGGGGGGGGGGGGGGGGGGGGGGGGGGGGGGGGGGGGGGGGGGGGGGGGGGGGGGGGGGGGGGGGGGGGGGGGGGGGGGGGGGGGGGGGGGGGGGGGGGGGGGGGGGGGGGGGGGGGGGGGGGGGGGGGGGGGGGGGGGGGGGGGGGGGGGGGGGGGGGGGGGGGGGGGGGGGGGGGGGGGGGGGGGGGGGGGGGGCGGGGGGGGGGGGGGGGGGGGGGGGGGGGGGGGGGGGGGGGGGGGGGGGGGGGGGGGGGGGGGGGGGGGGGGGGGGGGGGGGGGGGGGGGGGGGGGGGGGGGGGGGGGGGGGGGGGGGGGGGGGGGGGGGGGGGGGGGGGGGGGGGGGGGGGGGGGGGGGGGGGGGGGGGGGGGGGGGGGGGGGGGGGGGGGGGGGGGGGGGGGGGGGGGGGGGGGGGGGGGGGGGGGGGGGGGGGGGGGGGGGGGGGGGGGGGGGGGGGGGGGGGGGGGGGGGGGGGGGGGGGGGGGGGGGGGGGGGGGGGGGGGGGGGGGGGGGGGGGGGGGGGGGGGGGGGGGGGGGGGGGGGGGGGGGGGGGGGGGGGGGGGGGGGGGGGGGGGGGGGGGGGGGGGGGGGGGGGGGGGGGGGGGGGGGGGGGGGGGGGGGGGGGGGGGGGGGGGGGGGGGGGGGGGGGGGGGGGGGGGGGGGGGGGGGGGGGGGGGGGGGGGGGGGGGGGGGGGGGGGGGGGGGGGGGGGGGGGGGGGGGGGGGGGGGGGGGGGGGGGGGGGGGGGGGGGGGGGGGGGGGGGGGGGGGGGGGGGGGGGGGGGGGGGGGGGGGGGGGGGGGGGGGGGGGGGGGGGGGGGGGGGGGGGGGGGGGGGGGGGGGGGGGGGGGGGGGGGGGGGGGGGGGGGGGGGGGGGGGGGGGGGGGGGGGGGGGGGGGGGGGGGGGGGGGGGGGGGGGGGGGGGGGGGGGGGGGGGGGGGGGGGGGGGGGGGGGGGGGGGGGGGGGGGGGGGGGGGGGGGGGGGGGGGGGGGGGGGGGGGGGGGGGGGGGGGGGGGGGGGGGGGGGGGGGGGGGGGGGGGGGGGGGGGGGGGGGGGGGGGGGGGGGGGGGGGGGGGGGGGGGGGGGGGGGGGGGGGGGGGGGGGGGGGGGGGGGGGGGGGGGGGGGGGGGGGGGGGGGGGGGGGGGGGGGGGGGGGGGGGGGGGGGGGGGGGGGGGGGGGGGGGGGGGGGGGGGGGGGGGGGGGGGGGGGGGGGGGGGGGGGGGGGGGGGGGGGGGGGGGGGGGGGGGGGGGGGGGGGGGGGGGGGGGGGGGGGGGGGGGGGGGGGGGGGGGGGGGGGGGGGGGGGGGGGGGGGGGGGGGGGGGGGGGGGGGGGGGGGGGGGGGGGGGGGGGGGGGGGGGGGGGGGGGGGGGGGGGGGGGGGGGGGGGGGGGGGGGGGGGGGGGGGGGGGGGGGGGGGGGGGGGGGGGGGGGGGGGGGGGGGGGGGGGGGGGGGGGGGGGGGGGGGGGGGGGGGGGGGGGGGGGGGGGGGGGGGGGGGGGGGGGGGGGGGGGGGGGGGGGGGGGGGGGGGGGGGGGGGGGGGGGGGGGGGGGGGGGGGGGGGGGGGGGGGGGGGGGGGGGGGGGGGGGGGGGGGGGGGGGGGGGGGGGGGGGGGGGGGGGGGGGGGGGGGGGGGGGGGGGGGGGGGGGGGGGGGGGGGGGGGGGGGGGGGGGGGGGGGGGGGGGGGGGGGGGGGGGGGGGGGGGGGGGGGGGGGGGGGGGGGGGGGGGGGGGGGGGGGGGGGGGGGGGGGGGGGGGGGGGGGGGGGGGGGGGGGGGGGGGGGGGGGGGGGGGGGGGGGGGGGGGGGGGGGGGGGGGGGGGGGGGGGGGGGGGGGGGGGGGGGGGGGGGGGGGGGGGGGGGGGGGGGGGGGGGGGGGGGGGGGGGGGGGGGGGGGGGGGGGGGGGGGGGGGGGGGGGGGGGGGGGGGGGGGGGGGGGGGGGGGGGGGGGGGGGGGGGGGGGGGGGGGGGGGGGGGGGGGGGGGGGGGGGGGGGGGGGGGGGGGGGGGGGGGGGGGGGGGGGGGGGGGGGGGGGGGGGGGGGGGGGGGGGGGGGGGGGGGGGGGGGGGGGGGGGGGGGGGGGGGGGGGGGGGGGGGGGGGGGGGGGGGGGGGGGGGGGGGGGGGGGGGGGGGGGGGGGGGGGGGGGGGGGGGGGGGGGGGGGGGGGGGGGGGGGGGGGGGGGGGGGGGGGGGGGGGGGGGGGGGGGGGGGGGGGGGGGGGGGGGGGGGGGGGGGGGGGGGGGGGGGGGGGGGGGGGGGGGGGGGGGGGGGGGGGGGGGGGGGGGGGGGGGGGGGGGGGGGGGGGGGGGGGGGGGGGGGGGGGGGGGGGGGGGGGGGGGGGGGGGGGGGGGGGGGGGGGGGGGGGGGGGGGGGGGGGGGGGGGGGGGGGGGGGGGGGGGGGGGGGGGGGGGGGGGGGGGGGGGGGGGGGGGGGGGGGGGGGGGGGGGGGGGGGGGGGGGGGGGGGGGGGGGGGGGGGGGGGGGGGGGGGGGGGGGGGGGGGGGGGGGGGGGGGGGGGGGGGGGGGGGGGGGGGGGGGGGGGGGGGGGGGGGGGGGGGGGGGGGGGGGGGGGGGGGGGGGGGGGGGGGGGGGGGGGGGGGGGGGGGGGGGGGGGGGGGGGGGGGGGGGGGGGGGGGGGGGGGGGGGGGGGGGGGGGGGGGGGGGGGGGGGGGGGGGGGGGGGGGGGGGGGGGGGGGGGGGGGGGGGGGGGGGGGGGGGGGGGGGGGGGGGGGGGGGGGGGGGGGGGGGGGGGGGGGGGGGGGGGGGGGGGGGGGGGGGGGGGGGGGGGGGGGGGGGGGGGGGGGGGGGGGGGGGGGGGGGGGGGGGGGGGGGGGGGGGGGGGGGGGGGGGGGGGGGGGGGGGGGGGGGGGGGGGGGGGGGGGGGGGGGGGGGGGGGGGGGGGGGGGGGGGGGGGGGGGGGGGGGGGGGGGGGGGGGGGGGGGGGGGGGGGGGGGGGGGGGGGGGGGGGGGGGGGGGGGGGGGGGGGGGGGGGGGGGGGGGGGGGGGGGGGGGGGGGGGGGGGGGGGGGGGGGGGGGGGGGGGGGGGGGGGGGGGGGGGGGGGGGGGGGGGGGGGGGGGGGGGGGGGGGGGGGGGGGGGGGGGGGGGGGGGGGGGGGGGGGGGGGGGGGGGGGGGGGGGGGGGGGGGGGGGGGGGGGGGGGGGGGGGGGGGGGGGGGGGGGGGGGGGGGGGGGGGGGGGGGGGGGGGGGGGGGGGGGGGGGGGGGGGGGGGGGGGGGGGGGGGGGGGGGGGGGGGGGGGGGGGGGGGGGGGGGGGGGGGGGGGGGGGGGGGGGGGGGGGGGGGGGGGGGGGGGGGGGGGGGGGGGGGGGGGGGGGGGGGGGGGGGGGGGGGGGGGGGGGGGGGGGGGGGGGGGGGGGGGGGGGGGGGGGGGGGGGGGGGGGGGGGGGGGGGGGGGGGGGGGGGGGGGGGGGGGGGGGGGGGGGGGGGGGGGGGGGGGGGGGGGGGGGGGGGGGGGGGGGGGGGGGGGGGGGGGGGGGGGGGGGGGGGGGGGGGGGGGGGGGGGGGGGGGGGGGGGGGGGGGGGGGGGGGGGGGGGGGGGGGGGGGGGGGGGGGGGGGGGGGGGGGGGGGGGGGGGGGGGGGGGGGGGGGGGGGGGGGGGGGGGGGGGGGGGGGGGGGGGGGGGGGGGGGGGGGGGGGGGGGGGGGGGGGGGGGGGGGGGGGGGGGGGGGGGGGGGGGGGGGGGGGGGGGGGGGGGGGGGGGGGGGGGGGGGGGGGGGGGGGGGGGGGGGGGGGGGGGGGGGGGGGGGGGGGGGGGGGGGGGGGGGGGGGGGGGGGGGGGGGGGGGGGGGGGGGGGGGGGGGGGGGGGGGGGGGGGGGGGGGGGGGGGGGGGGGGGGGGGGGGGGGGGGGGGGGGGGGGGGGGGGGGGGGGGGGGGGGGGGGGGGGGGGGGGGGGGGGGGGGGGGGGGGGGGGGGGGGGGGGGGGGGGGGGGGGGGGGGGGGGGGGGGGGGGGGGGGGGGGGGGGGGGGGGGGGGGGGGGGGGGGGGGGGGGGGGGGGGGGGGGGGGGGGGGGGGGGGGGGGGGGGGGGGGGGGGGGGGGGGGGGGGGGGGGGGGGGGGGGGGGGGGGGGGGGGGGGGGGGGGGGGGGGGGGGGGGGGGGGGGGGGGGGGGGGGGGGGGGGGGGGGGGGGGGGGGGGGGGGGGGGGGGGGGGGGGGGGGGGGGGGGGGGGGGGGGGGGGGGGGGGGGGGGGGGGGGGGGGGGGGGGGGGGGGGGGGGGGGGGGGGGGGGGGGGGGGGGGGGGGGGGGGGGGGGGGGGGGGGGGGGGGGGGGGGGGGGGGGGGGGGGGGGGGGGGGGGGGGGGGGGGGGGGGGGGGGGGGGGGGGGGGGGGGGGGGGGGGGGGGGGGGGGGGGGGGGGGGGGGGGGGGGGGGGGGGGGGGGGGGGGGGGGGGGGGGGGGGGGGGGGGGGGGGGGGGGGGGGGGGGGGGGGGGGGGGGGGGGGGGGGGGGGGGGGGGGGGGGGGGGGGGGGGGGGGGGGGGGGGGGGGGGGGGGGGGGGGGGGGGGGGGGGGGGGGGGGGGGGGGGGGGGGGGGGGGGGGGGGGGGGGGGGGGGGGGGGGGGGGGGGGGGGGGGGGGGGGGGGGGGGGGGGGGGGGGGGGGGGGGGGGGGGGGGGGGGGGGGGGGGGGGGGGGGGGGGGGGGGGGGGGGGGGGGGGGGGGGGGGGGGGGGGGGGGGGGGGGGGGGGGGGGGTGGGGGTGGCGGGGGGGGGGGGGGGGGGGGGGGGGGGGGGGGGGGGGGGGGGGGGGGGGGGGGGGGGGGGGGGGGGGGGGGGGGGGGGGGGGGGGGGGGGGGGGGGGGGGGGGGTGGGGCGGCGGGGGGGGGGGGGGGGGGGGGGGGGGGGGGGGGGGGGGGGGGGGGGGGGGGGGGGGGGGGGGGGGGGGGGGGGGGGGGGGGGGGGGGGGGGGGGGGGGGGGGGGGGGGGGGGGGGGGGGGGGGGGGGGGGGGGGGGGGGGGGGGGGGGGGGGGGGGGGGGGGGGGGGGGGGGGGGGGGGGGGGGGGGGGGGGGGGGGGGGGGGGGGGGGGGGGGGGGGGGGGGGGGGGGGGGGGGGGGGGGGGGGGGGGGGGGGGGGGGGGGGGGGGGGGGGGGGGGGGGGGGGGGGGGGGGGGGGGGGGGGGGGGGGGGGGGGGGGGGGGGGGGGGGGGGGGGGGGGGGGGGGGGGGGGGGGGGGGGGGGGGGGGGGGGGGGGGGGGGGGGGGGGGGGGGGGGGGGGGGGGGGGGGGGGGGGGGGGGGGGGGGGGGGGGGGGGGGGGGGGGGGGGGGGGGGGGGGGGGGGGGGGGGGGGGGGGGGGGGGGGGGGGGGGGGGGGGGGGGGGGGGGGGGGGGGGGGGGGGGGGGGGGGGGGGGGGGGGGGGGGGGGGGGGGGGGGGGGGGGGGGGGGGGGGGGGGGGGGGGGGGGGGGGGGGGGGGGGGGGGGGGGGGGGGGGGGGGGGGGGGGGGGGGGGGGGGGGGGGGGGGGGGGGGGGGGGGGGGGGGGGGGGGGGGGGGGGGGGGGGGGGGGGGGGGGGGGGGGGGGGGGGGGGGGGGGGGGGGGGGGGGGGGGGGGGGGGGGGGGGGGGGGGGGGGGGGGGGGGGGGGGGGGGGGGGGGGGGGGGGGGGGGGGGGGGGGGGGGGGGGGGGGGGGGGGGGGGGGGGGGGGGGGGGGGGGGGGGGGGGGGGGGGGGGGGGGGGGGGGGGGGGGGGGGGGGGGGGGGGGGGGGGGGGGGGGGGGGGGGGGGGGGGGGGGGGGGGGGGGGGGGGGGGGGGGGGGGGGGGGGGGGGGGGGGGGGGGGGGGGGGGGGGGGGGGGGGGGGGGGGGGGGGGGGGGGGGGGGGGGGGGGGGGGGGGGGGGGGGGGGGGGGGGGGGGGGGGGGGGGGGGGGGGGGGGGGGGGGGGGGGGGGGGGGGGGGGGGGGGGGGGGGGGGGGGGGGGGGGGGGGGGGGGGGGGGGGGGGGGGGGGGGGGGGGGGGGGGGGGGGGGGGGGGGGGGGGGGGGGGGGGGGGGGGGGGGGGGGGGGGGGGGGGGGGGGGGGGGGGGGGGGGGGGGGGGGGGGGGGGGGGGGGGGGGGGGGGGGGGGGGGGGGGGGGGGGGGGGGGGGGGGGGGGGGGGGGGGGGGGGGGGGGGGGGGGGGGGGGGGGGGGGGGGGGGGGGGGGGGGGGGGGGGGGGGGGGGGGGGGGGGGGGGGGGGGGGGGGGGGGGGGGGGGGGGGGGGGGGGGGGGGGGGGGGGGGGGGGGGGGGGGGGGGGGGGGGGGGGGGGGGGGGGGGGGGGGGGGGGGGGGGGGGGGGGGGGGGGGGGGGGGGGGGGGGGGGGGGGGGGGGGGGGGGGGGGGGGGGGGGGGGGGGGGGGGGGGGGGGGGGGGGGGGGGGGGGGGGGGGGGGGGGGGGGGGGGGGGGGGGGGGGGGGGGGGGGGGGGGGGGGGGGGGGGGGGGGGGGGGGGGGGGGGGGGGGGGGGGGGGGGGGGGGGGGGGGGGGGGGGGGGGGGGGGGGGGGGGGGGGGGGGGGGGGGGGGGGGGGGGGGGGGGGGGGGGGGGGGGGGGGGGGGGGGGGGGGGGGGGGGGGGGGGGGGGGGGGGGGGGGGGGGGGGGGGGGGGGGGGGGGGGGGGGGGGGGGGGGGGGGGGGGGGGGGGGGGGGGGGGGGGGGGGGGGGGGGGGGGGGGGGGGGGGGGGGGGGGGGGGGGGGGGGGGGGGGGGGGGGGGGGGGGGGGGGGGGGGGGGGGGGGGGGGGGGGGGGGGGGGGGGGGGGGGGGGGGGGGGGGGGGGGGGGGGGGGGGGGGGGGGGGGGGGGGGGGGGGGGGGGGGGGGGGGGGGGGGGGGGGGGGGGGGGGGGGGGGGGGGGGGGGGGGGGGGGGGGGGGGGGGGGGGGGGGGGGGGGGGGGGGGGGGGGGGGGGGGGGGGGGGGGGGGGGGGGGGGGGGGGGGGGGGGGGGGGGGGGGGGGGGGGGGGGGGGGGGGGGGGGGGGGGGGGGGGGGGGGGGGGGGGGGGGGGGGGGGGGGGGGGGGGGGGGGGGGGGGGGGGGGGGGGGGGGGGGGGGGGGGGGGGGGGGGGGGGGGGGGGGGGGGGGGGGGGGGGGGGGGGGGGGGGGGGGGGGGGGGGGGGGGGGGGGGGGGGGGGGGGGGGGGGGGGGGGGGGGGGGGGGGGGGGGGGGGGGGGGGGGGGGGGGGGGGGGGGGGGGGGGGGGGGGGGGGGGGGGGGGGGGGGGGGGGGGGGGGGGGGGGGGGGGGGGGGGGGGGGGGGGGGGGGGGGGGGGGGGGGGGGGGGGGGGGGGGGGGGGGGGGGGGGGGGGGGGGGGGGGGGGGGGGGGGGGGGGGGGGGGGGGGGGGGGGGGGGGGGGGGGGGGGGGGGGGGGGGGGGGGGGGGGGGGGGGGGGGGGGGGGGGGGGGGGGGGGGGGGGGGGGGGGGGGGGGGGGGGGGGGGGGGGGGGGGGGGGGGGGGGGGGGGGGGGGGGGGGGGGGGGGGGGGGGGGGGGGGGGGGGGGGGGGGGGGGGGGGGGGGGGGGGGGGGGGGGGGGGGGGGGGGGGGGGGGGGGGGGGGGGGGGGGGGGGGGGGGGGGGGGGGGGGGGGGGGGGGGGGGGGGGGGGGGGGGGGGGGGGGGGGGGGCGGGGGGGGGGGGGGGGGGGGGGGGGGGGGGGGGGGGGGGGGGGGGGGGGGGGGGGGGGGGGGGGGGGGGGGGGGGGGGGGGGGGGGGGGGGGGGGGGGGGGGGGGGGGGGGGGGGGGGGGGGGGGGGGGGGGGGGGGGGGGGGGGGGGGGGGGGGGGGGGGGGGGGGGGGGGGGGGGGGGGGGGGGGGGGGGGGGGGGGGGGGGGGGGGGGGGGGGGGGGGGGGGGGGGGGGGGGGGGGGGGGGGGGGGGGGGGGGGGGGGGGGGGGGGGGGGGGGGGGGGGGGGGGGGGGGGGGGGGGGGGGGGGGGGGGGGGGGGGGGGGGGGGGGGGGGGGGGGGGGGGGGGGGGGGGGGGGGGGGGGGGGGGGGGGGGGGGGGGGGGGGGGGGGGGGGGGGGGGGGGGGGGGGGGGGGGGGGGGGGGGGGGGGGGGGGGGGGGGGGGGGGGGGGGGGGGGGGGGGGGGGGGGGGGGGGGGGGGGGGGGGGGGGGGGGGGGGGGGGGGGGGGGGGGGGGGGGGGGGGGGGGGGGGGGGGGGGGGGGGGGGGGGGGGGGGGGGGGGGGGGGGGGGGGGGGGGGGGGGGGGGGGGGGGGGGGGGGGGGGGGGGGGGGGGGGGGGGGGGGGGGGGGGGGGGGGGGGGGGGGGGGGGGGGGGGGGGGGGGGGGGGGGGGGGGGGGGGGGGGGGGGGGGGGGGGGGGGGGGGGGGGGGGGGGGGGGGGGGGGGGGGGGGGGGGGGGGGGGGGGGGGGGGGGGGGGGGGGGGGGGGGGGGGGGGGGGGGGGGGGGGGGGGGGGGGGGGGGGGGGGGGGGGGGGGGGGGGGGGGGGGGGGGGGGGGGGGGGGGGGGGGGGGGGGGGGGGGGGGGGGGGGGGGGGGGGGGGGGGGGGGGGGGGGGGGGGGGGGGGGGGGGGGGGGGGGGGGGGGGGGGGGGGGGGGGGGGGGGGGGGGGGGGGGGGGGGGGGGGGGGGGGGGGGGGGGGGGGGGGGGGGGGGGGGGGGGGGGGGGGGGGGGGGGGGGGGGGGGGGGGGGGGGGGGGGGGGGGGGGGGGGGGGGGGGGGGGGGGGGGGGGGGGGGGGGGGGGGGGGGGGGGGGGGGGGGGGGGGGGGGGGGGGGGGGGGGGGGGGGGGGGGGGGGGGGGGGGGGGGGGGGGGGGGGGGGGGGGGGGGGGGGGGGGGGGGGGGGGGGGGGGGGGGGGGGGGGGGGGGGGGGGGGGGGGGGGGGGGGGGGGGGGGGGGGGGGGGGGGGGGGGGGGGGGGGGGGGGGGGGGGGGGGGGGGGGGGGGGGGGGGGGGGGGGGGGGGGGGGGGGGGGGGGGGGGGGGGGGGGGGGGGGGGGGGGGGGGGGGGGGGGGGGGGGGGGGGGGGGGGGGGGGGGGGGGGGGGGGGGGGGGGGGGGGGGGGGGGGGGGGGGGGGGGGGGGGGGGGGGGGGGGGGGGGGGGGGGGGGGGGGGGGGGGGGGGGGGGGGGGGGGGGGGGGGGGGGGGGGGGGGGGGGGGGGGGGGGGGGGGGGGGGGGGGGGGGGGGGGGGGGGGGGGGGGGGGGGGGGGGGGGGGGGGGGGGGGGGGGGGGGGGGGGGGGGGGGGGGGGGGGGGGGGGGGGGGGGGGGGGGGGGGGGGGGGGGGGGGGGGGGGGGGGG
>CM056371.1:212180-214680 GCA_029641205.1 Citrus maxima | reverse complement strand
TTTTTTTTTTTTTTTTTTTTTTTTTTTTTTTTTTTTTTTTTTTTTTTTTTTTTTTTTTTTTTTTTTTTTTTTTTTTTTTTTTTTTTTTTTTTTTTTTTTTTTTTTTTTTTTTTTTTTTTTTTTTTTTTTTTTTTTTTTTTTTTTTTTTTTTTTTTTTTTTTTTTTTTTTTTTTTTTTTTTTTTTTTTTTTTTTTTTTTTTTTTTTTTTTTTTTTTTTTTTTTTTTTTTTTTTTTTTTTTTTTTTTTTTTTTTTTTTTTTTTTTTTTTTTTTTTTTTTTTTTTTTTTTTTTTTTTTTTTTTTTTTTTTTTTTTTTTTTTTTTTTTTTTTTTTTTTTTTTTTTTTTTTTTTTTTTTTTTTTTTTTTTTTTTTTTTTTTTTTTTTTTTTTTTTTTTTTTTTTTTTTTTTTTTTTTTTTTTTTTTTTTTTTTTTTTTTTTTTTTTTTTTTTTTTTTTTTTTTTTTTTTTTTTTTTTTTTTTTTTTTTTTTTTTTTTTTTTTTTTTTTTTTTTTTTTTTTTTTTTTTTTTTTTTTTTTTTTTTTTTTTTTTTTTTTTTTTTTTTTTTTTTTTTTTTTTTTTTTTTTTTTTTTTTTTTTTTTTTTTTTTTTTTTTTTTTTTTTTTTTTTTTTTTTTTTTTTTTTTTTTTTTTTTTTTTTTTTTTTTTTTTTTTTTTTTTTTTTTTTTTTTTTTTTTTTTTTTTTTTTTTTTTTTTTTTTTTTTTTTTTTTTTTTTTTTTTTTTTTTTTTTTTTTTTTTTTTTTTTTTTTTTTTTTTTTTTTTTTTTTTTTTTTTTTTTTTTTTTTTTTTTTTTTTTTTTTTTTTTTTTTTTTTTTTTTTTTTTTTTTTTTTTTTTTTTTTTTTTTTTTTTTTTTTTTTTTTTTTTTTTTTTTTTTTTTTTTTTTTTTTTTTTTTTTTTTTTTTTTTTTTTTTTTTTTTTTTTTTTTTTTTTTTTTTTTTTTTTTTTTTTTTTTTTTTTTTTTTTTTTTTTTTTTTTTTTTTTTTTTTTTTTTTTTTTTTTTTTTTTTTTTTTTTTTTTTTTTTTTTTTTTTTTTTTTTTTTTTTTTTTTTTTTTTTTTTTTTTTTTTTTTTTTTTTTTTTTTTTTTTTTTTTTTTTTTTTTTTTTTTTTTTTTTTTTTTTTTTTTTTTTTTTTTTTTTTTTTTTTTTTTTTTTTTTTTTTTTTTTTTTTTTTTTTTTTTTTTTTTTTTTTTTTTTTTTTTTTTTTTTTTTTTTTTTTTTTTTTTTTTTTTTTTTTTTTTTTTTTTTTTTTTTTTTTTTTTTTTTTTTTTTTTTTTTTTTTTTTTTTTTTTTTTTTTTTTTTTTTTTTTTTTTTTTTTTTTTTTTTTTTTTTTTTTTTTTTTTTTTTTTTTTTTTTTTTTTTTTTTTTTTTTTTTTTTTTTTTTTTTTTTTTTTTTTTTTTTTTTTTTTTTTTTTTTTTTTTTTTTTTTTTTTTTTTTTTTTTTTTTTTTTTTTTTTTTTTTTTTTTTTTTTTTTTTTTTTTTTTTTTTTTTTTTTTTTTTTTTTTTTTTTTTTTTTTTTTTTTTTTTTTTTTTTTTTTTTTTTTTTTTTTTTTTTTTTTTTTTTTTTTTTTTTTTTTTTTTTTTTTTTTTTTTTTTTTTTTTTTTTTTTTTTTTTTTTTTTTTTTTTTTTTTTTTTTTTTTTTTTTTTTTTTTTTTTTTTTTTTTTTTTTTTTTTTTTTTTTTTTTTTTTTTTTTTTTTTTTTTTTTTTTTTTTTTTTTTTTTTTTTTTTTTTTTTTTTTTTTTTTTTTTTTTTTTTTTTTTTTTTTTTTTTTTTTTTTTTTTTTTTTTTTTTTTTTTTTTTTTTTTTTTTTTTTTTTTTTTTTTTTTTTTTTTTTTTTTTTTTTTTTTTTTTTTTTTTTTTTTTTTTTTTTTTTTTTTTTTTTTTTTTTTTTTTTTTTTTTTTTTTTTTTTTTTTTTTTTTTTTTTTTTTTTTTTTTTTTTTTTTTTTTTTTTTTTTTTTTTTTTTTTTTTTTTTTTTTTTTTTTTTTTTTTTTTTTTTTTTTTTTTTTTTTTTTTTTTTTTTTTTTTTTTTTTTTTTTTTTTTTTTTTTTTTTTTTTTTTTTTTTTTTTTTTTTTTTTTTTTTTTTTTTTTTTTTTTTTTTTTTTTTTTTTTTTTTTTTTTTTTTTTTTTTTTTTTTTTTTTTTTTTTTTTTTTTTTTTTTTTTTTTTTTTTTTTTTTTTTTTTTTTTTTTTTTTTTTTTTTTTTTTTTTTTTTTTTTTTTTTTTTTTTTTTTTTTTTTTTTTTTTTTTTTTTTTTTTTTTTTTTTTTTTTTTTTTTTTTTTTTTTTTTTTTTTTTTTTTTTTTTTTTTTTTTTTTTTTTTTTTTTTTTTTTTTTTTTTTTTTTTTTTTTTTTTTTTTTTTTTTTTTTTTTTTTTTTTTTTTTTTTTTTTTTTTTTTTTTTTTTTTTTTTTTTTTTTTTTTTTTTTTTTTTTTTTTTTTTTTTTTTTTTTTTTTTTTTTTTTTTTTTTTTTTTTTTTTTTTTTT
>CM056371.1:199680-207180 GCA_029641205.1 Citrus maxima | reverse complement strand
TTTTTTTTTTTTTTTTTTTTTTTTTTTTTTTTTTTTTTTTTTTTTTTTTTTTTTTTTTTTTTTTTTTTTTTTTTTTTTTTTTTTTTTTTTTTTTTTTTTTTTTTTTTTTTTTTTTTTTTTTTTTTTTTTTTTTTTTTTTTTTTTTTTTTTTTTTTTTTTTTTTTTTTTTTTTTTTTTTTTTTTTTTTTTTTTTTTTTTTTTTTTTTTTTTTTTTTTTTTTTTTTTTTTTTTTTTTTTTTTTTTTTTTTTTTTTTTTTTTTTTTTTTTTTTTTTTTTTTTTTTTTTTTTTTTTTTTTTTTTTTTTTTTTTTTTTTTTTTTTTTTTTTTTTTTTTTTTTTTTTTTTTTTTTTTTTTTTTTTTTTTTTTTTTTTTTTTTTTTTTTTTTTTTTTTTTTTTTTTTTTTTTTTTTTTTTTTTTTTTTTTTTTTTTTTTTTTTTTTTTTTTTTTTTTTTTTTTTTTTTTTTTTTTTTTTTTTTTTTTTTTTTTTTTTTTTTTTTTTTTTTTTTTTTTTTTTTTTTTTTTTTTTTTTTTTTTTTTTTTTTTTTTTTTTTTTTTTTTTTTTTTTTTTTTTTTTTTTTTTTTTTTTTTTTTTTTTTTTTTTTTTTTTTTTTTTTTTTTTTTTTTTTTTTTTTTTTTTTTTTTTTTTTTTTTTTTTTTTTTTTTTTTTTTTTTTTTTTTTTTTTTTTTTTTTTTTTTTTTTTTTTTTTTTTTTTTTTTTTTTTTTTTTTTTTTTTTTTTTTTTTTTTTTTTTTTTTTTTTTTTTTTTTTTTTTTTTTTTTTTTTTTTTTTTTTTTTTTTTTTTTTTTTTTTTTTTTTTTTTTTTTTTTTTTTTTTTTTTTTTTTTTTTTTTTTTTTTTTTTTTTTTTTTTTTTTTTTTTTTTTTTTTTTTTTTTTTTTTTTTTTTTTTTTTTTTTTTTTTTTTTTTTTTTTTTTTTTTTTTTTTTTTTTTTTTTTTTTTTTTTTTTTTTTTTTTTTTTTTTTTTTTTTTTTTTTTTTTTTTTTTTTTTTTTTTTTTTTTTTTTTTTTTTTTTTTTTTTTTTTTTTTTTTTTTTTTTTTTTTTTTTTTTTTTTTTTTTTTTTTTTTTTTTTTTTTTTTTTTTTTTTTTTTTTTTTTTTTTTTTTTTTTTTTTTTTTTTTTTTTTTTTTTTTTTTTTTTTTTTTTTTTTTTTTTTTTTTTTTTTTTTTTTTTTTTTTTTTTTTTTTTTTTTTTTTTTTTTTTTTTTTTTTTTTTTTTTTTTTTTTTTTTTTTTTTTTTTTTTTTTTTTTTTTTTTTTTTTTTTTTTTTTTTTTTTTTTTTTTTTTTTTTTTTTTTTTTTTTTTTTTTTTTTTTTTTTTTTTTTTTTTTTTTTTTTTTTTTTTTTTTTTTTTTTTTTTTTTTTTTTTTTTTTTTTTTTTTTTTTTTTTTTTTTTTTTTTTTTTTTTTTTTTTTTTTTTTTTTTTTTTTTTTTTTTTTTTTTTTTTTTTTTTTTTTTTTTTTTTTTTTTTTTTTTTTTTTTTTTTTTTTTTTTTTTTTTTTTTTTTTTTTTTTTTTTTTTTTTTTTTTTTTTTTTTTTTTTTTTTTTTTTTTTTTTTTTTTTTTTTTTTTTTTTTTTTTTTTTTTTTTTTTTTTTTTTTTTTTTTTTTTTTTTTTTTTTTTTTTTTTTTTTTTTTTTTTTTTTTTTTTTTTTTTTTTTTTTTTTTTTTTTTTTTTTTTTTTTTTTTTTTTTTTTTTTTTTTTTTTTTTTTTTTTTTTTTTTTTTTTTTTTTTTTTTTTTTTTTTTTTTTTTTTTTTTTTTTTTTTTTTTTTTTTTTTTTTTTTTTTTTTTTTTTTTTGTTGGTTTTTTGTGTTTTTTTTTTTTTTCTTTTTTTTATGTTTTTTTTTTTTTTTTTTGTTCTTTTTTTTTTTTTTTTTTTTTTTTTTTTTTTTTTTTTTTTTTTTTTTTTTTTTTTTTTGTTTTTTTTTTTTTTTTTTTTTTTTTTTTTTTTTTTTTTTTTTTTTTTTTTTTTTTTTTTTTTTTTTTTTTTTTTTTTTTTTTTTTTTTTTTTTTTTTTTTTTTTTTTTTTTTTTTTTTTTTTTTTTTTTTTTTTTTTTTTTTTTTTTTTTTTTTTTTTTTTTTTTTTTTTTTTTTTTTTTTTTTTTTTTTTTTTTTTTTTTTTTTTTTTTTTTTTTTTTTTTTTTTTTTTTTTTTTTTTTTTTTTTTTTTTTTTTTTTTTTTTTTTTTTTTTTTTTTTTTTTTTTTTTTTTTTTTTTTTTTTTTTTTTTTTTTTTTTTTTTTTTTTTTTTTTTTTTTTTTTTTTTTTTTTTTTTTTTTTTTTTTTTTTTTTTTTTTTTTTTTTTTTTTTTTTTTTTTTTTTTTTTTTTTTTTTTTTTTTTTTTTTTTTTTTTTTTTTTTTTTTTTTTTTTTTTTTTTTTTTTTTTTTTTTTTTTTTTTTTTTTTTTTTTTTTTTTTTTTTTTTTTTTTTTTTTTTTTTTTTTTTTTTTTTTTTTTTTTTTTTTTTTTTTTTTTTTTTTTTTTTTTTTTTTTTTTTTTTTTTTTTTTTTTTTTTTTTTTTTTTTTTTTTTTTTTTTTTTTTTTTTTTTTTTTTTTTTTTTTTTTTTTTTTTTTTTTTTTTTTTTTTTTTTTTTTTTTTTTTTTTTTTTTTTTTTTTTTTTTTTTTTTTTTTTTTTTTTTTTTTTTTTTTTTTTTTTTTTTTTTTTTTTTTTTTTTTTTTTTTTTTTTTTTTTTTTTTTTTTTTTTTTTTTTTTTTTTTTTTTTTTTTTTTTTTTTTTTTTTTTTTTTTTTTTTTTTTTTTTTTTTTTTTTTTTTTTTTTTTTTTTTTTTTTTTTTTTTTTTTTTTTTTTTTTTTTTTTTTTTTTTTTTTTTTTTTTTTTTTTTTTTTTTTTTTTTTTTTTTTTTTTTTTTTTTTTTTTTTTTTTTTTTTTTTTTTTTTTTTTTTTTTTTTTTTTTTTTTTTTTTTTTTTTTTTTTTTTTTTTTTTTTTTTTTTTTTTTTTTTTTTTTTTTTTTTTTTTTTTTTTTTTTTTTTTTTTTTTTTTTTTTTTTTTTTTTTTTTTTTTTTTTTTTTTTTTTTTTTTTTTTTTTTTTTTTTTTTTTTTTTTTTTTTTTTTTTTTTTTTTTTTTTTTTTTTTTTTTTTTTTTTTTTTTTTTTTTTTTTTTTTTTTTTTTTTTTTTTTTTTTTTTTTTTTTTTTTTTTTTTTTTTTTTTTTTTTTTTTTTTTTTTTTTTTTTTTTTTTTTTTTTTTTTTTTTTTTTTTTTTTTTTTTTTTTTTTTTTTTTTTTTTTTTTTTTTTTTTTTTTTTTTTTTTTTTTTTTTTTTTTTTTTTTTTTTTTTTTTTTTTTTTTTTTTTTTTTTTTTTTTTTTTTTTTTTTTTTTTTTTTTTTTTTTTTTTTTTTTTTTTTTTTTTTTTTTTTTTTTTTTTTTTTTTTTTTTTTTTTTTTTTTTTTTTTTTTTTTTTTTTTTTTTTTTTTTTTTTTTTTTTTTTTTTTTTTTTTTTTTTTTTTTTTTTTTTTTTTTTTTTTTTTTTTTTTTTTTTTTTTTTTTTTTTTTTTTTTTTTTTTTTTTTTTTTTTTTTTTTTTTTTTTTTTTTTTTTTTTTTTTTTTTTTTTTTTTTTTTTTTTTTTTTTTTTTTTTTTTTTTTTTTTTTTTTTTTTTTTTTTTTTTTTTTTTTTTTTTTTTTTTTTTTTTTTTTTTTTTTTTTTTTTTTTTTTTTTTTTTTTTTTTTTTTTTTTTTTTTTTTTTTTTTTTTTTTTTTTTTTTTTTTTTTTTTTTTTTTTTTTTTTTTTTTTTTTTTTTTTTTTTTTTTTTTTTTTTTTTTTTTTTTTTTTTTTTTTTTTTTTTTTTTTTTTTTTTTTTTTTTTTTTTTTTTTTTTTTTTTTTTTTTTTTTTTTTTTTTTTTTTTTTTTTTTTTTTTTTTTTTTTTTTTTTTTTTTTTTTTTTTTTTTTTTTTTTTTTTTTTTTTTTTTTTTTTTTTTTTTTTTTTTTTTTTTTTTTTTTTTTTTTTTTTTTTTTTTTTTTTTTTTTTTTTTTTTTTTTTTTTTTTTTTTTTTTTTTTTTTTTTTTTTTTTTTTTTTTTTTTTTTTTTTTTTTTTTTTTTTTTTTTTTTTTTTTTTTTTTTTTTTTTTTTTTTTTTTTTTTTTTTTTTTTTTTTTTTTTTTTTTTTTTTTTTTTTTTTTTTTTTTTTTTTTTTTTTTTTTTTTTTTTTTTTTTTTTTTTTTTTTTTTTTTTTTTTTTTTTTTTTTTTTTTTTTTTTTTTTTTTTTTTTTTTTTTTTTTTTTTTTTTTTTTTTTTTTTTTTTTTTTTTTTTTTTTTTTTTTTTTTTTTTTTTTTTTTTTTTTTTTTTTTTTTTTTTTTTTTTTTTTTTTTTTTTTTTTTTTTTTTTTTTTTTTTTTTTTTTTTTTTTTTTTTTTTTTTTTTTTTTTTTTTTTTTTTTTTTTTTTTTTTTTTTTTTTTTTTTTTTTTTTTTTTTTTTTTTTTTTTTTTTTTTTTTTTTTTTTTTTTTTTTTTTTTTTTTTTTTTTTTTTTTTTTTTTTTTTTTTTTTTTTTTTTTTTTTTTTTTTTTTTTTTTTTTTTTTTTTTTTTTTTTTTTTTTTTTTTTTTTTTTTTTTTTTTTTTTTTTTTTTTTTTTTTTTTTTTTTTTTTTTTTTTTTTTTTTTTTTTTTTTTTTTTTTTTTTTTTTTTTTTTTTTTTTTTTTTTTTTTTTTTTTTTTTTTTTTTTTTTTTTTTTTTTTTTTTTTTTTTTTTTTTTTTTTTTTTTTTTTTTTTTTTTTTTTTTTTTTTTTTTTTTTTTTTTTTTTTTTTTTTTTTTTTTTTTTTTTTTTTTTTTTTTTTTTTTTTTTTTTTTTTTTTTTTTTTTTTTTTTTTTTTTTTTTTTTTTTTTTTTTTTTTTTTTTTTTTTTTTTTTTTTTTTTTTTTTTTTTTTTTTTTTTTTTTTTTTTTTTTTTTTTTTTTTTTTTTTTTTTTTTTTTTTTTTTTTTTTTTTTTTTTTTTTTTTTTTTTTTTTTTTTTTTTTTTTTTTTTTTTTTTTTTTTTTTTTTTTTTTTTTTTTTTTTTTTTTTTTTTTTTTTTTTTTTTTTTTTTTTTTTTTTTTTTTTTTTTTTTTTTTTTTTTTTTTTTTTTTTTTTTTTTTTTTTTTTTTTTTTTTTTTTTTTTTTTTTTTTTTTTTTTTTTTTTTTTTTTTTTTTTTTTTTTTTTTTTTTTTTTTTTTTTTTTTTTTTTTTTTTTTTTTTTTTTTTTTTTTTTTTTTTTTTTTTTTTTTTTTTTTTTTTTTTTTTTTTTTTTTTTTTTTTTTTTTTTTTTTTTTTTTTTTTTTTTTTTTTTTTTTTTTTTTTTTTTTTTTTTTTTTTTTTTTTTTTTTTTTTTTTTTTTTTTTTTTTTTTTTTTTTTTTTTTTTTTTTTTTTTTTTTTTTTTTTTTTTTTTTTTTTTTTTTTTTTTTTTTTTTTTTTTTTTTTTTTTTTTTTTTTTTTTTTTTTTTTTTTTTTTTTTTTTTTTTTTTTTTTTTTTTTTTTTTTTTTTTTTTTTTTTTTTTTTTTTTTTTTTTTTTTTTTTTTTTTTTTTTTTTTTTTTTTTTTTTTTTTTTTTTTTTTGTTTTTTTTTTTTTTTTTTTTTTTTTTTTTTTTTTTTTTTTTTTTTTTTTTTTTTTTTTTTTTTTTTTTTTTTTTTTTTTTTTTTTTTTTTTTTTTTTTTTTTTTGTTTTTTTTTTTTTTTTTTTTTTTTTTTTTTTTTTTTTTTTTTTTTTTTTTTTTTTTTTTTTTTTTTTTTTTTTTTTTTTTTTTTTTTTTTTTTTTTTTTTTTTTTTTTTTTTTTTTTTTTTTTTTTTTTTTTTTTTTTTTTTTTTTTTTTTTTTTTTTTTTTTTTTTTTTTTTTTTTTTTTTTTTTTTTTTTTTTTTTTTTTTTTTTTTTTTTTTTTTTTTTTTTTTTTTTTTTTTTTTTTTTTTTTTTTTTTTTTTTTTTTTTTTTTTTTTTTTTTTTTTTTTTTTTTTTTTTTTTTTTTTTTTTTTTTTTTTTTTTTTTTTTTTTTTTTTTTTTTTTTTTTTTTTTTTTTTTTTTTTTTTTTTTTTTTTTTTTTTTTTTTTTTTTTTTTTTTTTTTTTTTTTTTTTTTTTTTTTTTTTTTTTTTTTTTTTTTTTTTTTTTTTTTTTTTTTTTTTTTTTTTTTTTTTTTTTTTTTTTTTTTTTTTTTTTTTTTTTTTTTTTTTTTTTTTTTTTTTTTTTTTTTTTTTTTTTTTTTTTTTTTTTTTTTTTTTTTTTTTTTTTTTTTTTTTTTTTTTTTTTTTTTTTTTTTTTTTTTTTTTTTTTTTTTTTTTTTTTTTTTTTTTTTTTTTTTTTTTTTTTTTTTTTTTTTTTTTTTTTTTTTTTTTTTTTTTTTTTTTTTTTTTTTTTTTTTTTTTTTTTTTTTTTTTTTTTTTTTTTTTTTTTTTTTTTTTTTTTTTTTTTTTTTTTTTTTTTTTTTTTTTTTTTTTTTTTTTTTTTTTTTTTTTTTTTTTTTTTTTTTTTTTTTTTTTTTTTTTTTTTTTTTTTTTTTTTTTTTTTTTTTTTTTTTTTTTTTTTTTTTTTTTTTTTTTTTTTTTTTTTTTTTTTTTTTTTTTTTTTTTTTTTTTTTTTTTTTTTTTTTTTTTTTTTTTTTTTTTTTTTTTTTTTTTTTTTTTTTTTTTTTTTTTTTTTTTTTTTTTTTTTTTTTTTTTTTTTTTTTTTTTTTTTTTTTTTTTTTTTTTTTTTTTTTTTTTTTTTTTTTTTTTTTTTTTTTTTTTTTTTTTTTTTTTTTTTTTTTTTTTTTTTTTTTTTTTTTTTTTTTTTTTTTTTTTTTTTTTTTTTTTTTTTTTTTTTTTTTTTTTTTTTTTTTTTTTTTTTTTTTTTTTTTTTTTTTTTTTTTTTTTTTTTTTTTTTTTTTTTTTTTTTTTTTTTTTTTTTTTTTTTTTTTTTTTTTTTTTTTTTTTTTTTTTTTTTTTTTTTTTTTTTTTTTTTTTTTTTTTTTTTTTTTTTTTTTTTTTTTTTTTTTTTTTTTTTTTTTTTTTTTTTTTTTTTTTTTTTTTTTTTTTTTTTTTTTTTTTTTTTTTTTTTTTTTTTTTTTTTTTTTTTTTTTTTTTTTTTTTTTTTTTTTTTTTTTTTTTTTTTTTTTTTTTTTTTTTTTTTTTTTTTTTTTTTTTTTTTTTTTTTTTTTTTTTTTTTTTTTTTTTTTTTTTTTTTTTTTTTTTTTTTTTTTTTTTTTTTTTTTTTTTTTTTTTTTTTTTTTTTTTTTTTTTTTTTTTTTTTTTTTTTTTTTTTTTTTTTTTTTTTTTTTTTTTTTTTTTTTTTTTTTTTTTTTTTTTTTTTTTTTTTTTTTTTTTTTTTTTTTTTTTTTTTTTTTTTTTTTTTTTTTTTTTTTTTTTTTTTTTTTTTTTTTTTTTTTTTTTTTTTTTTTTTTTTTTTTTTTTTTTTTTTTTTTTTTTTTTTTTTTTTTTTTTTTTTTTTTTTTTTTTTTTTTTTTTTTTTTTTTTTTTTTTTTTTTTTTTTTTTTTTTTTTTTTTTTTTTTTTTTTTTTTTTTTT
>CM056371.1:134720-182080 GCA_029641205.1 Citrus maxima | reverse complement strand
GGGCACACGGAGGCCCCTCGCAAAGTCTCGCGGCATTCCGAGTCCGGCGGACGAAGTTGGCCAGCCCCACCCCCCAAGGCTATAGCCCACCCGTTTTTGTGGCCTTTTTCCGCTGGACGAACTTGGCGCCCCGGCCTTCGGGCGGTTATTTTTGGGCGCGGCTTTGCCCGCGGCCTATTTTTGGCACACGGAGGCCCCTCGCAAAGTCTCGCGGCATTCCGAGTCCGGCGGACGAAGTTGGCCAGCCCCACCCCCCAAGGCTATAGCCCACCCGTTTTTGTGGCCTTTTTCCGCTGGACGAACTTGGCGCCCCGGCCTTCGGGCGGTTATTTTTGGGCGCGGCTTTGCCCGCGGCCTATTTTTGGCACACGGAGGCCCCTCGCAAAGTCTCGCGGCATTCCGAGTCCGGCGGACGAAGTTGGCCAGCCCCACCCCCCAAGGCTATAGCCCACCCGTTTTTGTGGCCTTTTTCCGCTGGACGAACTTGGCGCCCCGGCCTTCGGGCGGTTATTTTTGGGCGCGGCTTTGCCCGCGGCCTATTTTTGGCACACGGAGGCCCCTCGCAAAGTCTCGCGGCATTCCGAGTCCGGCGGACGAAGTTGGCCAGCCCCACCCCCCAAGGCTATAGCCCACCCGTTTTTGTGGCCTTTTTCCGCTGGACGAACTTGGCGCCCCGGCCTTCGGGCGGTTATTTTTGGGCGCGGCTTTGCCCGCGGCCTATTTTTGGCACACGGAGGCCCCTCGCAAAGTCTCGCGGCATTCCGAGTCCGGCGGACGAAGTTGGCCAGCCCCACCCCCCAAGGCTATAGCCCACCCGTTTTTGTGGCCTTTTTCCGCTGGACGAACTTGGCGCCCCGGCCTTCGGGCGGTTATTTTTGGGCGCGGCTTTGCCCGCGGCCTATTTTTGGCACACGGAGGCCCCTCGCAAAGTCTCGCGGCATTCCGAGTCCGGCGGACGAAGTTGGCCAGCCCCACCCCCCAAGGCTATAGCCCACCCGTTTTTGTGGCCTTTTTCCGCTGGACGAACTTGGCGCCCCGGCCTTCGGGCGGTTATTTTTGGGCGCGGCTTTGCCCGCGGCCTATTTTTGGCACACGGAGGCCCCTCGCAAAGTCTCGCGGCATTCCGAGTCCGGCGGACGAAGTTGGCCAGCCCCACCCCCCAAGGCTATAGCCCACCCGTTTTTGTGGCCTTTTTCCGCTGGACGAACTTGGCGCCCCGGCCTTCGGGCGGTTATTTTTGGGCGCGGCTTTGCCCGCGGCCTATTTTTGGCACACGGAGGCCCCTCGCAAAGTCTCGCGGCATTCCGAGTCCGGCGGACGAAGTTGGCCAGCCCCACCCCCCAAGGCTATAGCCCACCCGTTTTTGTGGCCTTTTTCCGCTGGACGAACTTGGCGCCCCGGCCTTCGGGCGGTTATTTTTGGGCGCGGCTTTGCCCGCGGCCTATTTTTGGCACACGGAGGCCCCTCGCAAAGTCTCGCGGCATTCCGAGTCCGGCGGACGAAGTTGGCCAGCCCCACCCCCCAAGGCTATAGCCCACCCGTTTTTGTGGCCTTTTTCCGCTGGACGAACTTGGCGCCCCGGCCTTCGGGCGGTTATTTTTGGGCGCGGCTTTGCCCGCGGCCTATTTTTGGCACACGGAGGCCCCTCGCAAAGTCTCGCGGCATTCCGAGTCCGGCGGACGAAGTTGGCCAGCCCCACCCCCCAAGGCTATAGCCCACCCGTTTTTGTGGCCTTTTTCCGCTGGACGAACTTGGCGCCCCGGCCTTCGGGCGGTTATTTTTGGGCGCGGCTTTGCCCGCGGCCTATTTTTGGCACACGGAGGCCCCTCGCAAAGTCTCGCGGCATTCCGAGTCCGGCGGACGAAGTTGGCCAGCCCCACCCCCCAAGGCTATAGCCCACCCGTTTTTGTGGCCTTTTTCCGCTGGACGAACTTGGCGCCCCGGCCTTCGGGCGGTTATTTTTGGGCGCGGCTTTGCCCGCGGCCTATTTTTGGCACACGGAGGCCCCTCGCAAAGTCTCGCGGCATTCCGAGTCCGGCGGACGAAGTTGGCCAGCCCCACCCCCCAAGGCTATAGCCCACCCGTTTTTGTGGCCTTTTTCCGCTGGACGAACTTGGCGCCCCGGCCTTCGGGCGGTTATTTTTGGGCGCGGCTTTGCCCGCGGCCTATTTTTGGCACACGGAGGCCCCTCGCAAAGTCTCGCGGCATTCCGAGTCCGGCGGACGAAGTTGGCCAGCCCCACCCCCCAAGGCTATAGCCCACCCGTTTTTGTGGCCTTTTTCCGCTGGACGAACTTGGCGCCCCGGCCTTCGGGCGGTTATTTTTGGGCGCGGCTTTGCCCGCGGCCTATTTTTGGCACACGGAGGCCCCTCGCAAAGTCTCGCGGCATTCCGAGTCCGGCGGACGAAGTTGGCCAGCCCCACCCCCCAAGGCTATAGCCCACCCGTTTTTGTGGCCTTTTTCCGCTGGACGAACTTGGCGCCCCGGCCTTCGGGCGGTTATTTTTGGGCGCGGCTTTGCCCGCGGCCTATTTTTGGCACACGGAGGCCCCTCGCAAAGTCTCGCGGCATTCCGAGTCCGGCGGACGAAGTTGGCCAGCCCCACCCCCCAAGGCTATAGCCCACCCGTTTTTGTGGCCTTTTTCCGCTGGACGAACTTGGCGCCCCGGCCTTCGGGCGGTTATTTTTGGGCGCGGCTTTGCCCGCGGCCTATTTTTGGCACACGGAGGCCCCTCGCAAAGTCTCGCGGCATTCCGAGTCCGGCGGACGAAGTTGGCCAGCCCCACCCCCCAAGGCTATAGCCCACCCGTTTTTGTGGCCTTTTTCCGCTGGACGAACTTGGCGCCCCGGCCTTCGGGCGGTTATTTTTGGGCGCGGCTTTGCCCGCGGCCTATTTTTGGCACACGGAGGCCCCTCGCAAAGTCTCGCGGCATTCCGAGTCCGGCGGACGAAGTTGGCCAGCCCCACCCCCCAAGGCTATAGCCCACCCGTTTTTGTGGCCTTTTTCCGCTGGACGAACTTGGCGCCCCGGCCTTCGGGCGGTTATTTTTGGGCGCGGCTTTGCCCGCGGCCTATTTTTGGCACACGGAGGCCCCTCGCAAAGTCTCGCGGCATTCCGAGTCCGGCGGACGAAGTTGGCCAGCCCCACCCCCCAAGGCTATAGCCCACCCGTTTTTGTGGCCTTTTTCCGCTGGACGAACTTGGCGCCCCGGCCTTCGGGCGGTTATTTTTGGGCGCGGCTTTGCCCGCGGCCTATTTTTGGCACACGGAGGCCCCTCGCAAAGTCTCGCGGCATTCCGAGTCCGGCGGACGAAGTTGGCCAGCCCCACCCCCCAAGGCTATAGCCCACCCGTTTTTGTGGCCTTTTTCCGCTGGACGAACTTGGCGCCCCGGCCTTCGGGCGGTTATTTTTGGGCGCGGCTTTGCCCGCGGCCTATTTTTGGCACACGGAGGCCCCTCGCAAAGTCTCGCGGCATTCCGAGTCCGGCGGACGAAGTTGGCCAGCCCCACCCCCCAAGGCTATAGCCCACCCGTTTTTGTGGCCTTTTTCCGCTGGACGAACTTGGCGCCCCGGCCTTCGGGCGGTTATTTTTGGGCGCGGCTTTGCCCGCGGCCTATTTTTGGCACACGGAGGCCCCTCGCAAAGTCTCGCGGCATTCCGAGTCCGGCGGACGAAGTTGGCCAGCCCCACCCCCCAAGGCTATAGCCCACCCGTTTTTGTGGCCTTTTTCCGCTGGACGAACTTGGCGCCCCGGCCTTCGGGCGGTTATTTTTGGGCGCGGCTTTGCCCGCGGCCTATTTTTGGCACACGGAGGCCCCTCGCAAAGTCTCGCGGCATTCCGAGTCCGGCGGACGAAGTTGGCCAGCCCCACCCCCCAAGGCTATAGCCCACCCGTTTTTGTGGCCTTTTTCCGCTGGACGAACTTGGCGCCCCGGCCTTCGGGCGGTTATTTTTGGGCGCGGCTTTGCCCGCGGCCTATTTTTGGCACACGGAGGCCCCTCGCAAAGTCTCGCGGCATTCCGAGTCCGGCGGACGAAGTTGGCCAGCCCCACCCCCCAAGGCTATAGCCCACCCGTTTTTGTGGCCTTTTTCCGCTGGACGAACTTGGCGCCCCGGCCTTCGGGCGGTTATTTTTGGGCGCGGCTTTGCCCGCGGCCTATTTTTGGCACACGGAGGCCCCTCGCAAAGTCTCGCGGCATTCCGAGTCCGGCGGACGAAGTTGGCCAGCCCCACCCCCCAAGGCTATAGCCCACCCGTTTTTGTGGCCTTTTTCCGCTGGACGAACTTGGCGCCCCGGCCTTCGGGCGGTTATTTTTGGGCGCGGCTTTGCCCGCGGCCTATTTTTGGCACACGGAGGCCCCTCGCAAAGTCTCGCGGCATTCCGAGTCCGGCGGACGAAGTTGGCCAGCCCCACCCCCCAAGGCTATAGCCCACCCGTTTTTGTGGCCTTTTTCCGCTGGACGAACTTGGCGCCCCGGCCTTCGGGCGGTTATTTTTGGGCGCGGCTTTGCCCGCGGCCTATTTTTGGCACACGGAGGCCCCTCGCAAAGTCTCGCGGCATTCCGAGTCCGGCGGACGAAGTTGGCCAGCCCCACCCCCCAAGGCTATAGCCCACCCGTTTTTGTGGCCTTTTTCCGCTGGACGAACTTGGCGCCCCGGCCTTCGGGCGGTTATTTTTGGGCGCGGCTTTGCCCGCGGCCTATTTTTGGCACACGGAGGCCCCTCGCAAAGTCTCGCGGCATTCCGAGTCCGGCGGACGAAGTTGGCCAGCCCCACCCCCCAAGGCTATAGCCCACCCGTTTTTGTGGCCTTTTTCCGCTGGACGAACTTGGCGCCCCGGCCTTCGGGCGGTTATTTTTGGGCGCGGCTTTGCCCGCGGCCTATTTTTGGCACACGGAGGCCCCTCGCAAAGTCTCGCGGCATTCCGAGTCCGGCGGACGAAGTTGGCCAGCCCCACCCCCCAAGGCTATAGCCCACCCGTTTTTGTGGCCTTTTTCCGCTGGACGAACTTGGCGCCCCGGCCTTCGGGCGGTTATTTTTGGGCGCGGCTTTGCCCGCGGCCTATTTTTGGCACACGGAGGCCCCTCGCAAAGTCTCGCGGCATTCCGAGTCCGGCGGACGAAGTTGGCCAGCCCCACCCCCCAAGGCTATAGCCCACCCGTTTTTGTGGCCTTTTTCCGCTGGACGAACTTGGCGCCCCGGCCTTCGGGCGGTTATTTTTGGGCGCGGCTTTGCCCGCGGCCTATTTTTGGCACACGGAGGCCCCTCGCAAAGTCTCGCGGCATTCCGAGTCCGGCGGACGAAGTTGGCCAGCCCCACCCCCCAAGGCTATAGCCCACCCGTTTTTGTGGCCTTTTTCCGCTGGACGAACTTGGCGCCCCGGCCTTCGGGCGGTTATTTTTGGGCGCGGCTTTGCCCGCGGCCTATTTTTGGCACACGGAGGCCCCTCGCAAAGTCTCGCGGCATTCCGAGTCCGGCGGACGAAGTTGGCCAGCCCCACCCCCCAAGGCTATAGCCCACCCGTTTTTGTGGCCTTTTTCCGCTGGACGAACTTGGCGCCCCGGCCTTCGGGCGGTTATTTTTGGGCGCGGCTTTGCCCGCGGCCTATTTTTGGCACACGGAGGCCCCTCGCAAAGTCTCGCGGCATTCCGAGTCCGGCGGACGAAGTTGGCCAGCCCCACCCCCCAAGGCTATAGCCCACCCGTTTTTGTGGCCTTTTTCCGCTGGACGAACTTGGCGCCCCGGCCTTCGGGCGGTTATTTTTGGGCGCGGCTTTGCCCGCGGCCTATTTTTGGCACACGGAGGCCCCTCGCAAAGTCTCGCGGCATTCCGAGTCCGGCGGACGAAGTTGGCCAGCCCCACCCCCCAAGGCTATAGCCCACCCGTTTTTGTGGCCTTTTTCCGCTGGACGAACTTGGCGCCCCGGCCTTCGGGCGGTTATTTTTGGGCGCGGCTTTGCCCGCGGCCTATTTTTGGCACACGGAGGCCCCTCGCAAAGTCTCGCGGCATTCCGAGTCCGGCGGACGAAGTTGGCCAGCCCCACCCCCCAAGGCTATAGCCCACCCGTTTTTGTGGCCTTTTTCCGCTGGACGAACTTGGCGCCCCGGCCTTCGGGCGGTTATTTTTGGGCGCGGCTTTGCCCGCGGCCTATTTTTGGCACACGGAGGCCCCTCGCAAAGTCTCGCGGCATTCCGAGTCCGGCGGACGAAGTTGGCCAGCCCCACCCCCCAAGGCTATAGCCCACCCGTTTTTGTGGCCTTTTTCCGCTGGACGAACTTGGCGCCCCGGCCTTCGGGCGGTTATTTTTGGGCGCGGCTTTGCCCGCGGCCTATTTTTGGCACACGGAGGCCCCTCGCAAAGTCTCGCGGCATTCCGAGTCCGGCGGACGAAGTTGGCCAGCCCCACCCCCCAAGGCTATAGCCCACCCGTTTTTGTGGCCTTTTTCCGCTGGACGAACTTGGCGCCCCGGCCTTCGGGCGGTTATTTTTGGGCGCGGCTTTGCCCGCGGCCTATTTTTGGCACACGGAGGCCCCTCGCAAAGTCTCGCGGCATTCCGAGTCCGGCGGACGAAGTTGGCCAGCCCCACCCCCCAAGGCTATAGCCCACCCGTTTTTGTGGCCTTTTTCCGCTGGACGAACTTGGCGCCCCGGCCTTCGGGCGGTTATTTTTGGGCGCGGCTTTGCCCGCGGCCTATTTTTGGCACACGGAGGCCCCTCGCAAAGTCTCGCGGCATTCCGAGTCCGGCGGACGAAGTTGGCCAGCCCCACCCCCCAAGGCTATAGCCCACCCGTTTTTGTGGCCTTTTTCCGCTGGACGAACTTGGCGCCCCGGCCTTCGGGCGGTTATTTTTGGGCGCGGCTTTGCCCGCGGCCTATTTTTGGCACACGGAGGCCCCTCGCAAAGTCTCGCGGCATTCCGAGTCCGGCGGACGAAGTTGGCCAGCCCCACCCCCCAAGGCTATAGCCCACCCGTTTTTGTGGCCTTTTTCCGCTGGACGAACTTGGCGCCCCGGCCTTCGGGCGGTTATTTTTGGGCGCGGCTTTGCCCGCGGCCTATTTTTGGCACACGGAGGCCCCTCGCAAAGTCTCGCGGCATTCCGAGTCCGGCGGACGAAGTTGGCCAGCCCCACCCCCCAAGGCTATAGCCCACCCGTTTTTGTGGCCTTTTTCCGCTGGACGAACTTGGCGCCCCGGCCTTCGGGCGGTTATTTTTGGGCGCGGCTTTGCCCGCGGCCTATTTTTGGCACACGGAGGCCCCTCGCAAAGTCTCGCGGCATTCCGAGTCCGGCGGACGAAGTTGGCCAGCCCCACCCCCCAAGGCTATAGCCCACCCGTTTTTGTGGCCTTTTTCCGCTGGACGAACTTGGCGCCCCGGCCTTCGGGCGGTTATTTTTGGGCGCGGCTTTGCCCGCGGCCTATTTTTGGCACACGGAGGCCCCTCGCAAAGTCTCGCGGCATTCCGAGTCCGGCGGACGAAGTTGGCCAGCCCCACCCCCCAAGGCTATAGCCCACCCGTTTTTGTGGCCTTTTTCCGCTGGACGAACTTGGCGCCCCGGCCTTCGGGCGGTTATTTTTGGGCGCGGCTTTGCCCGCGGCCTATTTTTGGCACACGGAGGCCCCTCGCAAAGTCTCGCGGCATTCCGAGTCCGGCGGACGAAGTTGGCCAGCCCCACCCCCCAAGGCTATAGCCCACCCGTTTTTGTGGCCTTTTTCCGCTGGACGAACTTGGCGCCCCGGCCTTCGGGCGGTTATTTTTGGGCGCGGCTTTGCCCGCGGCCTATTTTTGGCACACGGAGGCCCCTCGCAAAGTCTCGCGGCATTCCGAGTCCGGCGGACGAAGTTGGCCAGCCCCACCCCCCAAGGCTATAGCCCACCCGTTTTTGTGGCCTTTTTCCGCTGGACGAACTTGGCGCCCCGGCCTTCGGGCGGTTATTTTTGGGCGCGGCTTTGCCCGCGGCCTATTTTTGGCACACGGAGGCCCCTCGCAAAGTCTCGCGGCATTCCGAGTCCGGCGGACGAAGTTGGCCAGCCCCACCCCCCAAGGCTATAGCCCACCCGTTTTTGTGGCCTTTTTCCGCTGGACGAACTTGGCGCCCCGGCCTTCGGGCGGTTATTTTTGGGCGCGGCTTTGCCCGCGGCCTATTTTTGGCACACGGAGGCCCCTCGCAAAGTCTCGCGGCATTCCGAGTCCGGCGGACGAAGTTGGCCAGCCCCACCCCCCAAGGCTATAGCCCACCCGTTTTTGTGGCCTTTTTCCGCTGGACGAACTTGGCGCCCCGGCCTTCGGGCGGTTATTTTTGGGCGCGGCTTTGCCCGCGGCCTATTTTTGGCACACGGAGGCCCCTCGCAAAGTCTCGCGGCATTCCGAGTCCGGCGGACGAAGTTGGCCAGCCCCACCCCCCAAGGCTATAGCCCACCCGTTTTTGTGGCCTTTTTCCGCTGGACGAACTTGGCGCCCCGGCCTTCGGGCGGTTATTTTTGGGCGCGGCTTTGCCCGCGGCCTATTTTTGGCACACGGAGGCCCCTCGCAAAGTCTCGCGGCATTCCGAGTCCGGCGGACGAAGTTGGCCAGCCCCACCCCCCAAGGCTATAGCCCACCCGTTTTTGTGGCCTTTTTCCGCTGGACGAACTTGGCGCCCCGGCCTTCGGGCGGTTATTTTTGGGCGCGGCTTTGCCCGCGGCCTATTTTTGGCACACGGAGGCCCCTCGCAAAGTCTCGCGGCATTCCGAGTCCGGCGGACGAAGTTGGCCAGCCCCACCCCCCAAGGCTATAGCCCACCCGTTTTTGTGGCCTTTTTCCGCTGGACGAACTTGGCGCCCCGGCCTTCGGGCGGTTATTTTTGGGCGCGGCTTTGCCCGCGGCCTATTTTTGGCACACGGAGGCCCCTCGCAAAGTCTCGCGGCATTCCGAGTCCGGCGGACGAAGTTGGCCAGCCCCACCCCCCAAGGCTATAGCCCACCCGTTTTTGTGGCCTTTTTCCGCTGGACGAACTTGGCGCCCCGGCCTTCGGGCGGTTATTTTTGGGCGCGGCTTTGCCCGCGGCCTATTTTTGGCACACGGAGGCCCCTCGCAAAGTCTCGCGGCATTCCGAGTCCGGCGGACGAAGTTGGCCAGCCCCACCCCCCAAGGCTATAGCCCACCCGTTTTTGTGGCCTTTTTCCGCTGGACGAACTTGGCGCCCCGGCCTTCGGGCGGTTATTTTTGGGCGCGGCTTTGCCCGCGGCCTATTTTTGGCACACGGAGGCCCCTCGCAAAGTCTCGCGGCATTCCGAGTCCGGCGGACGAAGTTGGCCAGCCCCACCCCCCAAGGCTATAGCCCACCCGTTTTTGTGGCCTTTTTCCGCTGGACGAACTTGGCGCCCCGGCCTTCGGGCGGTTATTTTTGGGCGCGGCTTTGCCCGCGGCCTATTTTTGGCACACGGAGGCCCCTCGCAAAGTCTCGCGGCATTCCGAGTCCGGCGGACGAAGTTGGCCAGCCCCACCCCCCAAGGCTATAGCCCACCCGTTTTTGTGGCCTTTTTCCGCTGGACGAACTTGGCGCCCCGGCCTTCGGGCGGTTATTTTTGGGCGCGGCTTTGCCCGCGGCCTATTTTTGGCACACGGAGGCCCCTCGCAAAGTCTCGCGGCATTCCGAGTCCGGCGGACGAAGTTGGCCAGCCCCACCCCCCAAGGCTATAGCCCACCCGTTTTTGTGGCCTTTTTCCGCTGGACGAACTTGGCGCCCCGGCCTTCGGGCGGTTATTTTTGGGCGCGGCTTTGCCCGCGGCCTATTTTTGGCACACGGAGGCCCCTCGCAAAGTCTCGCGGCATTCCGAGTCCGGCGGACGAAGTTGGCCAGCCCCACCCCCCAAGGCTATAGCCCACCCGTTTTTGTGGCCTTTTTCCGCTGGACGAACTTGGCGCCCCGGCCTTCGGGCGGTTATTTTTGGGCGCGGCTTTGCCCGCGGCCTATTTTTGGCACACGGAGGCCCCTCGCAAAGTCTCGCGGCATTCCGAGTCCGGCGGACGAAGTTGGCCAGCCCCACCCCCCAAGGCTATAGCCCACCCGTTTTTGTGGCCTTTTTCCGCTGGACGAACTTGGCGCCCCGGCCTTCGGGCGGTTATTTTTGGGCGCGGCTTTGCCCGCGGCCTATTTTTGGCACACGGAGGCCCCTCGCAAAGTCTCGCGGCATTCCGAGTCCGGCGGACGAAGTTGGCCAGCCCCACCCCCCAAGGCTATAGCCCACCCGTTTTTGTGGCCTTTTTCCGCTGGACGAACTTGGCGCCCCGGCCTTCGGGCGGTTATTTTTGGGCGCGGCTTTGCCCGCGGCCTATTTTTGGCACACGGAGGCCCCTCGCAAAGTCTCGCGGCATTCCGAGTCCGGCGGACGAAGTTGGCCAGCCCCACCCCCCAAGGCTATAGCCCACCCGTTTTTGTGGCCTTTTTCCGCTGGACGAACTTGGCGCCCCGGCCTTCGGGCGGTTATTTTTGGGCGCGGCTTTGCCCGCGGCCTATTTTTGGCACACGGAGGCCCCTCGCAAAGTCTCGCGGCATTCCGAGTCCGGCGGACGAAGTTGGCCAGCCCCACCCCCCAAGGCTATAGCCCACCCGTTTTTGTGGCCTTTTTCCGCTGGACGAACTTGGCGCCCCGGCCTTCGGGCGGTTATTTTTGGGCGCGGCTTTGCCCGCGGCCTATTTTTGGCACACGGAGGCCCCTCGCAAAGTCTCGCGGCATTCCGAGTCCGGCGGACGAAGTTGGCCAGCCCCACCCCCCAAGGCTATAGCCCACCCGTTTTTGTGGCCTTTTTCCGCTGGACGAACTTGGCGCCCCGGCCTTCGGGCGGTTATTTTTGGGCGCGGCTTTGCCCGCGGCCTATTTTTGGCACACGGAGGCCCCTCGCAAAGTCTCGCGGCATTCCGAGTCCGGCGGACGAAGTTGGCCAGCCCCACCCCCCAAGGCTATAGCCCACCCGTTTTTGTGGCCTTTTTCCGCTGGACGAACTTGGCGCCCCGGCCTTCGGGCGGTTATTTTTGGGCGCGGCTTTGCCCGCGGCCTATTTTTGGCACACGGAGGCCCCTCGCAAAGTCTCGCGGCATTCCGAGTCCGGCGGACGAAGTTGGCCAGCCCCACCCCCCAAGGCTATAGCCCACCCGTTTTTGTGGCCTTTTTCCGCTGGACGAACTTGGCGCCCCGGCCTTCGGGCGGTTATTTTTGGGCGCGGCTTTGCCCGCGGCCTATTTTTGGCACACGGAGGCCCCTCGCAAAGTCTCGCGGCATTCCGAGTCCGGCGGACGAAGTTGGCCAGCCCCACCCCCCAAGGCTATAGCCCACCCGTTTTTGTGGCCTTTTTCCGCTGGACGAACTTGGCGCCCCGGCCTTCGGGCGGTTATTTTTGGGCGCGGCTTTGCCCGCGGCCTATTTTTGGCACACGGAGGCCCCTCGCAAAGTCTCGCGGCATTCCGAGTCCGGCGGACGAAGTTGGCCAGCCCCACCCCCCAAGGCTATAGCCCACCCGTTTTTGTGGCCTTTTTCCGCTGGACGAACTTGGCGCCCCGGCCTTCGGGCGGTTATTTTTGGGCGCGGCTTTGCCCGCGGCCTATTTTTGGCACACGGAGGCCCCTCGCAAAGTCTCGCGCCATTCCGAGTCCGGCGGACGAAGTTGGCCAGCCCCACCCCCCAAGGCTATAGCCCACCCGTTTTTGTGGCCTTTTTCCGCTGGACGAACTTGGCGCCCCGGCCTTCGGGCGGTTATTTTTGGGCGCGGCTTTGCCCGCGGCCTATTTTTGGCACACGGAGGCCCCTCGCAAAGTCTCGCGGCATTCCGAGTCCGGCGGACGAAGTTGGCCAGCCCCACCCCCCAAGGCTATAGCCCACCCGTTTTTGTGGCCTTTTTCCGCTGGACGAACTTGGCGCCCCGGCCTTCGGGCGGTTATTTTTGGGCGCGGCTTTGCCCGCGGCCTATTTTTGGCACACGGAGGCCCCTCGCAAAGTCTCGCGCCATTCCGAGTCCGGCGGACGAAGTTGGCCAGCCCCACCCCCCAAGGCTATAGCCCACCCGTTTTTGTGGCCTTTTTCCGCTGGACGAACTTGGCGCCCCGGCCTTCGGGCGGTTATTTTTGGGCGCGGCTGTGCCCGCGGCCTATTTTTGGCACACGGAGGCCCCTCGCAAAGTCTCGCCCCATTCCGAGTCCGGCGGACGAAGTTGGCCAGCCCCACCCCCCAAGGCTATAGCCCACCCGTTTTTGTGGCCTTTTTCCGCTGGACGAACTTGGCGCCCCGGCCTTCGGGCGGTTATTTTTGGGCGCGGCTGTGCCCGCGGCCTATTTTTGGCACACGGAGGCCCCTCGCAAAGTCTCGCGCCATTCCGAGTCCGGCGGACGAAGTTGGCCAGCCCCACCCCCCAAGGCTATAGCCCACCCGTTTTTGTGGCCTTTTTCCGCTGGACGAACTTGGCGCCCCGGCCTTCGGGCGGTTATTTTTGGGCGCGGCTTTGCCCGCGGCCTATTTTTGGCACACGGAGGCCCCTCGCAAAGTCTCGCCCCATTCCGAGTCCGGCGGACGAAGTTGGCCAGCCCCACCCCCCAAGGCTATAGCCCACCCGTTTTTGTGGCCTTTTTCCGCTGGACGAACTTGGCGCCCCGGCCTTCGGGCGGTTATTTTTGGGCGCGGCTGTGCCCGCGGCCTATTTTTGGCACACGGAGGCCGCTCGCAAAGTCTCGCCCCATTCCGAGTCCGGCGGACGAAGTTGGCCAGCCCCACCCCCCAAGGCTATAGCCCACCCGTTTTTGTGGCCTTTTTCCGCTGGACGAACTTGGCGCCCCGGCCTTCGGGCGGTTATTTTTGGGCGCGGCTGTGCCCGCGGCCTATTTTTGGCACACGGAGGCCCCTCGCAAAGTCTCGCCCCATTCCGAGTCCGGCGGACGAAGTTGGCCAGCCCCACCCCCCAAGGCTATAGCCCACCCGTTTTTGTGGCCTTTTTCCGCTGGACGAACTTGGCGCCCCGGCCTTCGGGCGGTTATTTTTGGGCGCGGCTGTGCCCGCGGCCTATTTTTGGCACACGGAGGCCCCTCGCAAAGTCTCGCCCCATTCCGAGTCCGGCGGACGAACTTGGCCAGCCCCACCCCCCAAGGCTATAGCCCACCCGTTTTTGTGGCCTTTTTCCGCTGGACGAACTTGGCGCCCCGACCTTCGGGCGGTTATTTTTGGGCGCGGCTGTGCCCGCGGCCTATTTTTGGCACACGGAGGCCGCTCGCAAAGTCTCGCTCCATTCCGAGTCCGGCGGACGAACTTGGCCAGCCCCACCCCCCAAGGCTATAGCCCACCCGTTTTTGTGGCCTTTTTCCGCTGGGCGAACTTGGCGCCCCGACCTTCGGGCGGTTATTTTTGGGCGCGGCTGTGCCCGCGGCCTATTTTTGGCACACGGAGGCCGCTCGCAAAGTCTCACCCCATTCCGAGTCCGGCGGACGAACTTGGCCAGCCCCACCCCCCAAGGCTATAGCCCACCCGTTTTTGTGGCCTTTTTCCGCTGTGGGTTTTGGCGCCCCGACCTTCGGGCGGTTATTTTTGGGCGCGGCTGTGCCCGCGGCCTATTTTTGGCACACGGAGGCCGCTCGCAAAGTCTCCCCCCATTCCGAGTCCGGCGGACGAAGTTGGCCAGCCCCACCCCCCAAGGCTATAGCCCACCCGTTTTTGTGCCCTTTTTCCGCTGGGGGGTTTTGGCGCCCCGACCTTCGGGCGGTTATTTTTGGGCGCGGCTGTGCCCGCGGCCTATTTTTGGCACACGGAGGCCGCTCGCAAAGTCTCGCCCCATTCCGAGTCCGGCGGACGAACTTGGCCAGCCCCACCCCCCAAGGCTATAGCCCACCCGTTTTTGTGGCCTTTTTCCGGTGGGGGTTTTGGCGCCGTGACCTTCGGGCGCTTATTTTTGGGCGCGGCTGTGCCCGCGGCCTATTTTTGTCACACGGAGGCGCCTCGCAAAGTCTCGCCCCATTCCGAGTCCGGCGGACGAACTTGGCCAGCCCCACCCCCCAAGGCTATAGCCCACCCGTTTTTTTGGCCTTTTTCCGCTGGGGGGTTTTGGCGCCACGACCTTCGGGCAGTTATTTTTGGGCGCGGCTGTGCCCGCGGCCTATTTTTGGCACACGGAGGCCGCTCGCAAAGTCTCGCCCCATTCCGAGTCCGGCGGACGAACTTCGCCAGCCCCACCCCCCAAGGCTATAGCCCACCCGTTTTATCCGCTTGGGGGGGTTTTGGCGCCGAGACCTTCGGGCGCTTATTTTTGGGCGCGGCTGTGCCCGCGGCCTATTTTTGGCACACGGAGGCCCCTCGCAAAGTCTCGCCCCATTCCGAGTCCGGCGGACGAACTTGGCCAGCCCCACCCCCCAAGGCTATAGCCCACCCGTTTTATCCGCTTGGGGGGGTTTTGGCGCCGCGACCTTCGGGCGCTTATTTTTGGGTGCGGCTGTGCCCGCGGCCTATTTTTGGCACACGGAGGCCCCTCGCAAAGTCTCGCCCCATTCCGAGTCCGGCGGACGAACTTGGCCAGCCCCACCCCCCAAGGCTATAGCCCACCCGTTTTTTTGGCCTTTTTCCGAAGGGGGGTTATGGCGCCCCGACCTTCGGGCGGTTATTTTTGGGCGCGGCTGTGCCCGCGGCCTATTTTTGGCACACGGAGGCCGCTCGCAAAGTCTCGCCCCATTCCGAGTCCGGCGGACGAACTTGGCCAGCCCCACCCCACAAGGCTATAGCCCACCCGTTTTTTTGGCCTTTTTTCCGTAGGGGGGTTATGGCGCCTCGACCTTCGGGCGGGGATTTTTGGGCGCGGCTGTGCCCGCGGCCTATTTTTGGCACACAGAGGCCGCTGGGAAAGTCTCGCCCCATTCCGAGTCCGGCGGACGAACTTCGCCAGCCCCACCCCCCAAGGCTATAGCCCACCCGTTTTATCCGCTTGGGGGGGTTTTGGCGTCGCGACCTTCGGGCGCTTATTTTTGGGCGCGGCTGTGCCCGCGGCCTATTTTTGTCACCCGGAGGCCCCTCGCAAAGTCTCGCCCCATTCCGAGTCCGGCGGACGAACTTGGCCAGCCCCACCCCCCAAGGCTATAGCCCACCCGTTTTTTTGGCCTTTTTCCGCTGGGGGGTTATGGCTCCCCGACCTTCGGGCAGTTATTTTTGGGTACGGCTGTGCCCGCGGCCTATTTTTGGCACACGGAGGCCGCTGGCAAAGTCTCGCCCCATTCCGAGTCCGGCGGACGAACTTCGCCAGTCCCACCCCCCAAGGCTATAGCCCACCCGTTTTATCCGCTTGGGGGGGTTTTGGCGCCGCGACCTTCGGCGCTTATTTTTGGGCGCGGCTGTGCCCGCGGCCTATTTTTTTCACCCGGAGGCCCCTCGCAAAGTCTCGCCCCATTCCGAGTCCGGCGGACGAACTTGGCCAGCCCCACCCCCCAAGGCTATAGCCCACCCGTTTTTTTGGCCTTTTTCCGAAGGGGGGTTATGGCGCCCCGAACTTTGGGCTGTTATTTTTGGGCGCGGCTATGCCCGCGGCCTTTTTTTGGCACACGGAGGCCGCTGGCAAAGTCTCGCCCCATTCCGAGTCCGGCGGACGAACTTGGCCAGCCCCACCCCCCAAGGCTATAGCCCACCCGTTTTTTTGGCCTTTTTCCGCTGGGGGGTTATGGCTCCCCGACCTTCGGGCAGTTATTTTTGGGTACGGCTGTGCCCGCGGCCTATTTTTGGCACACGGAGGCCGCTGGCAAAGTCTCGCCCCATTCCGAGTCCGGCGGACGAACTTCGCCAGCCCCACCCCCCAAGGCTATAGCCCACCCGTTTTATCCGCTTGGGGGGGTTTTGGCGCCGCGACCTTCGGCGCTTATTTTTGGGCGCGGCTGTGCCCGCGGCCTATTTTTTTCACCCGGAGGCCCCTCGCAAAGTCTCGCCCCATTCCGAGTCCGGCGGACGAACTTGGCCAGCCCCACCCCCCAAGGCTATAGCCCACCCGTTTTTTTGGCCTTTTTCCGCGGGGGGTTATGGCGCCCCGACCTTCGGGCGGTTATTTTTGGGCGCGGCTGTGACCGCGGCCTATTTTTGGCACTCGGAGGCCGATGCCAAAGTCTCGCCCCACTCCGAGTCCGGCGGACGAACTTCGCCAGCCCCACCCCCCAAGGCTATAGCCCACCCGTTTTATCCGCTTGGGGGGGTTTTGGCGCCGCGACCTTCGGGCGCTTATTTTTGGGCGCGGCTGTGCCCGCGGCCTATTTTTTTCACCCGGAGGCCCCTCGCAAAGTCTCGCCCCATTCCGAGTCCGGCGGACGAACTTGGCCAGCCCCACCCCCCAAGGCTATAGCCCACCCGTTTTTTTGGCCTTTTTCTGCAGGGGGGTTATGGCGCCCCGACCTTCGGGCGGTTATTTTTGGGCGCGGCTGTGCCCGCGGCCTATTTTTGTCACCCGGTGGCCGCTCGCAAAGTCTCGCCCCATTCCGAGTCCGGCGGACGAACTTGGCCAGCCCCACCCCCCAAGGCTATAGGCCACCCGTTTTTTTGCCCTTTTTCCGCAGGGGGGTTATGGCGCCCCGACCTTCGGGCGGTTATTTTTGGGCGCGGCTGTGCCCGCGGCCTATTTTTGGCACACGGAGGCCGCTGGCAAAGTCTTGCCCCATTCCGAGTCCGGCGGACGAACTTCGCCAGCCCCACCCCCCAAGGCTATAGCCCACCTGTTTTATCCGCTTGGGGGGGTTTGGGCGCCGTGACCTTCGGGCACTTATTTTTGGGCGCGACTGTGGCCGCGGCCTATTTTTGTCACCCGGAGGCGCCTCGCAAAGTCTCGCCCCATTCCGAGTCCGGCGGACGAACTTGGCCAGCCCCACCCCCCAAGGCAATAGCCGACCCGTTTTTTTGGCCTTTTTCCGCAGGGGGGTTATGGCGCCACGACCTTCGGGCAGTTATTTTTGGGCGCGGCTGTGCCCGCGGCCTATTTTTGGCACACGGATGCCGCTGGCAAAGTATCGCCCCATTCCGAGTCCGGCGGACGAACTTCGCCAGGCCCACCCCCCAAGGCTATAGCCCACCCGTTTTATCCGCTTGGGGGGGTTTTGGCGCCGAGACATTCGGGCGCTTATTTTTGGGTGCGGCTGTGCCCGCGGCCTATTTTTGTCACTCGGAGGCCCCTCGCAAAGTCTCGCCCCATTCCGAGTCCGGCGGACGAACTTCGCCAGCCCCACCCCCCAAGGCTATATCCCACCCGTTTTATCCGCTTGGGGGGGTTTTGGCGCCGCGACCTTCGGGCGCTTATTTTTGGGTGCGGCTGTGCCCGCGGCCTATTTTTGTCACCCGGAGGCCCCTCGCAAAGTCTCACCCCATTCCGAGTCCGGCGGACGAACTTGGCCTGCCCCTCCCCCCAAGGCTATAGCCCACCCGTTTTTGGTGCCTTTTTCCGCAGGGGGGTTATGGCGCCCCAAACTTCGGGCGGTTATTTTTTGGCGTTGCTGTGCCCGCGGCCTATTTTTGGAACTTGGAGGCCGCTGGCAAAGTCTCGCCCCATTCCGAGTCCGGCGGACGAACCTCGCCAGCCCCACCCCCCATGGCTAAAGCCCACCCGTTTTATCCGCTTGGGGGTGTTTTGGCGCCGCGACCTTCGGGCGCTTATTTTTGGGCGCGGCTGTGCCCGCGGCCTATTTTTGTCACCCGGAGGCCCTTCGCAAAGTCTCGCCCCATTCCGAGTCCAGCGGACGAACTTGGCCAGCCCCACCCCCCAAGGCTATAGCCCACCCGTTTATTTGGCCTTTTTCCGCAGGGGGGTTATGGCGCCCCGACCTTCGGGCGGTTATTATTGGGCGCGGCTATGCCCGCGGCCTATTTTTGTCACACGGAGGCCGCTGGCAAAGAGTCACCCCATTCCGAGTCCAGCGGACGAACTTGGCCAGCCCCACCCCCCAAGGCTATAGCCCACCCGTTTTTTTGGCCTTTTTCCGCAGGGGGGTTATGGCGCCCCGACCTTCGGGAGGTTATTTTTGGCCGCGGCTGTGCTCGTGACCTATTTTTGGCACATGGAGGCCGCTGGCAAAGTCTCGCCTCATTCCGAGTCCGCCGGACGAACTTCGCCAGCCCCACCCCGCAAGGCTATTGCCCACCCGTTTTATCCGCTTGGGGGGGTTTTGGCGCCGCGACCTACGGGCGCTTATTTTTGGGCGCGGCTGTGTCCGCGGCCTATTTTTGTCACCCAGAGGCCCCTCGCAAAGTATCACCCCATTCCGAGTCCGGCGGACGAACTTGGCCAGCCCCACCCCCCAAGGCTATAGCCCACACGTATTTTTGGCCTTTTTCCGCAGGGAGGTAATGGCGCCCCAACCTTCGGGCGGTTTTTTTTGGGCGCGGCTGTGTCCGCGGCCTATTTTTCGCACGCGGAGGCCGCTGGCAACGTCTCGCCCCATTCCGAGTCCGGCGGATGAACTTCGCCAGCCCCACCCCACAAGGCTATAGCCCACCCGTTTTATCCGCTTGGTGGGGTGTTGGCGCCGCGACCTTCGGGCGCTTATTTTTAGGCGCGGCTGGGTCCGCGGCCTATTTTTGTCACCCGGAGGCCCCTCGCAAAGTCTCGCCTCATTCCGAGTCCGGCGGACGAACTTCGCCAGCGCCACCCCCCAAGGCTATAGCCCACCCGTTTTATCCGCTTGGGGGGGTTTTGGCGCCGCGACCTTCGGGCGGTTATTTTTGGGCGCGGCTACGCCCGCAGCCTATTTTTGGCACACGGAGGCCCCTCGAACAGTCTCGCCCCATTCCGAGTCCGGCGGATGAACTTCGCCAGCCCCACCCCACAAGGCTATAGCCCACCCGTTTTATCCGCTTGGGGGGGTTTTGGCGCCGCGACCTTCAGGCACTTATTTTTGGGCACGGTTGAGCCCGCGGCCTATTTTTGTCACCCGGAGGCCCCTCGCAAAGTCTCGCCTCATTCCGAGTCCGGTGGACGAACTTCGCCAGCCCTACCCCCCAAGGCTATAGCCCACCCGTTTTATCCGCTTGGGGGGGTTTTGGCGCCACGATGTTCGGGCTGTTATTTTTGGGCGCGGCTGTGCCCGCAGCCTATTTTTGGCACACGGAGGCCCCTCGCACAGTCTCGCCCCATTCCGAGTCCGGCGGACGAACTTGGCCAGCCCCACCCCCCAAGGCTATAGCCCACCCGTTTTTTTGGCCTTTTTCCGCAGGGGGATTATGGCGCCCCGAGCTTCGGGCGGTTATTTTTGGGCGCGGCTGTGCTCGCGACCTATTTTTGCAACACGGAGGCTGCTGGAAAACTCTCACCTCATTCCGAGTCCGGCGGACGAACTTCGCCTGCCCCACCCCCCAAGGCTATAGCCCACCCGTTTTATCCGCTTAGGGGGGTTTTGGCGCCGCGACCTTCGGGCATATTTGCTGGGCGCCGCTGAGCCTGCGGCCTATTTTTGTCACCCGGAGGCCCCTCGCAAAGTCTCGCCCCATTCCGAGTCCGGCGGACGAACTTGGCCAGCCCCACCCCCCAAGGCTATAGCCCACCCGTTTTTTTGGCCTTTTTCCGCAGGGGGGTTATGGCGCCCCGACCTTCGGGTGGTTATTTTTGGGCGCGGCTGTGCCTGCCGCCTATTTTTGGCACACGGAAGCCGCTGGCAAAGTCTCGCCCCATTCCGAGTCCGGCGGACGAACTTGGCCAGCCCCACCCCCCACGGCTATAGCGCACCCGTTTTTTTGGCCTTTTTCCGCAGGGGGGTTATGGCGCCCCGACCTTCGGGCGGTTATTTTTGGGCGCGGCTGTGCCCCTGGCCTATTTTTGGCACACAGAGGCCGCTGGGAAAGTCTCGCCCCATTCCGAGTCCGGCGGACGAACTTCGCCAGCCGCACCCCACCAAGGCTATAGCCCACCGATTTTCGTCGATTTTCCGCTGGGGGGTCTTGGGGCCCCGGCCTTCGGGCGCTGATTTTTGGTCGCGGCCGTGCCCGGGACCTCCCGCGGGCACACCGAGGGCGCCCGCAAAGCCAAGCCCCATTCCGAGTCCGGCGGACGAACTTCGCCCGCGCCCCCCACCAAGGCTATAGCCCACCGTTTTTTCGTCGATTTTCCGCCGGGGGGTCTGGGGGCCCCGGCCTTCGGGCGCTGATTTTTGGACGCGGCTGTGCCCGGGCCCTCCCGCGGGCACACCGAGGCCGCCCGCAAAGCCTCGGCCCATTCCGAGTCCGGCGGTCGAACTTCGCCCGCGCCCCCCACCAAGGCTATAGCCCTCCGTTTTTTCGTCGATTTTCCGCTGGGGGGTCTTGGGGCCCCGGCCTTCGGGCGCTGATTTTTGGGCGCGGCTGTGCCCGGGACCTCCCGCGGGCACGACGAGGCCGTCCACAAAGCCTCGCCCCATTCCGAGTCCGGCGGACGAACTTCGCCCGCGCCCCCCACCAAGGCTATAGCCCACCGTTTTTTCGTCGATTTTCCGCAGGGGGGTCTTGGGGCTCCGGCCTTCTGGCGCTGATTTTTGGGCGCGGCTGTGCCCGGGACCTCCCGCGGGCACTCCGAGGCCGCCCCCAAAGCCTCGCCCCATTCCGAGTCCGGTGTACGAACTTCGCCCGCGCCCCCAACCAAGGCTATAGCCCACCGTTTTTTCGTCGATTTTCCGCAGGGGGGTCTTGGGGCCCCGGCCTTCGGGCGCTGATTTTTGGGCGCGCCTGTGCCCGGGACCTCCTGCGGGCACACCGAGGACGCCCGCAAAGCCTCGCCCCATTCCGAGTCCGGCGGACGAACTTCGCCCGCGCCCCCCACCAAGGCTATAGCCCACCGTTTTTTCGTCGATTTTCCGCTGGGGGGTCTTGGGGCCCCGGCCTTCGGGCGCTAATTTTTGGGCGCGGCTGTGCCCGGG
This sequence comes from Citrus maxima, assembly GCA_029641205.1. Lineage (NCBI taxonomy): Eukaryota > Viridiplantae > Streptophyta > Magnoliopsida > Sapindales > Rutaceae > Citrus > Citrus maxima. The sequence continues at coordinate 161,232 of CM056371.1, read as the reverse complement.
ACCTCCCGCGGGCACGACGAGGCCGTCCGCAAAGCCTCGCCCCATTCCGAGTCCGGCGGACGAACTTCGCCCGCGCCCCCCACCAAGGCTATAGCCCACCGTTTTTTCGTCGATTTTCCGCAGGGGGGTCGTGGGGCTCCGGCCTTCTGGCGCTGATTTTTGGGCGCGGCTGTACCGGGACCTCACGCGGGCACACCGAGGCCGCCCGGCAAGCCTCGCCCCATTCCGAGTCCGGCGTACGAACTTCGCCCGCGCCCCCAACCAAGGCTATAGCCCACCGTTTTTTCGTCGATTTTCCGCTGGGGGGTCTTGGGGCCCCGGCCTTCGGGCGCTGATTTTTGGGCGCGGCTGTGCCCGGGACCTCCCGCGGGCACACCGAGGACGCCCGCAAAGCCTCGCCCCATTCCGTGTCCGGCGGACGAACTTCGCCCGCGCCCCCCACCAAGGCTATAGCCCACCGTTTTTTCGTCGATTTTCCGCTGGGGGGTCTTGGGGCCCCGGCCTTCGGTCGCTGATTTTTGGGCGCGGCTGTGCCCGGGACCTCCCGCGGGCACACCGAGGCCGCCCGCAAAGCCTGGCCCCATTCCGAGTCCGGCGGAAGAACTTCGCCCGCGCCCCCCACCAAGGCTATAGCCCACCGTTTTTTCGTCGATTTTCCGCTGGGGGGTCTTGGGGCCCCGGCCTTCGGTCGCTGATTTTTGGGCGTGGCTGTGCCCGGGACCTCCCGCGGGCACATCGAGGCCGCCCGCAAAGCCTCGCCCCATTCCGAGTCCGGCGGAAGAACTTCGCCCGCGCCCCCCACCAAGGCTATAGCCCACCGTTTTTTCGTCGATTTTCCGCAGGGGGGTCTTGGGGCTCCGGGCTTCTGGGGCTGATTTTTGAGCGCGGCTGTGCCCGGGCCCTCCCGCGGGAACACCGAGGCCGCCCGCAAAGCCTCGGCCCATTCCGAGTCCGGCGGACGAACTTCGCCCGCGCCCCCCACCAAGGCTATAGCCCACCGTTTTTTCGTCGATTTTCCGCCGGGGGGTCTTGGGGCCCCGGCCTTCGGGCGCTGATTTTTGGACGCGGCTGTGTCCGGGCCCTCCCGCGGGCACACCGAGGCCACCCGCAAAGCCTCGGCCCATTCCGAGTCCGGCGGACGAACTTCGCCCGCGCCCCCCACCAAGGCTATAGCCCACCGTTTTTTCGTCGATTTTCCGCTGGGGGGTCTTGGGGCCCCGGCCTTCGGGCGCTGATTTTGGGGCGCGGCTGTGCCCGGGACCTCCCGCGGGCAAGACGAGGCCGCCCGCAAAGCCTCGCCCCATTCCGAGTCCGGCGGACGAACTTCGCCCGCGCCCCCCACCAAGGCTATAGCCCACCGTTTTTTCGTCGATTTTCCGCAGGGGGGTCTTGGGGCTCCGGCCTTCTGGTGCTGATTTTTGGGCGCGGCTGTACCGGGACGTCACGCGGGCACACCGAGGCCGCCCGCAAAGCCTCGCCCCATTCCGAGTCCGGCGTACGAACTTCGCCCGCGCCCCCAACCAAGGCTATAGCCCACCGTTTTTTCGTCGATTTTCCGCTGGGGGGTCTTGGGGCCCCGGCCTTCGGGCGCTGATTTTTGGGCGCGGCTGTGCCCGGGACCTCCCGCGGGCACACCGAGGACGCCCGCAAAGCCTCGCCCCATTCCGTGTCCGGCGGACGAACTTCGCCCGCCCCCCCCACCAAGGCTATAGCCCACCGTTTTTTCGTCGATTTTCCGCTGGGGGGTCTTGGGGCCCCGGCCTTCGGTCGCTGATTTTTGGGCGCGGCTGTGCCCGGGACCTCCCGCGGGCACACCGAGGCCGCCCGCAAAGCCTGGCCCCATTCCGAGTCCGGCGGACGAACTTCGCCCGCGCCCCCCACCAAGGCTATAGCCCACCGTTTTTTCGTCGATTTTCCGCTGGGGGGTCTTGGGGCCTCGGCCTTCGGTCGCTGATTTTTGGGCGCGGCTTTGCCCGGGACCTCCCGCGGGCACACCGAGGCCGCCCGCAAAGCCTCGCCCCATTCCGAGTCCGGCGGACGAACTTCGCCCGCGCCCCCCACCAAGGCTATAGCCCACCATTTTTTCGTCGATTTTCCGGAGGGGGGTCTTGGGGCCCCGGCCGTCGGGCGCTGATTTTTGGGCGCGGCTGGGTACGGGACCTCCCGCGGGCACACCGAGGGCGCCCGCAAAGCCTCGCCCCATTCCGAGTCCGGCGGACGAACTTCGCCCGCGCCCCCCACCAAGGCTATAGCCCACCATTTTTTCGTCGATTTTCCGGAGGGGGGTCTTGGGGCCCCGGCCGTCGGGCGCTGATTTTTGGGCGCGGCTGGGTACGGGACCTCCCGCGGGCACACCGAGGGCGCCCGCAAAGCCTCGCCCCATTCCGAGTCCAGCGGACGAACTTCGCCCGCGCCCCCCACCAAGGCTATAGCCCACCGTTTTTTCATCGATTTTCCGCTGGGGGGTCTTGGGGCCCCGGCCTTCGGGTGCTGATTTTTGGGCGCGGCTGTGCCCGGGACCTCCAGCGGGCACACCGAGGCTGCCCGCAAAGCCTCGGCCCATTCCGAGTCCGGCGGACGAACTTCGCCCGCGCCCCCCACCAAGGCTTTAGCCCACCATTTTTTCGTCGATTTTCCGCTGGGGGGTCTTGGGGCCCCGGCCTTCTGGCGCTGATTTTGGGCGCGGCTGTGCCCGGAACCTCCCGCGGGCACACCGAGGCCGCCCGCAAAGCCTCGCCCCATTCCGAGTCCGGCGGACGAACTTCGCCCGCGCCCCCCACCAAGGCTATAGCCCACCGTTTTTTTGGTCGATTTTCCGCTGGGGGGTCTTGGGGCCCCGGCCTTCGGTCGCTGATTTTTGGGCGCGGCTGTGCCCGGGACCTCCCGCGGGCACACCGAGGTCGCCCGCAAAGCCTCGCCCCATTCCGAGTCCGGCGGAAGAACTTCGCCCGCGCCCCCCACCAAGGCTATAGCCCACCGTTTTTTCGTCGATTTTCCGCAGGGGGGTCGTTGGGCTCCGGCCTTCTGGCGCTGATTTTCGGGCGCGGCTGTACCCGGGACCTCACGCGGGCACACCGAGGCCACCCGCAAAGCCTCGCCCCATTCCGAGTCCGGCGTACGAACTTCGCCCGCGCCCCCAACCAAGGCTATAGCCCACCGTTTTTTTGTCGATTTTCCGCTGGGGGGTCTTGGGGCCCCGGCCTTCGGGCGCTGATTTTTGGGCGCGGCTATGCCCGGGACCTCCCGCGGGCACACCGAGGACGCCCGCAAAGCCTCGCCCCATTCCGTGTCCGGCGGACGAACTTCGCCCGCGCCCCCCACCAAGGCTATAGCCCACCGATTTTCGTCGATTTTCCGCTGGGGGGTCTTGGTGCCCCGGCCTTCGGGCGCTGATTTTTGGTCGCGGCCGTGCCCGGGACCTCCCGCGGGCACACCGAGGGCGCCCGCAAAGCCAAGCCCCATTCCGAGTCCGGCGGACGAACTTCACCCGCGCCCCCCACCAAGGCTATAGCCCACCGTTTTTTCGTCGATTTTCCGCCGGGGGGTCTTGGGGCCCCGGCCTTCGGGCTCTGATTTTTGGACGCGGCTGTGCCCGGGACCTCCCGCGGGCACACCGAGGCCGCCCGCCAATCTCGCCCCATTCTGTGTCCGGCGGACGAACTTCGCCCGCGCCCCCCACCAAGGCTATAGCCCACCGTTTTTTTGTCGATTTTCCGCAGGGCGGTCTTGGGGCCCCGGCCTTCGGGCGCTGATTTTTGGGCGCGGCTGTGCCCGGGACCTCCCGCGGGCACACCGAGGCCACCCGCAAAGCCTCCCCCCATTCCGAGTCCGGCGGACGAACTTCGCCCGCGCCCCCCAACCAGGCTATAGCCCACTGTTTTTTCGTCGATTTTCCGCTGGGGGGTCTTGGGGCCCCGGCCTTCGGGAGCTGATTTTTTGGGCGCGGCTGTGCCCGGGACCTCCCGCGGGCACACCGAGGCCGCCCGCAAAGCCTCACCCCATTCCGAGTCCGGCGGATGAACTTCGCCCGCGCCCCCCACCAAGGCTATAGCCCTCCGTTTTTTCGTCGATTTTGCGCTGGGGGGACTTGGGGCCCCGGCCTTCGGGCGCTGATTTTTGGGCGCGGCTGTGCCCGGGACCTCCCGCGGGCACACCGAGGCCGCCCGCAAAGCCTCCCCCCATTCCGAGTCCGGCGGACGAACTTCGCCCGCGCCCCCCAACAAGGCTATAGCCCACTGTTTTTTCGTCGATTTTCCGCTGGGGGGTCTTGGGGCCCCGGCCTTCGGGCGCTGATTTTTTGGGCGCGGCTGTGCCCGGGACCTCCCGCGGGCACACCGAGGCCGCCCGCAAAGCCTCGCCCCATTCCGAGTCCGGCGGACGAACTTCGCCCGCGCCCCCCACCAAGGCTATAGCCCACCATTTTTTCGTCGATTTTCCGCTGGGCGGTCTTGGGGCCCCGGCCTTCGGGCGCTGATTTTTGGACGCGGCTGTGCCCGGGACCTCCCGCGGGTACACCGAGGCCGCCCGCAAAGCCTCGCCCCATTCCGAACCCGGCGGACGAACTTCGCCCGCGCCCCCCACCAAGGCTATAGCGCACCGTTTTTTCGTCGATTTTCCGCTGGGGGGTTTGGGGCCCCGACCTTCGGGCGCTGATTTTTGGGCGCTGCTGTGCCCGGGCCGGGACCTCCGGCGGGCACACCGAGGCCGCCCGCAAAGCCTCGCCCCATTCCGAACCCGGTGGACGAACTTCGCCCGCGCCCCCGACCAAGCCTATAGCCCACCGTTTTTTCGTCGATTTTCCGCTGGGGGGTCTTGGGGACCCGGCCTTCGGGCGCTGATTTTTGGGCGCGGCTGTGCCCGGGACCTCCCGCGGGCACACCGAGGCCGCCCGCAAAGCCTGGCCCCATTCCGAGTCCGGCGGACAAACTTCGCCCGCACTCCCCACCAAGGCCATAGCCCACCGTTTTTTCGCCGATTTTCCGCTGGGGGGTCTTGGGGCCCCGGCCTTCGGGCGCTGATTTTTGGGCGTGGCTGTGGCCGGGACCTCCCACGGGCACACCGAGGCCGCCGGCAATGCCTCGCCCCATTCCGAGTCCGGCGGACGAACTTCGCCCACGCCCCCCACCAAGGCTATAGCCCACCGTTTTTTCGTCGATTTTCCACTGGGGGGTCTTGGGGCCCCGGCCTTCGGGAGCTGATTTTTGGGCGCGGCCGTGCCCGGGACCTCCCGCGGGCGCACCGAGGCCGCCCGCAAAGCCTCGCCCCATTCCGAGTCCGGCGGGCGAACTTCGCCCGCGCCCCCGACCAAGGCTATAGCCCACCGTTTTTTTGTCGATTTTCCGCAGGGCGGTCTTGGGGCCCCGGCCTTCGGGCGCTGATTTTTGGGCGCGGCTGTGCCCGGGACCTCCCGCGGGCACACCGAGGCCGCCCGCAAAGCCTCGCCCCATTCCGAGTCCGGCGGATGAACTTCGCCCGCGCCCCCCACCAAGGCTATAGCCCTCCGTTTTTTCGTCGATTTTTCGCTGGGGGGACTTGGGGCCCCGGCCTTCGGGCGCTGATTTTTGGGAGCGGCTGTGCCCGGGATCTCCCGCGGGCACACTGAGGGCGCCCGCAAAGCCTCGCCCCAATCCGAGTCCGGCAGACGAACTTCGCCCACGCCCCCCACCAAGGCTATAGCCCACCATTTTTTCGTCGATTTTCCGCTGGGCGGTCTTGGGGCCCCGGCCTTCGGGCGCTGATTTTTGGGCGCGGCTGTGCCCGGGACCTCCCGCGGGCACACCGAGGGCGCCCGCAAAGCCTGGCCCCATTCCGAGTCCGGCGGACGAACTTCGCCCGCTCCCCCCACCAAGGCTATAGCCCACCGTTTTTTCGTCGATTTTCCGCTGGGGTTTCTTGGGGCCCCGGCCTTCGGGCGCTGATTTTTCGGCGCGGCTGTGCCCAGGACCTCCTGCGGGAACACCGAGGCCGCCCGCAAAGCCTCGTCCCATTCCGAATCCGGCGGACGAACTTCGCCCGCGCCCCCCACCAAGGCTATAGCCCACCGTTTTTTCGTCGATTTTCCGCTGGGGGGTCTTGGGGCCCCGGCCTTCGGGCGCTGATTTTTGGGCGCAGCTGTGCCCGGGACCTCCCGCGGGCACACCGAGGCCGCCCGCAAAGCCTCGCCCCATTCCGAGTCCGGCGGACGAACTTCGCCCGCGCCCCCCACCAAGGCTATAGCCCACCGTTTTTTCGTCGATTTTCCGCTGGGGGGTCTTGGGGCCCCGGCCGTCGGGCGCTGATTTTTGGGAGCGGCTGTGCCCGGGATCTCCCGCGGGCACACTGAGGGCGCCCGCAAAGCCTCGCCCCAATCCGAGTCCGGCGGATGAATTTCGCCCGCGCCCCCCACCAAGGCTATAGCCCACCATTTTTTCGTCGATTTTCCGCTGGGCGGTCTTGGGGCCCCGGCCTTCGGGCGCTGATTTTTGGGCGCGGCTGTGCCCGGGACCTCCCGCGGGCACACCGAGGGCGCCCGCAAAGCCTGGCCCCATTCCGAGTCCGGCGGACGAACTTCGCCCGCGCCCCCCACCAAGGCTATAGCCCACCGTTTTTTCGTCGATTTTCCGCTGGGGTTTCTTGGGGCCCCGGCCTTCGGGCGCTGATTTTTCGGCGCGGCTGTGCCCAGGACCTCCCGCGGGCACACCGAGGCCGCCCGCAAAGCCTCGTCCCATTCCGCATCCGGCGGACGAACTTCGCCCGCGCCCCCCACCAAGGCTATAGCCCACCGTTTTTTTCGTCGATTTTCCGCTGGGGGGTTTTGGTGCCCCGACCTTCGGGCGCTTATTTTTGGGCGCGGCTGTGCCCGGGACCTCCCGCGGGCACACCGAGGCCGCCCGCAAAGCCTCGCCCCATTCCGAGTCCGGCGGACGAACTTCGCCCGCGCCCCCCACCAAGGCTATAGCCAACCGTTTTTTCGTCGATTTTCCGCTGGGGGGTCTTGGGGCCCCGGCCGTCGGGCGCTGATTTTTGGGAGCGGCTGTGCCCGGGATCTCCCGCGGGCACACTGAGGGCGCCCGCAAAGCCTCGCCCCAATCCGAGTCCGGCGGACGAACTTCGCCCGCGCCCCCCACCAAGGCTATAGCCCACCATTTTTTCGTCGATTTTCTGCTGGGCGGTCTTGGGGCCCCGGCCTTCGGGCGCTGATTTTTGGGCGCGGCTGCGCCCGGGACCTCCCGCGGGCACACCGAGGGTGCCCGCAAAGCCTGGCCCCATTCCGAGTCCGGCGGACCAACTTCGCCCGCGCCCCCCACCAAGGCTATAGCCCACCGTTTTTTTCGTCGATTTTCCGCTGGGGGTTCTTGGGGCCCCGGCCTTCGGGCGCTGATTTTTCGGCGCGGCTGTGCCCGGGACCTCCCGCGGGAACACAGAGGCCGCCCGCAAAGCCTCGTCCCATTCCGAATCCGGCGGACGAACTTCGCCCGCGCCCCCCACCAAGGCTATAGCCCACCATTTTTTCGTCGATTTTCCGCTGGGCGGTCTTGGGGCCCCGGCCTTCGGGCGCTGATTTTTGGGCGCGGCTGTGCCCGGGACCTCCCGCGGGCACACCGAGGCCGCCCGCAAAGCCTGGCCCCATTCCGAGTCCGGCGGACGAACTTCGCCCGCGCCCCCCACCAAGGCTATAGCCCACCGTTTTTTCGTCGATTTTCCGCTGGGGGGTCTTGGGGCCCCGGCCTTCGGGCGCAGATTTTTGGGCGCGGCTGTGCCCGGGACCTCCCGCGGGCACACCGAGGCCGCCCGCAAAGCCTCGCCCCATTCCGAGTCCGGCGGACGAACTTCGCCCGCGCCCCCCACCAAGGCTATAGCCCACCGTTTTTTCGTCGATTTTCCGCAGGTGGGTCTTGGGGCCCCGGCCTTCGGGCGCTGATTTTTGGGCGCGGCCGTGCCCGGGACCTCCCGCGGGCACACCGAGGCCGCCCGCAAAGCCTCGCCCCATTCCGAGTCCGGCGGACGAACTTCGCCCGCGCCCCCCACCAAGGCTATAGCCCACAGTTTTTTCGTCGATTTTCCGCTGGGGGGTCTTGGGGCCCCGGCCTTCGGGCGCTGATTTTTGGGCGCGGCTGTGCCCGGGACCTCCCGCGGGCAAACCGAGGGCGCCCGCAAAGCCTCGCCCCATTCCGAGTCCGGCGGACGAAGTTCGCCCGCGACCCCCACCAATGCTATAGCCCACCGTTTTTTCGTCGATTTTCCGCTGGGGGGTCTTGGGGCCCCGGCCTTCGGGCGCTGATTTTTGGGCGCGGCTGTGCCCAGGACCTCCCGCGGGCACACCGAGGGCGCCCGCAAAGCTTCGTCCCATTCCGAGTCCGGCGTACGAACTTCGCCCTCGCCCCCCACCAAGGCTATAGCCCACCGTTTTTTCGTCGATTTTCCGCTGGGGGGTCTTGGGGCCCCAGCCTTCGGGCGCTGATTTTTGAGCGCGGCTGTGCCCGGGACCTCCCGCGGGCACACCGAGGCCGCCTGCAAAGCCTCGCCCCATTCCGAGTCCGGCGGACGAACTTCGCCCGCGCCCCCCACCAAGGCTATAGCCCACCGTTTTTTCGTCGATTTTCCGCTGGGGGGTCTTGGGGCCCCGGCCTTCGGGTGCTGATTTTTGGGCGCGGCTGTGCCCAGGACCTCCCGCGGGCACACCGAGGCCGCCTGCAAAGCCTCGTCCCATTCCAAATCCGGCGGACGAACTTCGCCCGCGCCCCCCACCAAGGCTATAGCCCACCGTCTTTTCGTCGATTTTCCACTGGGGGGTCTTGGGGCCCCGGCCTTCGGGCGCTGATTTTTCGGCGCGGCTGTGCCCAGGACCTCCTGCGGGAACACCGAGGCCGCCCGCAAAGCCTCGTCCCATTCCGAATCCGGCGGACGAACTTCGCCCGCGCCCCCCACCAAGGCTATAGCCCACCGTTTTTTCGTCGATTTTCCGCTGGGGGGTCTTGGGGCCCCGGCCTTCGGGCGCTGATTTTTGGGCGCGGCTGTGCCCGGGACCTCCCGCGGGCACACCGAGGCCGCCCGCAAAGCCTCGCCCCATTCCGAGTCCGGCGGACGAACTTCGCCCGCGCCCCCCACCAAGGCTATAGCCAACCGTTTTTTCGTCGATTTTCCGCTGGGGGGTCTTGGGGCCCCGGCCGTCGGGCGCTGATTTTTGGGAGCGGCTGTGCCCGGGATCTCCCGCGGGCACACTGAGGGCGCCCGCAAAGCCTCGCCCCAATCCGAGTCCGGCGGACGAACTTCGCCCGCGCCCCCCACCAAGGCTATAGCCCACCATTTTTTCGTCGATTTTCTGCTGGGCGGTCTTGGGGCCCCGGCCTTCGGGCGCTGATTTTTGGGCGCGGCTGCGCCCGGGACCTCCCGCGGGCACACCGAGGGTGCCCGCAAAGCCTGGCCCCATTCCGAGTCCGGCGGACCAACTTCGCCCGCGCCCCCCACCAAGGCTATAGCCCACCGTTTTTTCGTCGATTTTCCGCTGGGGGGTCTTGGGGCCCCGGCCTTCGGGCGCTGATTTTTCGGCGCGGCTGTGCCCCGGACCTCCCGCGGGAACACCGAGGCCGCCCGCAAAGCCTCGTCCCATTCCGAATCCGGCGGACGAACTTCGCCCGCGCCCCCCACCAAGGCTATAGCCCACCATTTTTTCGTCGATTTTCCGCTGGGCGGTCTTGGGGCCCCGGCCTTCGGGCGCTGATTTTTGGGCGCGGCTGTGCCCGGGACCTCCCGCGGGCACACCGAGGCCGCCCGCAAAGCCTGGCCCCATTCCGAGTCCGGCGGACGAACTTCGCCCGCGCCCCCCACCAAGGCTATAGCCCACCGTTTTTTCGTCGATTTTCCGCTGGGGGGTCTTGGGGCCCCGGCCTTCGGGCGCAGATTTTTGGGCGCGGCTGTGCCCGGGACCTCCCGCGGGCACACCGAGGCCGCCCGCAAAGCCTCGCCCCATTCCGAGTCCGGCGGACGAACTTCGCCCGCGCCCCCCACCAAGGCTATAGCCCACCGTTTTTTCGTCGATTTTCCGCAGGTGGGTCTTGGGGCCCCGGCCTTCGGGCGCTGATTTTTGGGCGCGGCCGTGCCCGGGACCTCCCGCGGGCACACCGAGGCCGCCCGCAAAGCCTCGCCCCATTCCGAGTCCGGCGGACGAACTTCGCCCGCGCCCCCCACCAAGGCTATAGCCCACAGTTTTTTCGTCGATTTTCCGCTGGGGGGTCTTGGGGCCCCGGCCTTCGGGCGCTGATTTTTGGGCGCGGCTGTGCCCGGGACCTCCCGCGGGCAAACCGAGGGCGCCCGCAAAGCCTCGCCCCATTCCGAGTCCGGCGGACGAAGTTCGCCCGCGACCCCCACCAATGCTATAGCCCACCGTTTTTTCGTCGATTTTCCGCTGGGGGGTCTTGGGGCCCCGGCCTTCGGGCGCTGATTTTTGGGCGCGGCTGTGCCCAGGACCTCCCGCGGGCACACCGAGGGCGCCCGCAAAGCTTCGTCCCATTCCGAGTCCGGCGGACGAACTTCGCCCGCGCCCCCCACCAAGGCTATAGCCCACCGTTTTTTCGTCGATTTTCCGCTGGGGGGTCTTGGGGCCCCTGCCTTCGGGCGCTGATTTTTGAGCGCGGCTGTGCCCTGGACCTCCCGCGGGCACACCGAGGCCGCCTGCAAAGCCTCGCCCCATTCCGAGTCCGGCGGACGAACTTCGCCCGCGCCCCCCACCAAGGCTATAGCCCACCGTTTTTTCGTCGATTTTCCGCTGGGGGGTCTTGGGGCCCCGGCCTTCGGGCGCTGATTTTTGGGCGCGGCTGTGCCCAGGACCTCCCGCGGGCACACCGAGGCCGCCTGCAAAGCCTCGTCCCATTCCAAATCCGGCGGACGAACTTCGCCCGCGCCCCCCACCAAGGCTATAGCCCACCGTCTTTTCGTCGATTTTCCACTGGGGGGTCTTGGGGCCCCGGCCTTCGGGGGCTGATTTTTGGGCGCGGCTGTGCCCGGGACCTCCCGCGGGTAGACCGAGGCCGCTCGCAAAGCCTCGCCCCATTCCGAGTCTGGCGGACGAACTTCGCCCGCGCCCCCCACCAAGGCTATAGCCCACCGTTTTTTCGTCGATTTTCCGCTGGGGGGTCTTGGGGCCCCGGCCTTCAGGCGCTGATTTTTGGGCGCGGCTGTGCCCGGGACCTCCCGCGGGCACACCGTGGGCACCCGCAAAGCCTCGCCCCATTCCGAGTCCGGCGGACGAACTGCGCCCGCACCCCCCACCAAGGCTATAGCCCACCGTTTTTTCGTCGATTTTCCGCTGGGGGGTCTTGGGGCCCCGGCATTCGGGCGCTGATTTTTCGGCGCGGCTGTGCCCGGAACCTCCCGCGGGCACACCGAGGGCGCCCGCAAAGCCTCGCCCCATTCCGAGTCCGGCGGACGAACTTCGCCCGCGCCCCCCACCAAGGCTATAGCCCACCGTTTTTTCGTCGATTTTCCGCTGGGGGGTCTTGGGGCCCCGGCCTTCGGGCGCTGATTTTTGGGCGCGGCTGTGCCCGGTACCTCCCGCGGGCAAACCGAGGGCGCCCGCAAAGCCTCGCCCCATTCCGAGTCCGGCGGACGAAGTTCGCCCGCGACCCCCACCAATGCTATAGCCCACCGTTTTTTCGTCGATTTTCCGCTGGGGGGTCTTGGGGCCCCGGCCTTCGGGCGCTGATTTTTGGGCGCGGCTGTGCCCAGGACCTCCCGCGGGCACACCGAGGGCGCCCGCAAAGCGTCGACCCATTCCGAGTCCGGCGGACGAACTTCGCCCTCGCCCCCCACCAAGGCTATAGCCCACCGTTTTTTCGTCGATTTTCTGCTGGGGGGTCTTGGGGCCCCAGCCTTCGGACGCTGATTTTTGGGCGCGGCTGTGCCCGGGACCTCCCGCGGGTAGACCGAGGCCGCTCGCAAAGCCTCGCCCCATTCCGAGTCTGGCGGACGAACTTCGCCCGCGCCCCCCACCAAGGCTATAGCCCACCGTTTTTTCGTCGATTTTCCGCTGGGGGGTCTTGGGGCCCCGGCCTTCAGGCGCTGATTTTTGGGCGCGGCTGTGCCCGGGACCTCCCGCGGGCACACCGAGGGCACCCGCAAAGCCTCGCCCCATTCCGAGTCCGGCGGACGAACTGCGCCCGCACCCCCCACCAAGGCTATAGCCCACCGTTTTTTCGTCGATTTTCCGCTGGGGGGTCTTGGGGCCCCGGCATTCGGGAGCTGATTTTTCGGCGCGGCTGTGCCCGGAACCTCCCGCGGGCACACCGAGGGCGCCCGCAAAGCCTCGCCCCATTCCGAGTCCGGCGGACGAACTTCGCCCGCGCCCCCCACCAAGGCTATAGCCCACAGTTTTTTCGTCGATTTTCCGCTGGGGGGTCTTGGGGCCCCGGCCTTCGGGCGCTGATTTTTGGGCGCGGCTGTGCCCGGGACCTCCCGCGGGCAAACCGAGGGCGCCCGCAAAGCCTCGCCCCATTCCGAGTCCGGCGGACGAAGTTCGCCCGCGACCCCCACCAATGCTATAGCCCACCGTTTTTTCGTCGATTTTCCGCTGGGGGGTCTTGGGGCCCCGGCCTTCGGGCGCTGATTTTTGGGCGCGGCTGTGCCCAGGACCTCCCGCGGGCACACCGAGGGCGCCCGCAAAGCTTCGTCCCATTCCGAGTCCGGCGGACGAACTTCGCCCTCGCCCCCCACCAAGGCTATAGCCCACCGTTTTTTCGTCGATTTTCTGCTGGGGGGTCTTGGGGCCCCAGCCTTCGGACGCTGATTTTTGGGCGCGGCTGTGCCCGGGACCTCCCGTGGGCACACCGAGGCCCACCTCAAAGACTCGCCCCATTCCGAGTCCGGCGGACGAACTTCGCCCGCACCACCCACCAAGGCTATAGCCCACCCGTTTTTTCGGCCATTTTCCGCTGGGGGGTTTAGGGTTTAGGGTTTAGGGTTTAGGGTTTAGGGTTTAGGGTTTAGGGTTTGGGGTTTAGGGTTTAGGGTTTTGGGGAGGTCCCGCAAAGGCTCACCCCATTCCGAGTCCGGCGGACGAAATTCGCCCGCGCCCCCCACCAAGGCTATAGCCCACCCGTTTTTTCGGTCATTTTCCGCTGGGGGGTCTTGGGGCCCCGGCCTTCGGGCGTTGATTTTTGGGCGCGGCCGTGCCCGGGACCTCCCGCCGGCACACCGAGGCCCCCCGCAAAGGCTCGCCCCATTCCGAGTCCGGCGGACAAACTTGGCCCGCGCCCCCCACCAAGGCTATAGCCCACCCGTTTTTTCGGCCATTTTCCGCTGGGGGGTCTTGGGGCCCCGGCCTTCGGGCGCTGCTTTTCGGGCGCGGCCGTGACCGGGACCTCCCCCGGGCACACCGAGGCCCCCCGCAAAGGCTCGCCCCATTCCGAGTCCGGCAGATGAACTTCGCCCGCGCCTCCCACCAAGGTTATAGCCCACCCGTTTTTTCGGCCATTTTTCGCTGGGGGGTCTTGGAGCCCCGGCTTTCAGGTGCTGATTTTTGGGCGCGGCCGCGCCCGGGACCTCCCGCGGGCACACTGAGGCCCCCCGCAAAGGCTCGCCCCATTCCGAGGCCGGCGGACGAACTTCGCCCGCGCCCCCCACCAAGGCTATAGCCCACCCATTTTTTCGGCCATTTTCCGCTGGGGGGTTTAGGGTTTAGGGCTTAGGGTTTAGGGTTTTGGGTTTAGGGTTTATGGTTTAGGGTTTAGGGTTTAGGGTTTAGGGTTTGGGGTTTAGGGTTTAGGGTTTTGGGGAGGTCCACCCATTTTTTCGGCCATTTTCCGCTGGGGGGTTTAGGGTTTAGGGCTTAGGGTTTAGGTTTTAGGGTTTAGGGTTTTAGGGTTTTAGGGTTTAGGGTTTAGGGTTTAGGGTTTAGGGTTTAGGGTTTAGGGTTTAGGGTTTAGGGTTTAGGGTTTAGGGTTTAGGGTTTAGGGTTTTAGGGTTTAGGGTTTAGGGTTTAGGGTTTAGGGTTTAGGGTTTGGGGTTTAGGGTTTAGGGTTTTGGGGAGGTCCACCCATTTTTTCGGCCATTTTCCGCTGGGGGGTTTAGGGTTTAGGGCTTAGGGTTTAGGTTTTAGGGTTTAGGGTTTTAGGGTTTAAGGGTTTAGGGTTTTGGGTTTAGGGTTTTTAGGGTTTAGGGTTTTTAGGGTTTAGGGTTTTTAGGGTTTAGGGTTTAGGGTTTAGGGTTTAGGGTTTAGGGTTTAGGGTTTAGGGTTTTAGGGTTTAGGGTTTTAGGGTTTAGGGTTTAGGGTTTTAGGGTTTAGGGTTTAGGGTTTAGGGTTTAGGGTTTAGGGTTTAGGGTTTAGGGTTTAGGGTTTAGGGTTTAGGGTTTAGGGTTTAGGGTTTAGGGTTTAGGGTTTAGGGTTTAGGGTTTAGGGTTTAGGGTTTAGGGTTTAGGGTTTAGGGTTTAGGGTTTAGGGTTTAGGGTTTAGGGTTTAGGGTTTAGGGTTTAGGGTTTAGGGTTTAGGGTTTAGGGTTTAGGGTTTAGGGTTTAGGGTTTAGGGTTTAGGGTTTAGGGTTTAGGGTTTAGGGTTTAGGGTTTAGGGTTTAGGGTTTAGGGTTTAGGGTTTAGGGTTTAGGGTTTAGGGTTTAGGGTTTAGGGTTTAGGGTTTAGGGTTTAGGGTTTAGGGTTTAGGGTTTAGGGTTTAGGGGTTTAGGGTTTAGGGGTTTAGGGTTAAGGGTTTAGGGTTAAGGGTTTAAGGGTTTAGGGTTTAGGGTTTAGGGTTAAGGGTTTAGGGTTTAGGGTTAAGGGTTTAGGGTTTAGGGTTTAGGGTTTAGGGTTTAGGGTTTAGGGTTTAGGGTTTAGGGTTTAGGGTTTAGGGTTTAGGGTTTAGGGTTTAGGGTTTTAGGGTTTAGGGTTTAGGGTTTAGGGTTTAGGGTTTAGGGTTTTTAGGGTTTAGGGTTTAGGGTTTAGGGTTTAGGGTTTAGGGTTTAGGGTTTAGGGTTTAGGGTTTAGGGTTTAGGGTTTAGGGTTTAGGGTTTAGGGTTTAGGGTTTAGGGTTTAGGGTTTAGGGTTTAGGGTTTAGGGTTTAGGGTTTAGGGTTTAGGGTTTAGGGTTTTAGGGTTTAGGGTTTAGGGTTTAGGGTTTAGGGTTTAGGGTTTAGGGTTTAGGGTTTAGGGTTTAGGGTTTAGGGTTTAGGGTTTAGGGTTTAGGGTTTAGGGTTTAGGGTTTAGGGTTTAGGGTTTAGGGTTTAGGGTTTAGGGTTTAGGGTTTAGGGTTTAGGGTTTAGGGTTTAGGGTTTAGGGTTTAGGGTTTAGGGTTTAGGGTTTAGGGTTTAGGGTTTAGGGTTTAGGGTTTAGGGTTTAGGGTTTAGGGTTTAGGGTTTAGGGTTTAGGGTTTAGGGTTTAGGGTTTAGGGTTTAGGGTTTAGGGTTTAGGGTTTTTAGGGTTTAGGGTTTTTAGGGTTTAGGGTTTAGGGTTTAGGGTTTAGGGGGTTTAGGGTTTAGGGTTTAGGGTTTAGGGTTTAGGGTTTAGGGTTTAGGGTTTAGGGTTTAGGGTTTAGGGTTTAGGGTTTAGGGTTTAGGGTTTAGGGTTTAGGGTTTAGGGTTTAGGGTTTAGGGTTTAGGGTTTAGGGTTTTTAGGGTTTAGGGTTTTTAGGGTTTAGGGTTTAGGGTTTAGGGTTTAGGGTTTAGGGTTTAGGGTTTAGGGTTTAGGGTTTAGGGTTTAGGGTTTAGGGTTTAGGGTTTAGGGTTTAGGGTTTAGGGTTTAGGGTTTAGGGTTTAGGGTTTAGGGTTTAGGGTTTAGGGTTTAGGGTTTAGGGTTTAGGGTTTAGGGTTTAGGGTTTAGGGTTTAGGGTTTAGGGTTTAGGGTTTAGGGTTTAGGGTTTAGGGTTTAGGGTTTAGGGTTTAGGGTTTAGGGTTTAGGGTTTAGGGTTTAGGGTTTAGGGTTTAGGGTTTAGGGTTTAGGGTTTAGGGTTTAGGGTTTAGGGTTTAGGGTTTAGGGTTTAGGGTTTTTAGGGTTTTTAGGGTTTTGGGTTTAGGGTTTAGGGTTTAGGGTTTAGGGTTTTTTTTTTTTATTAAAGACCACCGGTGCGGTGGGGGGTTAGGCGAGGACCCCTACCTGTATATAGATAAGTCAATGAAAAAGTACAAAAGGAGGGGGACATAAACCAAAACCTCCTAGAAAAAGTGCAGAACAAGAAATGGAACAAGTAAGGCAAAGCCTAATAACTGAAGAAAATAACAGAAAATATAAATAACTCAGCCTGTCCGAAAATCACCTGCGGTATTTGCGGCCAGAGAGTAATCT
This sequence comes from Citrus maxima, assembly GCA_029641205.1. Taxonomy (NCBI): domain Eukaryota; kingdom Viridiplantae; phylum Streptophyta; class Magnoliopsida; order Sapindales; family Rutaceae; genus Citrus; species Citrus maxima. Next base: position 144,991 of record CM056371.1, on the reverse strand, counting down.
GAATCCCTTCCTCGTGTGTCGCTGAGTGACGCTATAGTCGGGAGCGGGGTCAGGTCTCCGGTTGTCCTCAGGAGCGGACAAGAAGTAAACATCCGGAGCCAAAAAGTGATCAGAATCACGGTCCTCGCCACTGTGGTGCTCAGAATGCTGGTGGGTCCCACCATACCCAAAATGCTGATCCTCTGCATCGCTGATCTCCACATCATAAGGAACGTCGGTGCAATGGGTGTTAAAGCCCACAACCGTCGTGTCCAGGTCATCCGAAAAAGATCGGAGCTCTGAATGGATATGATGATCGGCAATATCTCCATGGTCGCAGGGCAAACTCAATCTGGAATCCGGAGCCCTATCATCCTGAGACTCCGGTGGCAGGTCTGGAACAGCTGCGGAGTCGGGTACATCAGCCTCGACGGGTAAGATCATGGTGATCGGGGAAACAGAATCCACGATCTGAATAGCCAAACTCGAGTGCTCTGGGGTCGGGTCTGGAGCTCGAGGAGAAGTGCCTGGAGGAGGGACCGCTCTTTCCTTACTCGTGTGCGGGCTGGTCGGAGGAGCCCTATTGGGCCGTTGGGGTCGAAGGCTAGGGTTAGCCACGTAGCACGTCTCAGCGGCATGTCCAAGGTGCTTGCAGGAAGCACAATAGAGAGGGATTTTCTCATAAACAACATTCTGCCAAAAACCGGAATCCCCCACACCGATCCGAATCCGGGGAAGCAGAGGCTGAGTGACATCATGCTCGACTAATACTCTGGCTACAGAGGGCCGAGAAAGGGAGGCAGTGGCTTGGTCAATTCGGAGCGGCTGACCAATCGCTGATGCAATAGAAAACAGAGCTTCTTTGCATTGCACAAAGTGAATCGGCAAGTACGGAAAGGAAATCCAGACAGGAACAACGGGGGACTCCTCTGAGCACAAAAAGTCGGTGGTCCATTTAAAAATTCTCATGGCACTACCACAAACGTACCAAGTCTGCTTAACCCACAGACGGGTATAATCGTCCTCCACATGCAAATTTATTAGAACATGCCGATTGTCTAATAATGAAATTTGAGATTTTCCAAGTAATCCCAATGATGCAAAAAATTTTCGGATTAATTCCAAACGAGGTCGGTTGTGAGAAAACTTACCAACCAACGTCAATTTGAAAGGAGCGGCCATCGCTTGAACTTCGTCAGCGGAAAAGTGAACGCTTGGTTCTCCCTCAAACGAAGAGACAGACTTGATTGGAACTGTCGGGGGCGCAGGCCCATTGATGATATCAGCGAACGACCTTTTAAGAGGCTTGTGCCGATTTGGATTGGGATCGGACTTTAGGATAGAAGCGTATGTCGGGCCGGAATTGGGTGGGTGGTTGTGGTTATGGGCTGGATGGCTTAAGTTGGGTTGGTGGGCTTTGTTTGAGGTAGTGGATTGAGGGGGAGTTTGGGCTTGAGAGTTGAGGTTGTTATTATGGGCTTGGGGAGGAGGAATTGGGTTGGTTGAGATATGGGGTAACGTGTGAGATGGAAGGGAGGATGTGGTGTAAGAGGATGTGTTTGTGTTTGTGTTTGGGGGAATCGAAGAAGTGGAATTGTGATAAGGGGGAGTGGGGTCAACGGAGTTGGAGGGAAACGTGGAAGTGGAAGGGTAATGAGGAGGAGTGGGGTTCTCGGCATGTGGGTGTTGGGAGGGGTGGGGGGCAAAAATTGGTGGAGGGAGAGGAATGGTGGAGACCGAGGTGGTGGAGGGGGAGGATTGAGGAGAGTGTGTGTTGGAAAACGAGATGGTGGAGGGTGGGGATGAAGGAGTGAGAGTGGAGGGGGTGGGGACCACGATATTGGTGTTAGGAGAAGTGGGGTGTAAAGGTTGGTGGGGAATTAGATTATTAAGGTGGATGTTGGGTTGGGTGGGGGACAATAGTGGGTGGGGGATTAAATTAATATAATGGGTGTTGGGTTGAGTGGGGGACAAATGTGGGTGGGGGAATAAAGTAATGGGTTGTGAGTTAGTGGCGGGGACCACGATAGTTTGGATGGTGTGAAGATGGGGGTTATTGATGGAAAAATTGGGTGGGGGGAGAGTAGTTGCCGAGTGTGTTGTATGGGGATGAGAAATAATAGTAGAAAAATCATAAGTGGTGGGGGATGGTATTTGTTGAATGGGGGACAAGAGTTGTTGGGATAATAGATTAGTGGGGGACAAGTCAAGGTGGGTAGAGTTTTGGTAATTATTGTGTTTGTCAAAATTTGGGGAGAGGGTTAGCATGTGTGAAGTAGGCTCATTTTGGGTAAGGCCGTGGGTGATGGTGGTGTGAGATTTGGTTTGTTCATGGTTGAGTTGGCCTTGCTCATGGCTGGTTGACGGAAATGGTGAGTGTTGCCCACGGGTTTCTTGGACTTCTTCTATTTTCTCAAGCGTTTGCCGTTTTTCTTGGCCACCTTGCATGTTGAGTTGGTTGCGATTTTCACAAAGCATTTTTTCCCGGCCATTCCCTTGAACACTTTGTGTAGTGCCCGAGCATGGAGTTGGATGGGAGGACGAACTGTTTTGGTTTACATCTTGGCCACTTTCGTGGCCACTTGCTTGAACAATTTTTGTATTACCCGAGCATGGAGTTGGATGGAGGGAGGAGGTGGTTTCGGTTTCTTCCCCTTTTTCTTCTCTTTTTTCTTGAACATTCACCGGTTGACAAAGTTTGGATAGGATGACGGAAGTGGGTGTTGAAGATGGATCGGAAATGGACGATATGGGTGGTTCGGAAATGGGTGGTGCGGAAATGGACGATATGGGTGGTTCGGAAATGTGTTTGGTGGGAGGTACGGGATGTGGTTGAGTTGCATCCGGAGTGTGTGTTGCAAGCCGTTGGTTGAGGGCTTTTGTTGAACGCCTTGTCCTTGGCCGTGGTGGAGGTTCCGCCATGTCGGGTGGTGGATCCCTCGTGAATTTTGGAGGTTTCCGGAGGGATTTCCGTGGAGGATCCTCTCTCCTAATTTTTTCCTCTTGCTCTACGGAAAGAAAATCCCAACTGCGGTAGTTTGCAGTGTAATCGCAAGGCTGGTAGTAGCTATCACCGGTCGACGGCCGACCACCGGAGGTCGCCGGCCGGTCACCGGGGGGCGCCCGGTTGCCATCACCGGTTGCCATAGAGGCGGGTTAGGGTGGAGGAAGGGAGGACGGCATGAGGGATGAGTTGAGATGGGTTGAGAGAATTTTTTAGAGAGAGAAAGTTAGAGAGAGGTTTAGGGTTTGGTTTAGGGTTTAGGGTTTTTGGTTTAGGGTTTAGGGTTTAGGGTTTAGGGTTTAGGGTTTAGGGTTTAGGGTTTAGGGTTTAGGGTTTAGGGTTTAGGGTTTAGGGTTTAGGGTTTAGGGTTTAGGGTTTAGGGTTTTAGGGTTTAGGGTTTTAGGGTTTAGGGTTTAGGGTTTAGGGTTTAGGGTTTAGGGTTTTAGGGTTTAGGGTTTAGGGTTTTAGGGTTTAGGGTTTAGGGTTTAGGGTTTAGGGTTTAGGGTTTAGGGTTTAGGGTTTAGGGTTTAGGGTTTAGGGTTTAGGGTTTAGGGTTTAGGGTTTAGGGTTTAGGGTTTAGGGTTTAGGGTTTAGGGTTTAGGGTTTAGGGTTTAGGGTTTAGGGTTTAGGGTTTAGGGTTTAGGGTTTAGGGTTTAGGGTTTAGGGTTTAGGGTTTAGGGTTTAGGGTTTAGGGTTTAGGGTTTAGGGTTTAGGGTTTAGGGTTTTTAGGGTTTTTAGGGTTTTTAGGGTTTAGGGTTTAGGGTTTAGGGTTTTTAGGGTTTAGGGTTTAGGGTTTAGGGTTTAGGGTTTAGGGTTTAGGGTTTAGGGTTTAGGGTTTAGGGTTTAGGGTTTAGGGTTTAGGGTTTAGGGTTTAGGGTTTAGGGTTTAGGGTTTAGGGTTTAGGGTTTAGGGTTTAGGGTTTAGGGTTTAGGGTTTAGGGTTTAGGGTTTAGGGTTTAGGGTTTAGGGTTTAGGGTTTAGGGTTTAGGGTTTAGGGTTTAGGGTTTAGGGTTTAGGGTTTAGGGTTTAGGGTTTTAGGGTTTAGGGTTTAGGGTTTAGGGTTTAGGGTTTAGGGTTTAGGGTTTAGGGTTTAGGGTTTAGGGTTTAGGGTTTAGGGTTTAGGGTTTAGGGTTTAGGGTTTAGGGTTTAGGGTTTAGGGTTTAGGGTTTAGGGTTTAGGGTTTAGGGTTTAGGGTTTAGGGTTTAGGGTTTAGGGTTTAGGGTTTAGGGTTTAGGGTTTAGGGTTTAGGGTTTAGGGTTTAGGGTTTAGGGTTTAGGGTTTAGGGTTTAGGGTTTAGGGTTTAGGGTTTAGGGTTTAGGGTTTAGGGTTTAGGGTTTAGGGTTTAGGGTTTAGGGTTTAGGGTTTAGGGTTTAGGGTTTAGGGTTTAGGGTTTAGGGTTTAGGGTTTAGGGTTTAGGGTTTAGGGTTTAGGGTTTAGGGTTTAGGGTTTAGGGTTTAGGGTTTAGGGTTTAGGGTTTAGGGTTTAGGGTTTAGGGTTTAGGGTTTAGGGTTTAGGGTTTAGGGTTTAGGGTTTAGGGTTTAGGGTTTAGGGTTTAGGGTTTAGGGTTTAGGGTTTAGGGTTTAGGGTTTAGGGTTTAGGGTTTAGGGTTTAGGGTTTAGGGTTTAGGGTTTAGGGTTTAGGGTTTAGGGTTTAGGGTTTAGGGTTTAGGGTTTAGGGTTTAGGGTTTAGGGTTTAGGGTTTAGGGTTTAGGGTTTAGGGTTTAGGGTTTAGGGTTTAGGGTTTAGGGTTTAGGGTTTAGGGTTTAGGGTTTAGGGTTTAGGGTTTAGGGTTTAGGGTTTAGGGTTTAGGGTTTAGGGTTTTAGGGTTTAGGGTTTAGGGTTTAGGGTTTAGGGTTTAGGGTTTAGGGTTTAGGGTTTAGGGTTTAGGGTTTAGGGTTTAGGGTTTAAGGGTTTAAGGGTTTAAGGGTTTAAGGGTTTAAGGGTTTAGGGTTTAGGGTTTTAGGGTTTAAGGGTTTAAGGGTTTTAGGGTTTAGGGTTTAGGGTTTAGGGTTTAGGGTTTAGGGTTTAGGGTTTAGGGTTTAGGGTTTAGGGTTTAGGGGTTTAGGGTTTAGGGTTTAGGGTTTAGGGTTTAGGGTTTTAGGGTTTAGGGTTTAGGGTTTAGGGTTTAGGGTTTAGGGTTTAGGGTTTAGGGTTTAGGGTTTAGGGTTTAGGGTTTAGGGTTTAGGGTTTAGGGTTTAGGGTTTAGGGTTTAGGGTTTAGGGTTTAGGGTTTAGGGTTTAGGGTTTAGGGTTTAGGGTTTAGGGTTTAGGGTTTAGGGTTTAGGGTTTAGGGTTTAGGGTTTAGGGTTTAGGGTTTTAGGGTTTAGGGTTTAGGGTTTTAGGGTTTAGGGTTTAGGGTTTAGGGTTTAGGGTTTAGGGTTTAGGGTTTAGGGTTTAGGGTTTAGGGTTTAGGGTTTAGGGTTTAGGGTTTAGGGTTTAGGGTTTAGGGTTTAGGGTTTAGGGTTTAGGGTTTAGGGTTTAGGGTTTAGGGTTTAGGGTTTAGGGTTTAGGGTTTAGGGTTTAGGGTTTAGGGTTTAGGGTTTAGGGTTTAGGGTTTAGGGTTTAGGGTTTAGGGTTTAGGGTTTAGGGTTTAGGGTTTAGGGTTTAGGGTTTAGGGTTTAGGGTTTAGGGTTTAGGGTTTAGGGTTTAGGGTTTAGGGTTTAGGGTTTAGGGTTTAGGGTTTAGGGTTTAGGGTTTAGGGTTTAGGGTTTAGGGTTTAGGGTTTAGGGTTTAGGGTTTAGGGTTTAGGGTTTAGGGTTTAGGGTTTAGGGTTTAGGGTTTAGGGTTTAGGGTTTAGGGTTTAGGGTTTAGGGTTTAGGGTTTAGGGTTTAGGGTTTAGGGTTTAGGGTTTAGGGTTTAGGGTTTAGGGTTTAGGGTTTAGGGTTTTAGGGTTTAGGGTTTAGGGTTTAGGGTTTAGGGTTTAGGGTTTAGGGTTTTAGGGTTTAGGGTTTAGGGTTTAGGGTTTAGGGTTTAGGGTTTAGGGTTTAGGGTTTAGGGTTTAGGGTTTAGGGTTTAGGGTTTAGGGTTTAGGGTTTAGGGTTTAGGGTTTAGGGTTTAGGGTTTAGGGTTTAGGGTTTAGGGTTTAGGGTTTAGGGTTTAGGGTTTAGGGTTTAGGGTTTAGGGTTTAGGGTTTAGGGTTTAGGGTTTAGGGTTTAGGGTTTAGGGTTTAGGGTTTAGGGTTTAGGGTTTAGGGTTTAGGGTTTAGGGTTTAGGGTTTAGGGTTTAGGGTTTAGGGTTTAGGGTTTAGGGTTTAGGGTTTAGGGTTTAGGGTTTAGGGTTTAGGGTTTAGGGTTTAGGGTTTAGGGTTTAGGGTTTAGGGTTTAGGGTTTAGGGTTTAGGGTTTAGGGTTTTAGGGTTTAGGGTTTAGGGTTTAGGGTTTAGGGTTTAGGGTTTAGGGTTTAGGGTTTAGGGTTTAGGGTTTAGGGTTTAGGGTTTAGGGTTTAGGGTTTAGGGTTTAGGGTTTAGGGTTTAGGGTTTAGGGTTTAGGGTTTAGGGTTTAGGGTTTAGGGTTTAGGGGTTTAGGGTTTAGGGTTTAGGGTTTAGGGTTTAGGGTTTAGGGTTTAGGGTTTAGGGTTTAGGGTTTAGGGTTTAGGGTTTAGGGTTTAGGGTTTAGGGTTTAGGGTTTAGGGTTTAGGGTTTAGGGTTTAGGGTTTAGGGTTTAGGGTTTAGGGTTTAGGGTTTAGGGTTTAGGGTTTAGGGTTTAGGGTTTAGGGTTTAGGGTTTAGGGTTTAGGGTTTAGGGTTTAGGGTTTAGGGTTTAGGGTTTAGGGTTTAGGGTTTAGGGTTTAGGGTTTAGGGTTTAGGGTTTAGGGTTTAGGGTTTAGGGTTTAGGGTTTAGGGTTTAGGGTTTAGGGTTTAGGGTTTAGGGTTTAGGGTTTAGGGTTTAGGGTTTAGGGTTTAGGGTTTAGGGTTTAGGGTTTAGGGTTTAGTGTTTAGGGTTTAGGGTTTAGGGTTTAGGGTTTAGGGTTTAGGGTTTAGGGTTTAGGGTTTAGGGTTTAGGGTTTAGGGTTTAGGGTTTAGGGTTTAGGGTTTAGGGTTTAGGGTTTAGGGTTTAGGGTTTAGGGTTTAGGGTTTAGGGTTTAGGGTTTAGGGTTTAGGGTTTAGGGTTTAGGGTTTAGGGTTTAGGGTTTAGGGTTTAGGGTTTAGGGTTTAGGGTTTAGGGTTTAGGGTTTAGGGTTTAGGGTTTAGGGTTTAGGGTTTAGGGTTTAGGGTTTAGGGTTTAGGGTTTTAGGGTTTAGGGTTTAGGGTTTAGGGTTTAGGGTTTAGGGTTTAGGGTTTAGGGTTTAGGGTTTAGGGTTTAGGGTTTAGGGTTTAGGGTTTAGGGTTTAGGGTTTAGGGTTTAGGGTTTAGGGTTTAGGGTTTAGGGTTTAGGGTTTAGGGTTTAGGGTTTAGGGTTTAGGGTTTAGGGTTTAGGGTTTAGGGTTTAGGGTTTAGGGTTTAGGGTTTAGGGTTTAGGGTTTAGGGTTTAGGGTTTAGGGTTTAGGGTTTAGGGTTTAGGGTTTAGGGTTTAGGGTTTAGGGTTAAGGGTTTAGGGTTTAGGGTTTAGGGTTTAGGGTTTAGGGTTTAGGGTTTAGGGTTTAGGGTTTAGGGTTTAGGGTTTAGGGTTTAGGGTTTAGGGTTTAGGGTTTAGGGTTTAGGGTTTAGGGTTTAGGGTTTAGGGTTTAGGGTTTAGGGTTTAGGGTTTAGGGTTTAGGGTTTAGGGTTTAGGGTTTAGGGTTTAGGGTTTAGGGTTTAGGGTTTAGGGTTTAGGGTTTAGGGTTTAGGGTTTAGGGTTTAGGGTTTAGGGTTTAGGGTTTAGGGTTTAGGGTTTAGGGTTTAGGGTTTAGGGTTTAGGGTTTAGGGTTTAAGGGTTTAGGGTTTAGGGTTTAGGGTTTAGGGTTTAGGGTTTAGGGTTTAGGGTTTAGGGTTTAGGGTTTAGGGTTTAGGGTTTAGGGTTTAGGGTTTAGGGTTTAGGGTTTAGGGTTTAGGGTTTAGGGTTTAGGGTTTAGGGTTTAGGGTTTAGGGTTTAGGGTTTAGGGTTTAGGGTTTAGGGTTTAGGGTTTAGGGTTTAGGGTTTAGGGTTTAGGGTTTAGGGTTTAGGGTTTAGGGTTTAGGGTTTAGGGTTTAGGGTTTAGGGTTTAGGGTTTAGGGTTTAGGGTTTAGGGTTTAGGGTTTAGGGTTTAGGGTTTAGGGTTTAGGGTTTAGGGTTTAGGGTTTAGGGTTTAGGGTTTAGGGTTTAGGGTTTAGGGTTTAGGGTTTAGGGTTTAGGGTTTAGGGTTTAGGGTTTAGGGTTTAGGGTTTAGGGTTTAGGGTTTAGGGTTTAGGGTTTAGGGTTTAGGGTTTAGGGTTTAGGGTTTAGGGTTTAGGGTTTAGGGTTTAGGGTTTAGGGTTTAGGGTTTAGGGTTTAGGGTTTAGGGTTTAGTGTTTAGGGTTTAGGGTTTAGGGTTTAGGGTTTAGGGTTTAGGGTTTAGGGTTTAGGGTTTAGGGTTTAGGGTTTAGGGTTTAGGGTTTAGGGTTTAGGGTTTAGGGTTTAGGGTTTAGGGTTTAGGGTTTAGGGTTTAGGGTTTAGGGTTTAGGGTTTAGGGTTTAGGGTTTAGGGTTTAGGGTTTAGGGTTTAGGGTTTAGGGTTTAGGGTTTAGGGTTTAGGGTTTAGGGTTTAGGGTTTAGGGTTTAGGGTTTAGGGTTTAGGGTTTAGGGTTTAGGGTTTAGGGTTTAGGGTTTAGGGTTTAGGGTTTAGGGTTTAGGGTTTAGGGTTTAGGGTTTAGGGTTTAGGGTTTAGGGTTTAGGGTTTAGGGTTTAGGGTTTAGGGTTTAGGGTTTAGGGTTTAGGGTTTAGGGTTTAGGGTTTAGGGTTTAGGGTTTAGGGTTTAGGGTTTAGGGTTTAGGGTTTAGGGTTTAGGGTTTAGGGTTTAGGGTTTAGGGTTTAGGGTTTAGGGTTTAGGGTTTAGGGTTTAGGGTTTAGGGTTTAGGGTTTAGGGTTTAGGGTTTAGGGTTTAGGGTTTAGGGTTTAGGGTTTAGGGTTTAGGGTTTAGGGTTTAGGGTTTAGGGTTTAGGGTTTAGGGTTTAGGGTTTAGGGTTTAGGGTTTAGGGTTTAGGGTTTAGGGTTTAGGGTTTAGGGTTTAGGGTTTAGGGTTTAGGGTTTAGGGTTTAGGGTTTAGGGTTTAGGGTTTAGGGTTTAGGGTTTAGGGTTTAGGGTTTAGGGTTTAGGGTTTAGGGTTTAGGGTTTAGGGTTTAGGGTTTAGGGTTTAGGGTTTAGGGTTTAGGGTTTAGGGTTTAGGGTTTAGGGTTTAGGGTTTAGGGTTTAGGGTTTAGGGTTTAGGGTTTAGGGTTTAGGGTTTAGGGTTTAGGGTTTAGGGTTTAGGGTTTAGGGTTTAGGGTTTAGGGTTTAGGGTTTAGGGTTTAGGGTTTAGGGTTTAGGGTTTAGGGTTTAGGGTTTAGGGTTTAGGGTTTAGGGTTTAGGGTTTAGGGTTTAGGGTTTAGGGTTTAGGGTTTAGGGTTTAGGGTTTAGGGTTTAGGGTTTAGGGTTTAGGGTTTAGGGTTTAGGGTTTAGGGTTTAGGGTTTAGGGTTTAGGGTTTAGGGTTTAGGGTTTAGGGTTTAGGGTTTAGGGTTTAGGGTTTAGGGTTTAGGGTTTAGGGTTTAGGGTTTAGGGTTTAGGGTTTAGGGTTTAGGGTTTAGGGTTTAGGGTTTAGGGTTTAGGGTTTAGGGTTTAGGGTTTAGGGTTTAGGGTTTAGGGTTTAGGGTTTAGGGTTTAGGGTTTAGGGTTTAGGGTTTAGGGTTTAGGGTTTAGGGTTTAGGGTTTAGGGTTTAGGGTTTAGGGTTTAGGGTTTAGGGTTTAGGGTTTAGGGTTTAGGGTTTAGGGTTTAGGGTTTAGGGTTTAGGGTTTAGGGTTTAGGGTTTAGGGTTTAGGGTTTAGGGTTTAGGGTTTAGGGTTTAGGGTTTAGGGTTTAGGGTTTAGGGTTTAGGGTTTAGGGTTTAGGGTTTAGGGTTTAGGGTTTAGGGTTTAGGGTTTAGGGTTTAGGGTTTAGGGTTTAGGGTTTAGGGTTTAGGGTTTAGGGTTTAGGGTTTAGGGTTTAGGGTTTAGGGTTTAGGGTTTAGGGTTTAGGGTTTAGGGTTTAGGGTTTAGGGTTTAGGGTTTAGGGTTTAGGGTTTAGGGTTTAGGGTTTAGGGTTTAGGGTTTAGGGTTTAGGGTTTAGGGTTTAGGGTTTAGGGTTTAGGGTTTAGGGTTTAGGGTTTAGGGTTTAGGGTTTAGGGTTTAGGGTTTAGGGTTTAGGGTTTAGGGTTTAGGGTTTAGGGTTTAGGGTTTAGGGTTTAGG
>CM056371.1:114720-127220 GCA_029641205.1 Citrus maxima | reverse complement strand
TAGGGTTTAGGGTTTAGGGTTTAGGGTTTAGGGTTTAGGGTTTAGGGTTTAGGGTTTAGGGTTTAGGGTTTAGGGTTTAGGGTTTAGGGTTTAGGGTTTAGGGTTTAGGGTTTAGGGTTTAGGGTTTAGGGTTTAGGGTTTAGGGTTTAGGGTTTAGGGTTTAGGGTTTAGGGTTTAGGGTTTAGGGTTTAGGGTTTAGGGTTTAGGGTTTAGGGTTTAGGGTTTAGGGTTTAGGGTTTAGGGTTTAGGGTTTAGGGTTTAGGGTTTAGGGTTTAGGGTTTAGGGTTTAGGGTTTAGGGTTTAGGGTTTAGGGTTTAGGGTTTAGGGTTTAGGGTTTAGGGTTTAGGGTTTAGGGTTTAGGGTTTAGGGTTTAGGGTTTAGGGTTTAGGGTTTAGGGTTTAGGGTTTAGGGTTTAGGGTTTAGGGTTTAGGGTTTAGGGTTTAGGGTTTAGGGTTTAGGGTTTAGGGTTTAGGGTTTAGGGTTTAGGGTTTAGGGTTTAGGGTTTAGGGTTTAGGGTTTAGGGTTTAGGGTTTAGGGTTTAGGGTTTAGGGTTTAGGGTTTAGGGTTTAGGGTTTAGGGTTTAGGGTTTAGGGTTTAGGGTTTAGGGTTTAGGGTTTAGGGTTTAGGGTTTAGGGTTTAGGGTTTAGGGTTTAGGGTTTAGGGTTTAGGGTTTAGGGTTTAGGGTTTAGGGTTTAGGGTTTAGGGTTTAGGGTTTAGGGTTTAGGGTTTAGGGTTTAGGGTTTAGGGTTTAGGGTTTAGGGTTTAGGGTTTAGGGTTTAGGGTTTAGGGTTTAGGGTTTAGGGTTTAGGGTTTAGGGTTTAGGGTTTAGGGTTTAGGGTTTAGGGTTTAGGGTTTAGGGTTTAGGGTTTAGGGTTTAGGGTTTAGGGTTTAGGGTTTAGGGTTTAGGGTTTAGGGTTTAGGGTTTAGGGTTTAGGGTTTAGGGTTTAGGGTTTAGGGTTTAGGGTTTAGGGTTTAGGGTTTAGGGTTTAGGGTTTAGGGTTTAGGGTTTAGGGTTTAGGGTTTAGGGTTTAGGGTTTAGGGTTTAGGGTTTAGGGTTTAGGGTTTAGGGTTTAGGGTTTAGGGTTTAGGGTTTAGGGTTTAGGGTTTAGGGTTTAGGGTTTAGGGTTTAGGGTTTAGGGTTTAGGGTTTAGGGTTTAGGGTTTAGGGTTTAGGGTTTAGGGTTTAGGGTTTAGGGTTTAGGGTTTAGGGTTTAGGGTTTAGGGTTTAGGGTTTAGGGTTTAGGGTTTAGGGTTTAGGGTTTAGGGTTTAGGGTTTAGGGTTTAGGGTTTAGGGTTTAGGGTTTAGGGTTTAGGGTTTAGGGTTTAGGGTTTAGGGTTTAGGGTTTAGGGTTTAGGGTTTAGGGTTTAGGGTTTAGGGTTTAGGGTTTAGGGTTTAGGGTTTAGGGTTTAGGGTTTAGGGTTTAGGGTTTAGGGTTTAGGGTTTAGGGTTTAGGGTTTAGGGTTTAGGGTTTAGGGTTTAGGGTTTAGGGTTTAGGGTTTAGGGTTTAGGGTTTAGGGTTTAGGGTTTAGGGTTTAGGGTTTAGGGTTTAGGGTTTAGGGTTTAGGGTTTAGGGTTTAGGGTTTAGGGTTTAGGGTTTAGGGTTTAGGGTTTAGGGTTTAGGGTTTAGGGTTTAGGGTTTAGGGTTTAGGGTTTAGGGTTTAGGGTTTAGGGTTTAGGGTTTAGGGTTTAGGGTTTAGGGTTTAGGGTTTAGGGTTTAGGGTTTAGGGTTTAGGGTTTAGGGTTTAGGGTTTAGGGTTTAGGGTTTAGGGTTTAGGGTTTAGGGTTTAGGGTTTAGGGTTTAGGGTTTAGGGTTTAGGGTTTAGGGTTTAGGGTTTAGGGTTTAGGGTTTAGGGTTTAGGGTTTAGGGTTTAGGGTTTAGGGTTTAGGGTTTAGGGTTTAGGGTTTAGGGTTTAGGGTTTAGGGTTTAGGGTTTAGGGTTTAGGGTTTAGGGTTTAGGGTTTAGGGTTTAGGGTTTAGGGTTTAGGGTTTAGGGTTTAGGGTTTAGGGTTTAGGGTTTAGGGTTTAGGGTTTAGGGTTTAGGGTTTAGGGTTTAGGGTTTAGGGTTTAGGGTTTAGGGTTTAGGGTTTAGGGTTTAGGGTTTAGGGTTTAGGGTTTAGGGTTTAGGGTTTAGGGTTTAGGGTTTAGGGTTTAGGGTTTAGGGTTTAGGGTTTAGGGTTTAGGGTTTAGGGTTTAGGGTTTAGGGTTTAGGGTTTAGGGTTTAGGGTTTAGGGTTTAGGGTTTAGGGTTTAGGGTTTAGGGTTTAGGGTTTAGGGTTTAGGGTTTAGGGTTTAGGGTTTAGGGTTTAGGGTTTAGGGTTTAGGGTTTAGGGTTTAGGGTTTAGGGTTTAGGGTTTAGGGTTTAGGGTTTAGGGTTTAGGGTTTAGGGTTTAGGGTTTAGGGTTTAGGGTTTAGGGTTTAGGGTTTAGGGTTTAGGGTTTAGGGTTTAGGGTTTAGGGTTTAGGGTTTAGGGTTTAGGGTTTAGGGTTTAGGGTTTAGGGTTTAGGGTTTAGGGTTTAGGGTTTAGGGTTTAGGGTTTAGGGTTTAGGGTTTAGGGTTTAGGGTTTAGGGTTTAGGGTTTAGGGTTTAGGGTTTAGGGTTTAGGGTTTAGGGTTTAGGGTTTAGGGTTTAGGGTTTAGGGTTTAGGGTTTAGGGTTTAGGGTTTAGGGTTTAGGGTTTAGGGTTTAGGGTTTAGGGTTTAGGGTTTAGGGTTTAGGGTTTAGGGTTTAGGGTTTAGGGTTTAGGGTTTAGGGTTTAGGGTTTAGGGTTTAGGGTTTAGGGTTTAGGGTTTAGGGTTTAGGGTTTAGGGTTTAGGGTTTAGGGTTTAGGGTTTAGGGTTTAGGGTTTAGGGTTTAGGGTTTAGGGTTTAGGGTTTAGGGTTTAGGGTTTAGGGTTTAGGGTTTAGGGTTTAGGGTTTAGGGTTTAGGGTTTAGGGTTTAGGGTTTAGGGTTTAGGGTTTAGGGTTTAGGGTTTAGGGTTTAGGGTTTAGGGTTTAGGGTTTAGGGTTTAGGGTTTAGGGTTTAGGGTTTAGGGTTTAGGGTTTAGGGTTTAGGGTTTAGGGTTTAGGGTTTAGGGTTTAGGGTTTAGGGTTTAGGGTTTAGGGTTTAGGGTTTAGGGTTTAGGGTTTAGGGTTTAGGGTTTAGGGTTTAGGGTTTAGGGTTTAGGGTTTAGGGTTTAGGGTTTAGGGTTTAGGGTTTAGGGTTTAGGGTTTAGGGTTTAGGGTTTAGGGTTTAGGGTTTAGGGTTTAGGGTTTAGGGTTTAGGGTTTAGGGTTTAGGGTTTAGGGTTTAGGGTTTAGGGTTTAGGGTTTAGGGTTTAGGGTTTAGGGTTTAGGGTTTAGGGTTTAGGGTTTAGGGTTTAGGGTTTAGGGTTTAGGGTTTAGGGTTTAGGGTTTAGGGTTTAGGGTTTAGGGTTTAGGGTTTAGGGTTTAGGGTTTAGGGTTTAGGGTTTAGGGTTTAGGGTTTAGGGTTTAGGGTTTAGGGTTTAGGGTTTAGGGTTTAGGGTTTAGGGTTTAGGGTTTAGGGTTTAGGGTTTAGGGTTTAGGGTTTAGGGTTTAGGGTTTAGGGTTTAGGGTTTAGGGTTTAGGGTTTAGGGTTTAGGGTTTAGGGTTTAGGGTTTAGGGTTTAGGGTTTAGGGTTTAGGGTTTAGGGTTTAGGGTTTAGGGTTTAGGGTTTAGGGTTTAGGGTTTAGGGTTTAGGGTTTAGGGTTTAGGGTTTAGGGTTTAGGGTTTAGGGTTTAGGGTTTAGGGTTTAGGGTTTAGGGTTTAGGGTTTAGGGTTTAGGGTTTAGGGTTTAGGGTTTAGGGTTTAGGGTTTAGGGTTTAGGGTTTAGGGTTTAGGGTTTAGGGTTTAGGGTTTAGGGTTTAGGGTTTAGGGTTTAGGGTTTAGGGTTTAGGGTTTAGGGTTTAGGGTTTAGGGTTTAGGGTTTAGGGTTTAGGGTTTAGGGTTTAGGGTTTAGGGTTTAGGGTTTAGGGTTTAGGGTTTAGGGTTTAGGGTTTAGGGTTTAGGGTTTAGGGTTTAGGGTTTAGGGTTTAGGGTTTAGGGTTTAGGGTTTAGGGTTTAGGGTTTAGGGTTTAGGGTTTAGGGTTTAGGGTTTAGGGTTTAGGGTTTAGGGTTTAGGGTTTAGGGTTTAGGGTTTAGGGTTTAGGGTTTAGGGTTTAGGGTTTAGGGTTTAGGGTTTAGGGTTTAGGGTTTAGGGTTTAGGGTTTAGGGTTTAGGGTTTAGGGTTTAGGGTTTAGGGTTTAGGGTTTAGGGTTTAGGGTTTAGGGTTTAGGGTTTAGGGTTTAGGGTTTAGGGTTTAGGGTTTAGGGTTTAGGGTTTAGGGTTTAGGGTTTAGGGTTTAGGGTTTAGGGTTTAGGGTTTAGGGTTTAGGGTTTAGGGTTTAGGGTTTAGGGTTTAGGGTTTAGGGTTTAGGGTTTAGGGTTTAGGGTTTAGGGTTTAGGGTTTAGGGTTTAGGGTTTAGGGTTTAGGGTTTAGGGTTTAGGGTTTAGGGTTTAGGGTTTAGGGTTTAGGGTTTAGGGTTTAGGGTTTAGGGTTTAGGGTTTAGGGTTTAGGGTTTAGGGTTTAGGGTTTAGGGTTTAGGGTTTAGGGTTTAGGGTTTAGGGTTTAGGGTTTAGGGTTTAGGGTTTAGGGTTTAGGGTTTAGGGTTTAGGGTTTAGGGTTTAGGGTTTAGGGTTTAGGGTTTAGGGTTTAGGGTTTAGGGTTTAGGGTTTAGGGTTTAGGGTTTAGGGTTTAGGGTTTAGGGTTTAGGGTTTAGGGTTTAGGGTTTAGGGTTTAGGGTTTAGGGTTTAGGGTTTAGGGTTTAGGGTTTAGGGTTTAGGGTTTAGGGTTTAGGGTTTAGGGTTTAGGGTTTAGGGTTTAGGGTTTAGGGTTTAGGGTTTAGGGTTTAGGGTTTAGGGTTTAGGGTTTAGGGTTTAGGGTTTAGGGTTTAGGGTTTAGGGTTTAGGGTTTAGGGTTTAGGGTTTAGGGTTTAGGGTTTAGGGTTTAGGGTTTAGGGTTTAGGGTTTAGGGTTTAGGGTTTAGGGTTTAGGGTTTAGGGTTTAGGGTTTAGGGTTTAGGGTTTAGGGTTTAGGGTTTAGGGTTTAGGGTTTAGGGTTTAGGGTTTAGGGTTTAGGGTTTAGGGTTTAGGGTTTAGGGTTTAGGGTTTAGGGTTTAGGGTTTAGGGTTTAGGGTTTAGGGTTTAGGGTTTAGGGTTTAGGGTTTAGGGTTTAGGGTTTAGGGTTTAGGGTTTAGGGTTTAGGGTTTAGGGTTTAGGGTTTAGGGTTTAGGGTTTAGGGTTTAGGGTTTAGGGTTTAGGGTTTAGGGTTTAGGGTTTAGGGTTTAGGGTTTAGGGTTTAGGGTTTAGGGTTTAGGGTTTAGGGTTTAGGGTTTAGGGTTTAGGGTTTAGGGTTTAGGGTTTAGGGTTTAGGGTTTAGGGTTTAGGGTTTAGGGTTTAGGGTTTAGGGTTTAGGGTTTAGGGTTTAGGGTTTAGGGTTTAGGGTTTAGGGTTTAGGGTTTAGGGTTTAGGGTTTAGGGTTTAGGGTTTAGGGTTTAGGGTTTAGGGTTTAGGGTTTAGGGTTTAGGGTTTAGGGTTTAGGGTTTAGGGTTTAGGGTTTAGGGTTTAGGGTTTAGGGTTTAGGGTTTAGGGTTTAGGGTTTAGGGTTTAGGGTTTAGGGTTTAGGGTTTAGGGTTTAGGGTTTAGGGTTTAGGGTTTAGGGTTTAGGGTTTAGGGTTTAGGGTTTAGGGTTTAGGGTTTAGGGTTTAGGGTTTAGGGTTTAGGGTTTAGGGTTTAGGGTTTAGGGTTTAGGGTTTAGGGTTTAGGGTTTAGGGTTTAGGGTTTAGGGTTTAGGGTTTAGGGTTTAGGGTTTAGGGTTTAGGGTTTAGGGTTTAGGGTTTAGGGTTTAGGGTTTAGGGTTTAGGGTTTAGGGTTTAGGGTTTAGGGTTTAGGGTTTAGGGTTTAGGGTTTAGGGTTTAGGGTTTAGGGTTTAGGGTTTAGGGTTTAGGGTTTAGGGTTTAGGGTTTAGGGTTTAGGGTTTAGGGTTTAGGGTTTAGGGTTTAGGGTTTAGGGTTTAGGGTTTAGGGTTTAGGGTTTAGGGTTTAGGGTTTAGGGTTTAGGGTTTAGGGTTTAGGGTTTAGGGTTTAGGGTTTAGGGTTTAGGGTTTAGGGTTTAGGGTTTAGGGTTTAGGGTTTAGGGTTTAGGGTTTAGGGTTTAGGGTTTAGGGTTTAGGGTTTAGGGTTTAGGGTTTAGGGTTTAGGGTTTAGGGTTTAGGGTTTAGGGTTTAGGGTTTAGGGTTTAGGGTTTAGGGTTTAGGGTTTAGGGTTTAGGGTTTAGGGTTTAGGGTTTAGGGTTTAGGGTTTAGGGTTTAGGGTTTAGGGTTTAGGGTTTAGGGTTTAGGGTTTAGGGTTTAGGGTTTAGGGTTTAGGGTTTAGGGTTTAGGGTTTAGGGTTTAGGGTTTAGGGTTTAGGGTTTAGGGTTTAGGGTTTAGGGTTTAGGGTTTAGGGTTTAGGGTTTAGGGTTTAGGGTTTAGGGTTTAGGGTTTAGGGTTTAGGGTTTAGGGTTTAGGGTTTAGGGTTTAGGGTTTAGGGTTTAGGGTTTAGGGTTTAGGGTTTAGGGTTTAGGGTTTAGGGTTTAGGGTTTAGGGTTTAGGGTTTAGGGTTTAGGGTTTAGGGTTTAGGGTTTAGGGTTTAGGGTTTAGGGTTTAGGGTTTAGGGTTTAGGGTTTAGGGTTTAGGGTTTAGGGTTTAGGGTTTAGGGTTTAGGGTTTAGGGTTTAGGGTTTAGGGTTTAGGGTTTAGGGTTTAGGGTTTAGGGTTTAGGGTTTAGGGTTTAGGGTTTAGGGTTTAGGGTTTAGGGTTTAGGGTTTAGGGTTTAGGGTTTAGGGTTTAGGGTTTAGGGTTTAGGGTTTAGGGTTTAGGGTTTAGGGTTTAGGGTTTAGGGTTTAGGGTTTAGGGTTTAGGGTTTAGGGTTTAGGGTTTAGGGTTTAGGGTTTAGGGTTTAGGGTTTAGGGTTTAGGGTTTAGGGTTTAGGGTTTAGGGTTTAGGGTTTAGGGTTTAGGGTTTAGGGTTTAGGGTTTAGGGTTTAGGGTTTAGGGTTTAGGGTTTAGGGTTTAGGGTTTAGGGTTTAGGGTTTAGGGTTTAGGGTTTAGGGTTTAGGGTTTAGGGTTTAGGGTTTAGGGTTTAGGGTTTAGGGTTTAGGGTTTAGGGTTTAGGGTTTAGGGTTTAGGGTTTAGGGTTTAGGGTTTAGGGTTTAGGGTTTAGGGTTTAGGGTTTAGGGTTTAGGGTTTAGGGTTTAGGGTTTAGGGTTTAGGGTTTAGGGTTTAGGGTTTAGGGTTTAGGGTTTAGGGTTTAGGGTTTAGGGTTTAGGGTTTAGGGTTTAGGGTTTAGGGTTTAGGGTTTAGGGTTTAGGGTTTAGGGTTTAGGGTTTAGGGTTTAGGGTTTAGGGTTTAGGGTTTAGGGTTTAGGGTTTAGGGTTTAGGGTTTAGGGTTTAGGGTTTAGGGTTTAGGGTTTAGGGTTTAGGGTTTAGGGTTTAGGGTTTAGGGTTTAGGGTTTAGGGTTTAGGGTTTAGGGTTTAGGGTTTAGGGTTTAGGGTTTAGGGTTTAGGGTTTAGGGTTTAGGGTTTAGGGTTTAGGGTTTAGGGTTTAGGGTTTAGGGTTTAGGGTTTAGGGTTTAGGGTTTAGGGTTTAGGGTTTAGGGTTTAGGGTTTAGGGTTTAGGGTTTAGGGTTTAGGGTTTAGGGTTTAGGGTTTAGGGTTTAGGGTTTAGGGTTTAGGGTTTAGGGTTTAGGGTTTAGGGTTTAGGGTTTAGGGTTTAGGGTTTAGGGTTTAGGGTTTAGGGTTTAGGGTTTAGGGTTTAGGGTTTAGGGTTTAGGGTTTAGGGTTTAGGGTTTAGGGTTTAGGGTTTAGGGTTTAGGGTTTAGGGTTTAGGGTTTAGGGTTTAGGGTTTAGGGTTTAGGGTTTAGGGTTTAGGGTTTAGGGTTTAGGGTTTAGGGTTTAGGGTTTAGGGTTTAGGGTTTAGGGTTTAGGGTTTAG
Organism: Citrus maxima; assembly: GCA_029641205.1. Taxonomy (NCBI): domain Eukaryota; kingdom Viridiplantae; phylum Streptophyta; class Magnoliopsida; order Sapindales; family Rutaceae; genus Citrus; species Citrus maxima. The sequence goes on along the minus strand of CM056371.1, from coordinate 119,223 downwards.
GGTTTAGGGTTTAGGGTTTAGGGTTTAGGGTTTAGGGTTTAGGGTTTAGGGTTTAGGGTTTAGGGTTTAGGGTTTAGGGTTTAGGGTTTAGGGTTTAGGGTTTAGGGTTTAGGGTTTAGGGTTTAGGGTTTAGGGTTTAGGGTTTAGGGTTTAGGGTTTAGGGTTTAGGGTTTAGGGTTTAGGGTTTAGGGTTTAGGGTTTAGGGTTTAGGGTTTAGGGTTTAGGGTTTAGGGTTTAGGGTTTAGGGTTTAGGGTTTAGGGTTTAGGGTTTAGGGTTTAGGGTTTAGGGTTTAGGGTTTAGGGTTTAGGGTTTAGGGTTTAGGGTTTAGGGTTTAGGGTTTAGGGTTTAGGGTTTAGGGTTTAGGGTTTAGGGTTTAGGGTTTAGGGTTTAGGGTTTAGGGTTTAGGGTTTAGGGTTTAGGGTTTAGGGTTTAGGGTTTAGGGTTTAGGGTTTAGGGTTTAGGGTTTAGGGTTTAGGGTTTAGGGTTTAGGGTTTAGGGTTTAGGGTTTAGGGTTTAGGGTTTAGGGTTTAGGGTTTAGGGTTTAGGGTTTAGGGTTTAGGGTTTAGGGTTTAGGGTTTAGGGTTTAGGGTTTAGGGTTTAGGGTTTAGGGTTTAGGGTTTAGGGTTTAGGGTTTAGGGTTTAGGGTTTAGGGTTTAGGGTTTAGGGTTTAGGGTTTAGGGTTTAGGGTTTAGGGTTTAGGGTTTAGGGTTTAGGGTTTAGGGTTTAGGGTTTAGGGTTTAGGGTTTAGGGTTTAGGGTTTAGGGTTTAGGGTTTAGGGTTTAGGGTTTAGGGTTTAGGGTTTAGGGTTTAGGGTTTAGGGTTTAGGGTTTAGGGTTTAGGGTTTAGGGTTTAGGGTTTAGGGTTTAGGGTTTAGGGTTTAGGGTTTAGGGTTTAGGGTTTAGGGTTTAGGGTTTAGGGTTTAGGGTTTAGGGTTTAGGGTTTAGGGTTTAGGGTTTAGGGTTTAGGGTTTAGGGTTTAGGGTTTAGGGTTTAGGGTTTAGGGTTTAGGGTTTAGGGTTTAGGGTTTAGGGTTTAGGGTTTAGGGTTTAGGGTTTAGGGTTTAGGGTTTAGGGTTTAGGGTTTAGGGTTTAGGGTTTAGGGTTTAGGGTTTAGGGTTTAGGGTTTAGGGTTTAGGGTTTAGGGTTTAGGGTTTAGGGTTTAGGGTTTAGGGTTTAGGGTTTAGGGTTTAGGGTTTAGGGTTTAGGGTTTAGGGTTTAGGGTTTAGGGTTTAGGGTTTAGGGTTTAGGGTTTAGGGTTTAGGGTTTAGGGTTTAGGGTTTAGGGTTTAGGGTTTAGGGTTTAGGGTTTAGGGTTTAGGGTTTAGGGTTTAGGGTTTAGGGTTTAGGGTTTAGGGTTTAGGGTTTAGGGTTTAGGGTTTAGGGTTTAGGGTTTAGGGTTTAGGGTTTAGGGTTTAGGGTTTAGGGTTTAGGGTTTAGGGTTTAGGGTTTAGGGTTTAGGGTTTAGGGTTTAGGGTTTAGGGTTTAGGGTTTAGGGTTTAGGGTTTAGGGTTTAGGGTTTAGGGTTTAGGGTTTAGGGTTTAGGGTTTAGGGTTTAGGGTTTAGGGTTTAGGGTTTAGGGTTTAGGGTTTAGGGTTTAGGGTTTAGGGTTTAGGGTTTAGGGTTTAGGGTTTAGGGTTTAGGGTTTAGGGTTTAGGGTTTAGGGTTTAGGGTTTAGGGTTTAGGGTTTAGGGTTTAGGGTTTAGGGTTTAGGGTTTAGGGTTTAGGGTTTAGGGTTTAGGGTTTAGGGTTTAGGGTTTAGGGTTTAGGGTTTAGGGTTTAGGGTTTAGGGTTTAGGGTTTAGGGTTTAGGGTTTAGGGTTTAGGGTTTAGGGTTTAGGGTTTAGGGTTTAGGGTTTAGGGTTTAGGGTTTAGGGTTTAGGGTTTAGGGTTTAGGGTTTAGGGTTTAGGGTTTAGGGTTTAGGGTTTAGGGTTTAGGGTTTAGGGTTTAGGGTTTAGGGTTTAGGGTTTAGGGTTTAGGGTTTAGGGTTTAGGGTTTAGGGTTTAGGGTTTAGGGTTTAGGGTTTAGGGTTTAGGGTTTAGGGTTTAGGGTTTAGGGTTTAGGGTTTAGGGTTTAGGGTTTAGGGTTTAGGGTTTAGGGTTTAGGGTTTAGGGTTTAGGGTTTAGGGTTTAGGGTTTAGGGTTTAGGGTTTAGGGTTTAGGGTTTAGGGTTTAGGGTTTAGGGTTTAGGGTTTAGGGTTTAGGGTTTAGGGTTTAGGGTTTAGGGTTTAGGGTTTAGGGTTTAGGGTTTAGGGTTTAGGGTTTAGGGTTTAGGGTTTAGGGTTTAGGGTTTAGGGTTTAGGGTTTAGGGTTTAGGGTTTAGGGTTTAGGGTTTAGGGTTTAGGGTTTAGGGTTTAGGGTTTAGGGTTTAGGGTTTAGGGTTTAGGGTTTAGGGTTTAGGGTTTAGGGTTTAGGGTTTAGGGTTTAGGGTTTAGGGTTTAGGGTTTAGGGTTTAGGGTTTAGGGTTTAGGGTTTAGGGTTTAGGGTTTAGGGTTTAGGGTTTAGGGTTTAGGGTTTAGGGTTTAGGGTTTAGGGTTTAGGGTTTAGGGTTTAGGGTTTAGGGTTTAGGGTTTAGGGTTTAGGGTTTAGGGTTTAGGGTTTAGGGTTTAGGGTTTAGGGTTTAGGGTTTAGGGTTTAGGGTTTAGGGTTTAGGGTTTAGGGTTTAGGGTTTAGGGTTTAGGGTTTAGGGTTTAGGGTTTAGGGTTTAGGGTTTAGGGTTTAGGGTTTAGGGTTTAGGGTTTAGGGTTTAGGGTTTAGGGTTTAGGGTTTAGGGTTTAGGGTTTAGGGTTTAGGGTTTAGGGTTTAGGGTTTAGGGTTTAGGGTTTAGGGTTTAGGGTTTAGGGTTTAGGGTTTAGGGTTTAGGGTTTAGGGTTTAGGGTTTAGGGTTTAGGGTTTAGGGTTTAGGGTTTAGGGTTTAGGGTTTAGGGTTTAGGGTTTAGGGTTTAGGGTTTAGGGTTTAGGGTTTAGGGTTTAGGGTTTAGGGTTTAGGGTTTAGGGTTTAGGGTTTAGGGTTTAGGGTTTAGGGTTTAGGGTTTAGGGTTTAGGGTTTAGGGTTTAGGGTTTAGGGTTTAGGGTTTAGGGTTTAGGGTTTAGGGTTTAGGGTTTAGGGTTTAGGGTTTAGGGTTTAGGGTTTAGGGTTTAGGGTTTAGGGTTTAGGGTTTAGGGTTTAGGGTTTAGGGTTTAGGGTTTAGGGTTTAGGGTTTAGGGTTTAGGGTTTAGGGTTTAGGGTTTAGGGTTTAGGGTTTAGGGTTTAGGGTTTAGGGTTTAGGGTTTAGGGTTTAGGGTTTAGGGTTTAGGGTTTAGGGTTTAGGGTTTAGGGTTTAGGGTTTAGGGTTTAGGGTTTAGGGTTTAGGGTTTAGGGTTTAGGGTTTAGGGTTTAGGGTTTAGGGTTTAGGGTTTAGGGTTTAGGGTTTAGGGTTTAGGGTTTAGGGTTTAGGGTTTAGGGTTTAGGGTTTAGGGTTTAGGGTTTAGGGTTTAGGGTTTAGGGTTTAGGGTTTAGGGTTTAGGGTTTAGGGTTTAGGGTTTAGGGTTTAGGGTTTAGGGTTTAGGGTTTAGGGTTTAGGGTTTAGGGTTTAGGGTTTAGGGTTTAGGGTTTAGGGTTTAGGGTTTAGGGTTTAGGGTTTAGGGTTTAGGGTTTAGGGTTTAGGGTTTAGGGTTTAGGGTTTAGGGTTTAGGGTTTAGGGTTTAGGGTTTAGGGTTTAGGGTTTAGGGTTTAGGGTTTAGGGTTTAGGGTTTAGGGTTTAGGGTTTAGGGTTTAGGGTTTAGGGTTTAGGGTTTAGGGTTTAGGGTTTAGGGTTTAGGGTTTAGGGTTTAGGGTTTAGGGTTTAGGGTTTAGGGTTTAGGGTTTAGGGTTTAGGGTTTAGGGTTTAGGGTTTAGGGTTTAGGGTTTAGGGTTTAGGGTTTAGGGTTTAGGGTTTAGGGTTTAGGGTTTAGGGTTTAGGGTTTAGGGTTTAGGGTTTAGGGTTTAGGGTTTAGGGTTTAGGGTTTAGGGTTTAGGGTTTAGGGTTTAGGGTTTAGGGTTTAGGGTTTAGGGTTTAGGGTTTAGGGTTTAGGGTTTAGGGTTTAGGGTTTAGGGTTTAGGGTTTAGGGTTTAGGGTTTAGGGTTTAGGGTTTAGGGTTTAGGGTTTAGGGTTTAGGGTTTAGGGTTTAGGGTTTAGGGTTTAGGGTTTAGGGTTTTTTAGGGTTTAGGGTTTAGGGTTTAGGGTTTAGGGTTTAGGGTTTAGGGTTTAGGGTTTAGGGTTTAGGGTTTAGGGTTTAGGGTTTAGGGTTTAGGGTTTAGGGTTTAGGGTTTAGGGTTTAGGGTTTAGGGTTTAGGGTTTAGGGTTTAGGGTTTAGGGTTTAGGGTTTAGGGTTTAGGGTTTAGGGTTTAGGGTTTAGGGTTTAGGGTTTAGGGTTTAGGGTTTAGGGTTTAGGGTTTAGGGTTTAGGGTTTAGGGTTTAGGGTTTAGGGTTTAGGGTTTAGGGTTTAGGGTTTAGGGTTTAGGGTTTAGGGTTTAGGGTTTAGGGTTTA
>CM056371.1:50655-109620 GCA_029641205.1 Citrus maxima | reverse complement strand
TCCGGCGGACGGAGGTGGCCAGCCCCACCCCCCAAGGCTATAGCCCACCCGTTTTTGTGGCCTTTTTCCGCTGGACGAACTTGGCGCCCCGGCCTTCGGGCGGTTATTTTTGGGCGCGGCTTTGCCCGCGGCCTATTTTTGGCACACGGAGGCCCCTCGCAAAGTCTCGCGCCATTCCGAGTCCGGCGGACGAAGTTGGCCAGCCCCACCCCCCAAGGCTATAGCCCACCCGTTTTTGTGGCCTTTTTCCGCTGGACGAACTTGGCGCCCCGGCCTTCGGGCGGTTATTTTTGGGCGCGGCTTTGCCCGCGGCCTATTTTTGGCACACGGAGGCCCCTCGCAAAGTCTCGCGCCATTCCGAGTCCGGCGGACGAAGTTGGCCAGCCCCACCCCCCAAGGCTATAGCCCACCCGTTTTTGTGGCCTTTTTCCGCTGGACGAACTTGGCGCCCCGGCCTTCGGGCGGTTATTTTTGGGCGCGGCTGTGCCCGCGGCCTATTTTTGGCACACGGAGGCCCCTCGCAAAGTCTCGCGCCATTCCGAGTCCGGCGGACGAAGTTGGCCAGCCCCACCCCCCAAGGCTATAGCCCACCCGTTTTTGTGGCCTTTTTCCGCTGGACGAACTTGGCGCCCCGGCCTTCGGGCGGTTATTTTTGGGCGCGGCTGTGCCCGCGGCCTATTTTTGGCACACGGAGGCACCTCGCAAAGTCTCGCGCCATTCCGAGTCCGGCGGACGAAGTTGGCCAGCCCCACCCCCCAAGGCTATAGCCCACCCGTTTTTGTGGCCTTTTTCCGCTGGACGAACTTGGCGCCCCGGCCTTCGGGCGGTTATTTTTGGGCGCGGCTGTGCCCGCGGCCTATTTTTGGCACACGGAGGCCCCTCGCAAAGTCTCGCGCCATTCCGAGTCCGGCGGACGAAGTTGGCCAGCCCCACCCCCCAAGGCTATAGCCCACCCGTTTTTGTGGCCTTTTTCCGCTGGACGAACTTGGCGCCCCGGCCTTCGGGCGGTTATTTTTGGGCGCGGCTGTGCCCGCGGCCTATTTTTGGCACACGGAGGCCCCTCGCAAAGTCTCGCGCCATTCCGAGTCCGGCGGACGAAGTTGGCCAGCCCCACCCCCCAAGGCTATAGCCCACCCGTTTTTGTGGCCTTTTTCCGCTGGACGAACTTGGCGCCCCGGCCTTCGGGCGGTTATTTTTGGGCGCGGCTGTGCCCGCGGCCTATTTTTGGCACACGGAGGCCCCTCGCAAAGTCTCGCGCCATTCCGAGTCCGGCGGACGAAGTTGGCCAGCCCCACCCCCCAAGGCTATAGCCCACCCGTTTTTGTGGCCTTTTTCCGCTGGACGAACTTGGCGCCCCGGCCTTCGGGCGGTTATTTTTGGGCGCGGCTGTGCCCGCGGCCTATTTTTGGCACACGGAGGCCCCTCGCAAAGTCTCGCGCCATTCCGAGTCCGGCGGACGAAGTTGGCCAGCCCCACCCCCCAAGGCTATAGCCCACCCGTTTTTGTGGCCTTTTTCCGCTGGACGAACTTGGCGCCCCGGCCTTCGGGCGGTTATTTTTGGGCGCGGCTGTGCCCGCGGCCTATTTTTGGCACACGGAGGCACCTCGCAAAGTCTCGCGCCATTCCGAGTCCGGCGGACGAAGTTGGCCAGCCCCACCCCCCAAGGCTATAGCCCACCCGTTTTTGTGGCCTTTTTCCGCTGGACGAACTTGGCGCCCCGGCCTTCGGGCGGTTATTTTTGGGCGCGGCTTTGCCCGCGGCCTATTTTTGGCACACGGAGGCGCCCTTCAAAGTCTCGCGCCATTCCGAGTCCGGCGGACGAAGTTGGCCAGCCCCACCCCCCAAGGCTATAGCCCACCCGTTTTTGTGGCCTTTTTCCGCTGGACGAACTTGGCGCCCCGGCCTTCGGGCGGTTATTTTTGGGCGCGGCTGTGCCCGCGGCCTATTTTTGGCACACGGAGGCCCCTCGCAAAGTCTCGCGCCATTCCGAGTCCGGCGGACGAAGTTGGCCAGCCCCACCCCCCAAGGCTATAGCCCACCCGTTTTTGTGGCCTTTTTCCGCTGGACGAACTTGGCGCCCCGGCCTTCGGGCGGTTATTTTTGGGCGCGGCTTTGCCCGCGGCCTATTTTTGGCACACGGAGGCCCCTCGCAAAGTCTCGCGCCATTCCGAGTCCGGCGGACGAAGTTGGCCAGCCCCACCCCCCAAGGCTATAGCCCACCCGTTTTTGTGGCCTTTTTCCGCTGGACGAACTTGGCGCCCCGGCCTTCGGGCGGTTATTTTTGGGCGCGGCTTTGCCCGCGGCCTATTTTTGGCACACGGAGGCCCCTCGCAAAGTCTCGCGCCATTCCGAGTCCGGCGGACGAAGTTGGCCAGCCCCACCCCCCAAGGCTATAGCCCACCCGTTTTTGTGGCCTTTTTCCGCTGGACGAACTTGGCGCCCCGGCCTTCGGGCGGTTATTTTTGGGCGCGGCTTTGCCCGCGGCCTATTTTTGGCACACGGAGGCCCCTCGCAAAGTCTCGCGCCATTCCGAGTCCGGCGGACGAAGTTGGCCAGCCCCACCCCCCAAGGCTATAGCCCACCCGTTTTTGTGGCCTTTTTCCGCTGGACGAACTTGGCGCCCCGGCCTTCGGGCGGTTATTTTTGGGCGCGGCTGTGCCCGCGGCCTATTTTTGGCACACGGAGGCCCCTCGCAAAGTCTCGCGCCATTCCGAGTCCGGCGGACGAAGTTGGCCAGCCCCACCCCCCAAGGCTATAGCCCACCCGTTTTTGTGGCCTTTTTCCGCTGGACGAACTTGGCGCCCCGGCCTTCGGGCGGTTATTTTTGGGCGCGGCTTTGCCCGCGGCCTATTTTTGGCACACGGAGGCCCCTCGCAAAGTCTCGCGCCATTCCGAGTCCGGCGGACGAAGTTGGCCAGCCCCACCCCCCAAGGCTATAGCCCACCCGTTTTTGTGGCCTTTTTCCGCTGGACGAACTTGGCGCCCCGGCCTTCGGGCGGTTATTTTTGGGCGCGGCTGTGCCCGCGGCCTATTTTTGGCACACGGAGGCCCCTCGCAAAGTCTCGCGCCATTCCGAGTCCGGCGGACGAAGTTGGCCAGCCCCACCCCCCAAGGCTATAGCCCACCCGTTTTTGTGGCCTTTTTCCGCTGGACGAACTTGGCGCCCCGGCCTTCGGGCGGTTATTTTTGGGCGCGGCTGTGCCCGCGGCCTATTTTTGGCACACGGAGGCCCCTCGCAAAGTCTCGCGCCATTCCGAGTCCGGCGGACGAAGTTGGCCAGCCCCACCCCCCAAGGCTATAGCCCACCCGTTTTTGTGGCCTTTTTCCGCTGGACGAACTTGGCGCCCCGGCCTTCGGGCGGTTATTTTTGGGCGCGGCTGTGCCCGCGGCCTATTTTTGGCACACGGAGGCCCCTCGCAAAGTCTCGCGCCATTCCGAGTCCGGCGGACGAAGTTGGCCAGCCCCACCCCCCAAGGCTATAGCCCACCCGTTTTTGTGGCCTTTTTCCGCTGGACGAACTTGGCGCCCCGGCCTTCGGGCGGTTATTTTTGGGCGCGGCTTTGCCCGCGGCCTATTTTTGGCACACGGAGGCCCCTCGCAAAGTCTCGCGCCATTCCGAGTCCGGCGGACGAAGTTGGCCAGCCCCACCCCCCAAGGCTATAGCCCACCCGTTTTTGTGGCCTTTTTCCGCTGGACGAACTTGGCGCCCCGGCCTTCGGGCGGTTATTTTTGGGCGCGGCTGTGCCCGCGGCCTATTTTTGGCACACGGAGGCCCCTCGCAAAGTCTCGCGCCATTCCGAGTCCGGCGGACGAAGTTGGCCAGCCCCACCCCCCAAGGCTATAGCCCACCCGTTTTTGTGGCCTTTTTCCGCTGGACGAACTTGGCGCCCCGGCCTTCGGGCGGTTATTTTTGGGCGCGGCTGTGCCCGCGGCCTATTTTTGGCACACGGAGGCCCCTCGCAAAGTCTCGCGCCATTCCGAGTCCGGCGGACGAAGTTGGCCAGCCCCACCCCCCAAGGCTATAGCCCACCCGTTTTTGTGGCCTTTTTCCGCTGGACGAACTTGGCGCCCCGGCCTTCGGGCGGTTATTTTTGGGCGCGGCTGTGCCCGCGGCCTATTTTTGGCACACGGAGGCCCCTCGCAAAGTCTCGCGCCATTCCGAGTCCGGCGGACGAAGTTGGCCAGCCCCACCCCCCAAGGCTATAGCCCACCCGTTTTTGTGGCCTTTTTCCGCTGGACGAACTTGGCGCCCCGGCCTTCGGGCGGTTATTTTTGGGCGCGGCTGTGCCCGCGGCCTATTTTTGGCACACGGAGGCCCCTCGCAAAGTCTCGCGCCATTCCGAGTCCGGCGGACGAAGTTGGCCAGCCCCACCCCCCAAGGCTATAGCCCACCCGTTTTTGTGGCCTTTTTCCGCTGGACGAACTTGGCGCCCCGGCCTTCGGGCGGTTATTTTTGGGCGCGGCTGTGCCCGCGGCCTATTTTTGGCACACGGAGGCCCCTCGCAAAGTCTCGCGCCATTCCGAGTCCGGCGGACGAAGTTGGCCAGCCCCACCCCCCAAGGCTATAGCCCACCCGTTTTTGTGGCCTTTTTCCGCTGGACGAACTTGGCGCCCCGGCCTTCGGGCGGTTATTTTTGGGCGCGGCTGTGCCCGCGGCCTATTTTTGGCACACGGAGGCCCCTCGCAAAGTCTCGCGCCATTCCGAGTCCGGCGGACGAAGTTGGCCAGCCCCACCCCCCAAGGCTATAGCCCACCCGTTTTTGTGGCCTTTTTCCGCTGGACGAACTTGGCGCCCCGGCCTTCGGGCGGTTATTTTTGGGCGCGGCTGTGCCCGCGGCCTATTTTTGGCACACGGAGGCCCCTCGCAAAGTCTCGCGCCATTCCGAGTCCGGCGGACGAAGTTGGCCAGCCCCACCCCCCAAGGCTATAGCCCACCCGTTTTTGTGGCCTTTTTCCGCTGGACGAACTTGGCGCCCCGGCCTTCGGGCGGTTATTTTTGGGCGCGGCTGTGCCCGCGGCCTATTTTTGGCACACGGAGGCGCCTCGCAAAGTCTCGCGCCATTCCGAGTCCGGCGGACGAAGTTGGCCAGCCCCACCCCCCAAGGCTATAGCCCACCCGTTTTTGTGGCCTTTTTCCGCTGGACGAACTTGGCGCCCCGGCCTTCGGGCGGTTATTTTTGGGCGCGGCTGTGCCCGCGGCCTATTTTTGGCACACGGAGGCCCCTCGCAAAGTCTCGCGCCATTCCGAGTCCGGCGGACGAAGTTGGCCAGCCCCACCCCCCAAGGCTATAGCCCACCCGTTTTTGTGGCCTTTTTCCGCTGGACGAACTTGGCGCCCCGGCCTTCGGGCGGTTATTTTTGGGCGCGGCTGTGCCCGCGGCCTATTTTTGGCACACGGAGGCCCCTCGCAAAGTCTCGCGCCATTCCGAGTCCGGCGGACGAAGTTGGCCAGCCCCACCCCCCAAGGCTATAGCCCACCCGTTTTTGTGGCCTTTTTCCGCTGGACGAACTTGGCGCCCCGGCCTTCGGGCGGTTATTTTTGGGCGCGGCTGTGCCCGCGGCCTATTTTTGGCACACGGAGGCGCCTCGCAAAGTCTCGCGCCATTCCGAGTCCGGCGGACGAAGTTGGCCAGCCCCACCCCCCAAGGCTATAGCCCACCCGTTTTTGTGGCCTTTTTCCGCTGGACGAACTTGGCGCCCCGGCCTTCGGGCGGTTATTTTTGGGCGCGGCTGTGCCCGCGGCCTATTTTTGGCACACGGAGGCCCCTCGCAAAGTCTCGCGCCATTCCGAGTCCGGCGGACGAAGTTGGCCAGCCCCACCCCCCAAGGCTATAGCCCACCCGTTTTTGTGGCCTTTTTCCGCTGGACGAACTTGGCGCCCCGGCCTTCGGGCGGTTATTTTTGGGCGCGGCTGTGCCCGCGGCCTATTTTTGGCACACGGAGGCCCCTCGCAAAGTCTCGCGCCATTCCGAGTCCGGCGGACGAAGTTGGCCAGCCCCACCCCCCAAGGCTATAGCCCACCCGTTTTTGTGGCCTTTTTCCGCTGGACGAACTTGGCGCCCCGGCCTTCGGGCGGTTATTTTTGGGCGCGGCTGTGCCCGCGGCCTATTTTTGGCACACGGAGGCCCCTCGCAAAGTCTCGCGCCATTCCGAGTCCGGCGGACGAAGTTGGCCAGCCCCACCCCCCAAGGCTATAGCCCACCCGTTTTTGTGGCCTTTTTCCGCTGGACGAACTTGGCGCCCCGGCCTTCGGGCGGTTATTTTTGGGCGCGGCTGTGCCCGCGGCCTATTTTTGGCACACGGAGGCCCCTCGCAAAGTCTCGCGCCATTCCGAGTCCGGCGGACGAAGTTGGCCAGCCCCACCCCCCAAGGCTATAGCCCACCCGTTTTTGTGGCCTTTTTCCGCTGGACGAACTTGGCGCCCCGGCCTTCGGGCGGTTATTTTTGGGCGCGGCTGTGCCCGCGGCCTATTTTTGGCACACGGAGGCCCCTCGCAAAGTCTCGCGCCATTCCGAGTCCGGCGGACGAAGTTGGCCAGCCCCACCCCCCAAGGCTATAGCCCACCCGTTTTTGTGGCCTTTTTCCGCTGGACGAACTTGGCGCCCCGGCCTTCGGGCGGTTATTTTTGGGCGCGGCTGTGCCCGCGGCCTATTTTTGGCACACGGAGGCCCCTCGCAAAGTCTCGCGCCATTCCGAGTCCGGCGGACGAAGTTGGCCAGCCCCACCCCCCAAGGCTATAGCCCACCCGTTTTTGTGGCCTTTTTCCGCTGGACGAACTTGGCGCCCCGGCCTTCGGGCGGTTATTTTTGGGCGCGGCTGTGCCCGCGGCCTATTTTTGGCACACGGAGGCCCCTCGCAAAGTCTCGCGCCATTCCGAGTCCGGCGGACGAAGTTGGCCAGCCCCACCCCCCAAGGCTATAGCCCACCCGTTTTTGTGGCCTTTTTCCGCTGGACGAACTTGGCGCCCCGGCCTTCGGGCGGTTATTTTTGGGCGCGGCTGTGCCCGCGGCCTATTTTTGGCACACGGAGGCCCCTCGCAAAGTCTCGCGCCATTCCGAGTCCGGCGGACGAAGTTGGCCAGCCCCACCCCCCAAGGCTATAGCCCACCCGTTTTTGTGGCCTTTTTCCGCTGGACGAACTTGGCGCCCCGGCCTTCGGGCGGTTATTTTTGGGCGCGGCTGTGCCCGCGGCCTATTTTTGGCACACGGAGGCCCCTCGCAAAGTCTCGCGCCATTCCGAGTCCGGCGGACGAAGTTGGCCAGCCCCACCCCCCAAGGCTATAGCCCACCCGTTTTTGTGGCCTTTTTCCGCTGGACGAACTTGGCGCCCCGGCCTTCGGGCGGTTATTTTTGGGCGCGGCTGTGCCCGCGGCCTATTTTTGGCACACGGAGGCCCCTCGCAAAGTCTCGCGCCATTCCGAGTCCGGCGGACGAAGTTGGCCAGCCCCACCCCCCAAGGCTATAGCCCACCCGTTTTTGTGGCCTTTTTCCGCTGGACGAACTTGGCGCCCCGGCCTTCGGGCGGTTATTTTTGGGCGCGGCTGTGCCCGCGGCCTATTTTTGGCACACGGAGGCCCCTCGCAAAGTCTCGCGCCATTCCGAGTCCGGCGGACGAAGTTGGCCAGCCCCACCCCCCAAGGCTATAGCCCACCCGTTTTTGTGGCCTTTTTCCGCTGGACGAACTTGGCGCCCCGGCCTTCGGGCGGTTATTTTTGGGCGCGGCTGTGCCCGCGGCCTATTTTTGGCACACGGAGGCCCCTCGCAAAGTCTCGCGCCATTCCGAGTCCGGCGGACGAAGTTGGCCAGCCCCACCCCCCAAGGCTATAGCCCACCCGTTTTTGTGGCCTTTTTCCGCTGGACGAACTTGGCGCCCCGGCCTTCGGGCGGTTATTTTTGGGCGCGGCTGTGCCCGCGGCCTATTTTTGGCACACGGAGGCCCCTCGCAAAGTCTCGCGCCATTCCGAGTCCGGCGGACGAAGTTGGCCAGCCCCACCCCCCAAGGCTATAGCCCACCCGTTTTTGTGGCCTTTTTCCGCTGGACGAACTTGGCGCCCCGGCCTTCGGGCGGTTATTTTTGGGCGCGGCTGTGCCCGCGGCCTATTTTTGGCACACGGAGGCCCCTCGCAAAGTCTCGCGCCATTCCGAGTCCGGCGGACGAAGTTGGCCAGCCCCACCCCCCAAGGCTATAGCCCACCCGTTTTTGTGGCCTTTTTCCGCTGGACGAACTTGGCGCCCCGGCCTTCGGGCGGTTATTTTTGGGCGCGGCTGTGCCCGCGGCCTATTTTTGGCACACGGAGGCCCCTCGCAAAGTCTCGCGCCATTCCGAGTCCGGCGGACGAAGTTGGCCAGCCCCACCCCCCAAGGCTATAGCCCACCCGTTTTTGTGGCCTTTTTCCGCTGGACGAACTTGGCGCCCCGGCCTTCGGGCGGTTATTTTTGGGCGCGGCTGTGCCCGCGGCCTATTTTTGGCACACGGAGGCCCCTCGCAAAGTCTCGCGCCATTCCGAGTCCGGCGGACGAAGTTGGCCAGCCCCACCCCCCAAGGCTATAGCCCACCCGTTTTTGTGGCCTTTTTCCGCTGGACGAACTTGGCGCCCCGGCCTTCGGGCGGTTATTTTTGGGCGCGGCTGTGCCCGCGGCCTATTTTTGGCACACGGAGGCCCCTCGCAAAGTCTCGCGCCATTCCGAGTCCGGCGGACGAAGTTGGCCAGCCCCACCCCCCAAGGCTATAGCCCACCCGTTTTTGTGGCCTTTTTCCGCTGGACGAACTTGGCGCCCCGGCCTTCGGGCGGTTATTTTTGGGCGCGGCTGTGCCCGCGGCCTATTTTTGGCACACGGAGGCCACTCGCAAAGTCTCGCGCCATTCCGAGTCCGGCGGACGAAGTTGGCCAGCCCCACCCCCCAAGGCTATAGCCCACCCGTTTTTGTGGCCTTTTTCCGCTGGACGAACTTGGCGCCCCGGCCTTCGGGCGGTTATTTTTGGGCGCGGCTGTGCCCGCGGCCTATTTTTGGCACACGGAGGCCGCTCGCAAAGTCTCGCGCCATTCCGAGTCCGGCGGACGAAGTTGGCCAGCCCCACCCCCCAAGGCTATAGCCCACCCGTTTTTGTGGCCTTTTTCCGCTGGACGAACTTGGCGCCCCGGCCTTCGGGCGGTTATTTTTGGGCGCGGCTGTGCCCGCGGCCTATTTTTGGCACACGGAGGCCGCTCGCAAAGTCTCGCGCCATTCCGAGTCCGGCGGACGAAGTTGGCCAGCCCCACCCCCCAAGGCTATAGCCCACCCGTTTTTGTGGCCTTTTTCCGCTGGACGAACTTGGCGCCCCGGCCTTCGGGCGGTTATTTTTGGGCGCGGCTTTGCCCGCGGCCTATTTTTGGCACACGGAGGCCCCTCGCAAAGTCTCGCGCCATTCCGAGTCCGGCGGACGAAGTTGGCCAGCCCCACCCCCCAAGGCTATAGCCCACCCGTTTTTGTGGCCTTTTTCCGCTGGACGAACTTGGCGCCCCGGCCTTCGGGCGGTTATTTTTGGGCGCGGCTGTGCCCGCGGCCTATTTTTGGCACACGGAGGCCCCTCGCAAAGTCTCGCGCCATTCCGAGTCCGGCGGACGAAGTTGGCCAGCCCCACCCCCCAAGGCTATAGCCCACCCGTTTTTGTGGCCTTTTTCCGCTGGACGAACTTGGCGCCCCGGCCTTCGGGCGGTTATTTTTGGGCGCGGCTGTGCCCGCGGCCTATTTTTGGCACACGGAGGCCCCTCGCAAAGTCTCGCGCCATTCCGAGTCCGGCGGACGAAGTTGGCCAGCCCCACCCCCCAAGGCTATAGCCCACCCGTTTTTGTGGCCTTTTTCCGCTGGACGAACTTGGCGCCCCGGCCTTCGGGCGGTTATTTTTGGGCGCGGCTGTGCCCGCGGCCTATTTTTGGCACACGGAGGCGGCCTCGCAAAGTCTCGCGCCATTCCGAGTCCGGCGGACGAAGTTGGCCAGCCCCACCCCCCAAGGCTATAGCCCACCCGTTTTTGTGGCCTTTTTCCGCTGGACGAACTTGGCGCCCCGGCCTTCGGGCGGTTATTTTTGGGCGCGGCTGTGCCCGCGGCCTATTTTTGGCACACGGAGGCCCCTCGCAAAGTCTCGCGCCATTCCGAGTCCGGCGGACGAAGTTGGCCAGCCCCACCCCCCAAGGCTATAGCCCACCCGTTTTTGTGGCCTTTTTCCGCTGGACGAACTTGGCGCCCCGGCCTTCGGGCGGTTATTTTTGGGCGCGGCTGTGCCCGCGGCCTATTTTTGGCACACGGAGGCCCCTCGCAAAGTCTCGCGCCATTCCGAGTCCGGCGGACGAAGTTGGCCAGCCCCACCCCCCAAGGCTATAGCCCACCCGTTTTTGTGGCCTTTTTCCGCTGGACGAACTTGGCGCCCCGGCCTTCGGGCGGTTATTTTTGGGCGCGGCTGTGCCCGCGGCCTATTTTTGGCACACGGAGGCCCCTCGCAAAGTCTCGCGCCATTCCGAGTCCGGCGGACGAAGTTGGCCAGCCCCACCCCCCAAGGCTATAGCCCACCCGTTTTTGTGGCCTTTTTCCGCTGGACGAACTTGGCGCCCCGGCCTTCGGGCGGTTATTTTTGGGCGCGGCTGTGCCCGCGGCCTATTTTTGGCACACGGAGGCCCCTCGCAAAGTCTCGCGCCATTCCGAGTCCGGCGGACGAAGTTGGCCAGCCCCACCCCCCAAGGCTATAGCCCACCCGTTTTTGTGGCCTTTTTCCGCTGGACGAACTTGGCGCCCCGGCCTTCGGGCGGTTATTTTTGGGCGCGGCTTTGCCCGCGGCCTATTTTTGGCACACGGAGGCCCCTCGCAAAGTCTCGCGCCATTCCGAGTCCGGCGGACGAAGTTGGCCAGCCCCACCCCCCAAGGCTATAGCCCACCCGTTTTTGTGGCCTTTTTCCGCTGGACGAACTTGGCGCCCCGGCCTTCGGGCGGTTATTTTTGGGCGCGGCTGTGCCCGCGGCCTATTTTTGGCACACGGAGGCCCCTCGCAAAGTCTCGCGCCATTCCGAGTCCGGCGGACGAAGTTGGCCAGCCCCACCCCCCAAGGCTATAGCCCACCCGTTTTTGTGGCCTTTTTCCGCTGGACGAACTTGGCGCCCCGGCCTTCGGGCGGTTATTTTTGGGCGCGGCTTTGCCCGCGGCCTATTTTTGGCACACGGAGGCCCCTCGCAAAGTCTCGCGCCATTCCGAGTCCGGCGGACGAAGTTGGCCAGCCCCACCCCCCAAGGCTATAGCCCACCCGTTTTTGTGGCCTTTTTCCGCTGGACGAACTTGGCGCCCCGGCCTTCGGGCGGTTATTTTTGGGCGCGGCTTTGCCCGCGGCCTATTTTTGGCACACGGAGGCCCCTCGCAAAGTCTCGCGCCATTCCGAGTCCGGCGGACGAAGTTGGCCAGCCCCACCCCCCAAGGCTATAGCCCACCCGTTTTTGTGGCCTTTTTCCGCTGGACGAACTTGGCGCCCCGGCCTTCGGGCGGTTATTTTTGGGCGCGGCTGTGCCCGCGGCCTATTTTTGGCACACGGAGGCCCCTCGCAAAGTCTCGCGCCATTCCGAGTCCGGCGGACGAAGTTGGCCAGCCCCACCCCCCAAGGCTATAGCCCACCCGTTTTTGTGGCCTTTTTCCGCTGGACGAACTTGGCGCCCCGGCCTTCGGGCGGTTATTTTTGGGCGCGGCTTTGCCCGCGGCCTATTTTTGGCACACGGAGGCCCCTCGCAAAGTCTCGCGCCATTCCGAGTCCGGCGGACGAAGTTGGCCAGCCCCACCCCCCAAGGCTATAGCCCACCCGTTTTTGTGGCCTTTTTCCGCTGGACGAACTTGGCGCCCCGGCCTTCGGGCGGTTATTTTTGGGCGCGGCTTTGCCCGCGGCCTATTTTTGGCACACGGAGGCCCCTCGCAAAGTCTCGCGCCATTCCGAGTCCGGCGGACGAAGTTGGCCAGCCCCACCCCCCAAGGCTATAGCCCACCCGTTTTTGTGGCCTTTTTCCGCTGGACGAACTTGGCGCCCCGGCCTTCGGGCGGTTATTTTTGGGCGCGGCTTTGCCCGCGGCCTATTTTTGGCACACGGAGGCCCCTCGCAAAGTCTCGCGCCATTCCGAGTCCGGCGGACGAAGTTGGCCAGCCCCACCCCCCAAGGCTATAGCCCACCCGTTTTTGTGGCCTTTTTCCGCTGGACGAACTTGGCGCCCCGGCCTTCGGGCGGTTATTTTTGGGCGCGGCTTTGCCCGCGGCCTATTTTTGGCACACGGAGGCCCCTCGCAAAGTCTCGCGCCATTCCGAGTCCGGCGGACGAAGTTGGCCAGCCCCACCCCCCAAGGCTATAGCCCACCCGTTTTTGTGGCCTTTTTCCGCTGGACGAACTTGGCGCCCCGGCCTTCGGGCGGTTATTTTTGGGCGCGGCTGTGCCCGCGGCCTATTTTTGGCACACGGAGGCCCCTCGCAAAGTCTCGCGCCATTCCGAGTCCGGCGGACGAAGTTGGCCAGCCCCACCCCCCAAGGCTATAGCCCACCCGTTTTTGTGGCCTTTTTCCGCTGGACGAACTTGGCGCCCCGGCCTTCGGGCGGTTATTTTTGGGCGCGGCTGTGCCCGCGGCCTATTTTTGGCACACGGAGGCCCCTCGCAAAGTCTCGCGCCATTCCGAGTCCGGCGGACGAAGTTGGCCAGCCCCACCCCCCAAGGCTATAGCCCACCCGTTTTTGTGGCCTTTTTCCGCTGGACGAACTTGGCGCCCCGGCCTTCGGGCGGTTATTTTTGGGCGCGGCTGTGCCCGCGGCCTATTTTTGGCACACGGAGGCCCCTCGCAAAGTCTCGCGCCATTCCGAGTCCGGCGGACGAAGTTGGCCAGCCCCACCCCCCAAGGCTATAGCCCACCCGTTTTTGTGGCCTTTTTCCGCTGGACGAACTTGGCGCCCCGGCCTTCGGGCGGTTATTTTTGGGCGCGGCTTTGCCCGCGGCCTATTTTTGGCACACGGAGGCCCCTCGCAAAGTCTCGCGCCATTCCGAGTCCGGCGGACGAAGTTGGCCAGCCCCACCCCCCAAGGCTATAGCCCACCCGTTTTTGTGGCCTTTTTCCGCTGGACGAACTTGGCGCCCCGGCCTTCGGGCGGTTATTTTTGGGCGCGGCTGTGCCCGCGGCCTATTTTTGGCACACGGAGGCCCCTCGCAAAGTCTCGCGCCATTCCGAGTCCGGCGGACGAAGTTGGCCAGCCCCACCCCCCAAGGCTATAGCCCACCCGTTTTTGTGGCCTTTTTCCGCTGGACGAACTTGGCGCCCCGGCCTTCGGGCGGTTATTTTTGGGCGCGGCTGTGCCCGCGGCCTATTTTTGGCACACGGAGGCGCCTCGCAAAGTCTCGCGCCATTCCGAGTCCGGCGGACGAAGTTGGCCAGCCCCACCCCCCAAGGCTATAGCCCACCCGTTTTTGTGGCCTTTTTCCGCTGGACGAACTTGGCGCCCCGGCCTTCGGGCGGTTATTTTTGGGCGCGGCTGTGCCCGCGGCCTATTTTTGGCACACGGAGGCCCCTCGCAAAGTCTCGCGCCATTCCGAGTCCGGCGGACGAAGTTGGCCAGCCCCACCCCCCAAGGCTATAGCCCACCCGTTTTTGTGGCCTTTTTCCGCTGGACGAACTTGGCGCCCCGGCCTTCGGGCGGTTATTTTTGGGCGCGGCTGTGCCCGCGGCCTATTTTTGGCACACGGAGGCCCCTCGCAAAGTCTCGCGCCATTCCGAGTCCGGCGGACGAAGTTGGCCAGCCCCACCCCCCAAGGCTATAGCCCACCCGTTTTTGTGGCCTTTTTCCGCTGGACGAACTTGGCGCCCCGGCCTTCGGGCGGTTATTTTTGGGCGCGGCTTTGCCCGCGGCCTATTTTTGGCACACGGAGGCCCCTCGCAAAGTCTCGCGCCATTCCGAGTCCGGCGGACGAAGTTGGCCAGCCCCACCCCCCAAGGCTATAGCCCACCCGTTTTTGTGGCCTTTTTCCGCTGGACGAACTTGGCGCCCCGGCCTTCGGGCGGTTATTTTTGGGCGCGGCTTTGCCCGCGGCCTATTTTTGGCACACGGAGACCCTCGCAAAGTCTCGCGCCATTCCGAGTCCGGCGGACGAAGTTGGCCAGCCCCACCCCCCAAGGCTATAGCCCACCCGTTTTTGTGGCCTTTTTCCGCTGGACGAACTTGGCGCCCCGGCCTTCGGGCGGTTATTTTTGGGCGCGGCTGTGCCCGCGGCCTATTTTTGGCACACGGAGGCCCCTCGCAAAGTCTCGCGCCATTCCGAGTCCGGCGGACGAAGTTGGCCAGCCCCACCCCCCAAGGCTATAGCCCACCCGTTTTTGTGGCCTTTTTCCGCTGGACGAACTTGGCGCCCCGGCCTTCGGGCGGTTATTTTTGGGCGCGGCTGTGCCCGCGGCCTATTTTTGGCACACGGAGGCCCCTCGCAAAGTCTCGCGCCATTCCGAGTCCGGCGGACGAAGTTGGCCAGCCCCACCCCCCAAGGCTATAGCCCACCCGTTTTTGTGGCCTTTTTCCGCTGGACGAACTTGGCGCCCCGGCCTTCGGGCGGTTATTTTTGGGCGCGGCTGTGCCCGCGGCCTATTTTTGGCACACGGAGGCCCCTCGCAAAGTCTCGCGCCATTCCGAGTCCGGCGGACGAAGTTGGCCAGCCCCACCCCCCAAGGCTATAGCCCACCCGTTTTTGTGGCCTTTTTCCGCTGGACGAACTTGGCGCCCCGGCCTTCGGGCGGTTATTTTTGGGCGCGGCTGTGCCCGCGGCCTATTTTTGGCACACGGAGGCGCCTCGCAAAGTCTCGCGCCATTCCGAGTCCGGCGGACGAAGTTGGCCAGCCCCACCCCCCAAGGCTATAGCCCACCCGTTTTTGTGGCCTTTTTCCGCTGGACGAACTTGGCGCCCCGGCCTTCGGGCGGTTATTTTTGGGCGCGGCTGTGCCCGCGGCCTATTTTTGGCACACGGAGGCCCCTCGCAAAGTCTCGCGCCATTCCGAGTCCGGCGGACGAAGTTGGCCAGCCCCACCCCCCAAGGCTATAGCCCACCCGTTTTTGTGGCCTTTTTCCGCTGGACGAACTTGGCGCCCCGGCCTTCGGGCGGTTATTTTTGGGCGCGGCTGTGCCCGCGGCCTATTTTTGGCACACGGAGGCGCCTCGCAAAGTCTCGCGCCATTCCGAGTCCGGCGGACGAAGTTGGCCAGCCCCACCCCCCAAGGCTATAGCCCACCCGTTTTTGTGGCCTTTTTCCGCTGGACGAACTTGGCGCCCCGGCCTTCGGGCGGTTATTTTTGGGCGCGGCTGTGCCCGCGGCCTATTTTTGGCACACGGAGGCGCCTCGCAAAGTCTCGCGCCATTCCGAGTCCGGCGGACGAAGTTGGCCAGCCCCACCCCCCAAGGCTATAACCCACCCGTTTTTGTGGCCTTTTTCCGCTGGACGAACTTGGCGCCTGTTGTGCAAATTTTAATGTACTCGCAAGCGCACGAATCTATTGTAGTATAGACTAATGGTGACGAGTGTCGATCCCACGAGGAGGTGGATTTTTAATTATATATAGAATTAATTTTGTAAATGGGTGGTTGGAATTGTGGTGGAAGTGATTTAAAATATGCTAAAATTGGAATTGCAATGGCGAGAATAAATTGTAGAGAAAATCGATTAAATTGACGTACTTGGGTATCTGGATCCGTATCAACATGCATCATGGGCTAAATAATCCGTATTAATGCCAATTAAATCATGAGGGGGGAATCCACACCTCATGAACCACGCTCTAATCAATATGGTGCTAAGGGCTTATCGTGCCAAATAATAATAACCTTATACTAGAGAGCCGGTGTAACCAAGGCGGTATCTAGACAAGATCAGTATTATTTGTCGACGATAAGTCAAATCATCCACAAAAACTAGAGGGGAAAAGAAAATAAATTTACCAAATAAAGCCCATGACACATGTTGAGACTTCACCTTCAACCCAAGCTTGAAAGGAAATTAGCCACTCATAATTGAACTAGGGGCAAAATGGGAATTTATTAAAATACAAAGAAAATACAAGATGGAGAAGGAATTACAGAAAATGGATCCCAAAAATGGATTCAGAGATATCAAATTAGGGGGGGGAGGCCCCCTTTTTATAGATACATGGAGTAAATCATGGCCATCGGATTAAAAACAGTTTGGACGCTCAGGATTGCGCCACGTCATCAGTCAACAGTCCACGGTTTGACCACGCGGATGAACAGTAACACGGTTTGACCCGGATGAACAGTAACGCGGTTTGGTTGAAAATAATCCTGTGTGATGCATGCACCGTACGCGAGATTTTTCGTCCACTGATATGCTGCCACGTCACCATCAACAGTACATAAGAATTTTAGTCCAACAGGATCGTGACACCTCATCAGTCAATGCCACATCATCGGTCAATGCCACGTCATCGATCCGTCTATGTGAACAGTGTCGTGAACAGTAACGTAGACAGTACCGTATACGTGAATAGTACCGTACATGTGAATAGTGCCATTTTTCCTTTTATGCTCCTCCTAAGGTTTTCGACCGTCCTGAGTTCAAAAGTGATGTCCGTTTTGCCGTCTGATCTCTCCTTTATTGTGAAATGACTATAATGCCCCTAAAATACATAAAATACTTAATTAAAATAAAACACATGTAATTAAATCACAAGAAGGTTAAATACATAAAAGTAAGGGTTGTTAGTAAGACTTGAAATGTAAAATGACGGTTTTCTCCTTTATAAATATGCATTTTCTAACACTCAACACACCCCCCAACCAGCTTATTGCTAGTCCCTAGCAAATAAAGCGAAAACAAAATTCAAATTCAAAATGATTTTTTTTTTTTTTTTTTTTAGAAACACTCGTGTTTATTCAATCAGATTAATGATAGCAATCAAATAAAAGTATAAGCATTATCTCCAGTCTAAAGCAACATCACACCCACATCAACCATCCACATGAATTAGCCCAGTAGACTTTGTTATAGCTACTTTCAAGAATGACATGTCAAACCCCAAAATCTCACTGGAAGTAGTGACACTCTCACAAAGAAATTAAAACCCAATAAAAATAGTCACTCCAATGAATGGTAATTGAGAGAGAAAATAATAAAGAAATGATATCACATGCTCTCACCAAGATGAAATAAATATGCCCTCAGCTTAGAAATAATACGATCTCAAGTCAAATAAAATGTTAGTCAACCCACTTTATTTATCTTTTTTTTTTTTTTATTATGCATCACTACATCTTTTTAGCCCATATAACTAGCTTCTACTTCAAACTATAGTTCCCTAAAATCAAGAAGGACTTTTATTAGGACGTAACGTAGGCTAGGGATATGGCTAACAAAGAAAGGAAATAAGGAAAACAAAGTGTATGTTTGAGAAAAATGCAGAATTTTTTTTTTTTTTTTTTTTTGGAACTTGCAAGGTGGATTTCACCTATTATTGTTATTTTTATTCTTTTGAAACAACAACTTTTGTTTTTGTTTTTTTTTTGTTTTTTTGCTTTTATTTGGCATAACTTCACTGAACAACATAATTATTTACATTTTCTCAAACATAAATAGGTGATGGAACTTAAAAGACATTGGGTAATACTCCAAATCGGAGTGGGTCAAGATGATAAGTTGACAAAGAAAAGGTTTTTTTTTTTTTTTTTTTTTTTTTTAAAGGCTCAAAAGGGGTAACTATGGATATTTAATAAAAGGGATGACTAGAAAGGCTCAAACGGATCAAAGATGGCCTTTCCATCGTCTTTTAGGGCTCTAAATAATTATCCATATCTACTAGTTAGATGGGCCTCCCAATGTAGCAAACACACATTTATTCTTTTTTTATTTATTTTAATTTTACCATTTTTTTTAAAGGGTTAACTTAAAAGAAATCTAGAGATCGTGTATAAAATAATAAACTGCTAAGCTGTATAGAGAATGGGCAAAAGGGTTACTCTCCAAGAAAATGATAGGCTCAACAACTCACTTGGCACTTATTTATGACATGTTCATTCCTTCAAGCAACTCATATTTGTCTCCGACATCAACATGTAAAGTAGCAAACATAGCGTAACATCACTTAAGACCAAAGATAATACAAATACTAAAATTTGAAATTAATCATGTCATCCAATGTTAAAACAAATAACACAATTTTTTTTTTTTTAAACAACATTCTACCCCCCAACCTATTCTAAACATGAAAGGAAAATATGCATGCAGAAATGTGAAAATGATGTAGAAAAATTAATTAGAAAAAGAATTTTTTTTTTTTTTTTAAACTAAGAAGATGCGTTTCTAGAGGCACTACACTCCATATTCAGCCATCTTCGACTCAAAAATTTGAAACTACATATTTATAAAGGAGAAAGAGGAAGAAAACGGGTTTTTTTTTTGTTTTTTTGTTTTTTTTTTTAAATGATGAAGATGCGTTTCTAGAGTAACTACACTCCATATTCAGCCATCTTCAACACAAAACGTTAGCAACAGTTAGTTTCTACAACAAAAAATCAGTAAAAACTTAACCAAGATTCCACAATTGTCGACTATTCCCTCCCCCCAACCAGAACGAAACATTGTCCTCAATGTTTTAAAGGAAAGAAGTAGAGTTTAGAAGACATCACCTGGGTGGTGCAACACAGAAGAAAATATTTACAGGCGGAGAGTTAAATCTAATTTGTACTTCTTACTGCGGCTACTGTTACCATCATTATTTGGTCGCTCCAACACAAAGGTCCAGGGGTCTGGCTCCGGTTTATAAGCTTGTAACATATCAAGTAGCTCATTAGCAGTGTGAGCACAAATAAAGAGTTTTTTCACATTAGAAGGAATGAAATAGTTTTTTATTGCATGGTTAAGAAATGCGATAAAGCCATCATAAAAGTTATTGACATTTAACAAACCGATGGGTTTCTGGTGGATGTGCAGATGGGCCCAAGATGCTAGTGTCATAAGTGCCTCTAGTGTTGCAAGATCTCCTGGAAGGAAAATAAAAGCATCAGCATGATTAAGCATTTCAGTTATTCTTTCTTGCATACCTGAGACGACTAACTCTTCTCCAGTTGATGAGTCAGACGAACTGCCCAATGGTTTTAGGACTCTTGGGATGATGCCTAACACTTGACTTCCTCTGATAAAAGCTGCTTCTGAGACCATTTTTGATAACCCTCGGTTACCTCCTCCATACACCAAGTGTAATTTTCTCGCTGCTATGCTTCGACCAAGATCTATGGCTGCCTCCACGAACTCTTTATGTTTGCCATAGGTAAATCCAGAAAGCACACAAATGTTCTTGAATTGTCTATTGGGAGTAGCTGCCATTGTGATACTTCTCAAAAATAATTTGTGAGTGCTTGACAAAAGATAAATCACATTTAAGAATCTTGGTGACAGTGGATCACAGCTGTGAATGAGGTAACATGTCAGTGTCAAATAACGCGTAAAGCACGTGGCTCGCGAGTCAAAAAGGAAACAGTAAAAAGGAAAAAGCAAACAGTAATAAAATTATTAAAGACAATAATGCAAACAATAAAACAACAGTGAAATGAAATAAAATAACAGTAAAGTAAAAGGATATTTACACGTAGTTGCGACTGTGGCTCACATCTTCCTCTGGTTTTACGTCCAGAAACGGCTTGAACGCCCTCTATGGGTCGAGGATGGGCTTCCCATCCAGTTTTCTTATAAACTGGCAAACAGGGTCGTTTATAGTCAGATTCCCGAGACTATATCGTGCATGCTCTTTCTGGAATAATGGCCATAACTGGAGAATCGCTCCTTGCACATATCCACTGGGATGCGTTTCAAGAGACAAAAGGATATCATCCAATGACTCCTTATTCAAGCCATCCCTAATGAATTGAATCTTATCTTCCCTGTTATCAGACACCATTCCTAAAGAACATGGGTTTCTATCGCAACTCATTCTGGCACACTTATGACAAGCAACAGAAATTCTTCGAGCTCGTCGTTTTCTTGCATAATTTCCTTTACCACAACCAGGCATGTATGCAATAAATTTAGGAGGTAACTCACCTGCCAATCGTACTTTAGCCTCGATTAACCAACGGATGTCTGCAGGTATGTTATTCCTCATGAGCAATCGCATGCGTTCAGACCGGGCTTTATAGATCGTAAGGAGGGCATTCTGAGGAAGTGAAGGGAATCGCTTGTGAAGCTTCGCTAGAATCTCGTTTCTGTCCATACTTTCGCCTCAGAATATCAGTTATTATGGGAAACTGAAGTAACCGACTTGATTGTCACGGAGTACCGTTATCCGCCACTTCACCGGGGTAACAAACTAAAGCACACAAACAGAAAAACAAATTAAAACACACAAAGAAAATTAAAATCGTCCTCTTATTGAATTTACCTCAAGCTCCAACTGGATGTCGTAAACACTTCTCTCAATGTCTCTGAGTTGGCGTTCTAAACCCTCAACATAGGCTACTAACTCTGGTGGTTGTAGAGCCCAAATGCGTTGTGTTTTACAAAATTGAATCTGCCTTTTGAGATGAGTTTTGACACGTTGAAGTGGTTTAAGAATGTTCAGGAGGAACGGTCTAAGTAAGGTACTCATGATTAAAAATGATAAGAGAAAACTTAATAGTTAAACAAACACACTTATGCAAAAATAATTTCAATTAGCAAAAGAATAATAAAAAGAAAGAAAGAAAAATCAAATCAACGAAAAGAAAAAAAAATCAATTCAAATCTGGTGGGTCACTCAAATTTATTTCGGTGTCTTCTCCATGTGGTTGGTACTCTAGATATGGCTTTAATCTTTGACCATTAACTTTAAACGTGACACCGTTCTTTGGGTCCTTAATTTCAATTGCCCCATGTGGAAAAACAGTATGAACAATAAAGGGACCAGACCATCGAGAGCGTAACTTACCTGGGAATAGGTGCAAGCGAGAATTGAATAAAAGCACTTTCTGACCTGGAGTGAACGATTTTCTCATAATGTGCTTGTCATGAAAGACTTTCATTCGTTGCTTGTAAATCTTGGCATTTTCGTATGCATCATTGCGAATTTCTTCAAGTTCTGCCAGTTGTAATCTTCTTTCTGAGCTGGCTTGCTGCATGTCAAAGTTGAATTTCTTGATGGCCCAATATGCACGATGCTCGAGTTCCACAGGTAGGTGGCAAGCTTTTCCATACACTAGCCTGTAGGGTGACATCCCAATCGGGGTCTTGAAAGCCGTTCTATATGCCCATAATGCATCATCAAGTCTTAATGACCAATCTTTTCTGTCTGGCCTCACCGTCTTTTCTAATATGTGCTTTATTTCTCGATTGGAGATCTCAACTTGGCCACTGGTTTGCGGATGATACGGGGTCGCCACTTTGTGTGTGATTGAATACTTTGTCAAAAGAGCTTTGAATGCTTTGTTACAAAAGTGGGCACCACCATCACTGATTATCGCTCGAGGGAATCCAAAGCGTGAAACAATGTTGCTTTTCAAAAATCCTATCACCACTTTGTGATCATTGGTTCTGCATGGAATTGCTTCCACCCATTTCGATACGTAGTCAACACCAACCAATATGTATTGATGGCCAAAAGAAGGGGGAAAGGGTCCCATGAAGTCGATACCCCATACGTCAAAAATCTCAACCACTAAAATTGGATTTAGTGGCATCATGTTCCTTCGTGTAATGCTCCCCATTCGTTGACACCTATCACATGAAGAACAGAAAGTGTAAGCATCTCGAAATATAGTTGGCCAATAAAAACCACATTGTAAAACTTTAGTCGCTGTTTTCTTAGCACTGAAATGGCCTCCACAAGCTTGTTCATGGCAGAATGAAAGAATATTCTGAATTTCATTTTCAGGGACACATCGTCTAACAATTTGGTCTGCACAATACTTGAACAAATATGGGTCATCCCAAAAGAAATTCTTTATTTCCGCAAAGAATTTAGCCTTGTCTTGCTTGGTCCAATGCTCTGGAAGTTTACCTGTAACAAGATAATTAACTATATCAGCATACCAAGGTAATACTTCCACATTCATTAATTGTTCATCTGGAAATGACTCATTTAATATTAATGGCTCTGTAATTGTGTCAAAATGGAGACGAGAGAGGTGGTCCGCCACAACATTTTCTGTGCCTTTCTTATCTTTGAATTCCAAGTCAAATTCCTGCAAAAGTAACACCCAACGAATTAGTCTAGCTTTTGCATCTTTCTTTGTGAGAAGATATTTAAGAGCAGCATGATCTGTGAATATAATTATTTTACAACCAATGAGATAAGATCGAAATTTTTCTAATGCAAACACTACTGCTAGCATTTCTTTTTCAGTAGTTGAATAATTCAACTGTGCATCATTCAATGTCATACTAGCATAGTAAATAACATGGGGAATTCGATCAACTCTTTGTCCTAATACTGCTCCTACTGCATAATCAGATGCATCACACATGAGCTCAAATGGTAAGCTCCAGTTTGGGGCCTGAATGATGGGTGATGATGTCAACAATTGCTTTAATTTTTCAAAAGCCATAAGACATGAATCATTAAAGATAAAAGGTACATCCTTAGCAAGTAAATTGCATAAGGGTCTAGAAACTTTGCTAAAATCTTTAATGAAACGTCTATAGAAACCAGCATGCCCAAGGAAAGATCTTACTTCTCTGACTGTTTTAGGTGGAGGAAGATTAGAAATGAGATCCACCTTGGCTTTGTCAACCTCAATACCTTTGCTCGAAATGATGTGACCGAGAACAATACCTTGTTTTACCATAAAATGGCACTTCTCCCAATTTAAGACTAAGTTCTTCTCGGTACATCTCTGCAGAACTAGCGTTAGATGATGTAAACATTGATCAAACGAGTCACCAAAGACAGAAAAATCATCCATAAAGACTTCAAGGAATCGTTCAACCATATCAGAAAAAATGCTCAACATGCATCGTTGGAATGTAGCAGGTGCATTACATAATCCAAATGGCATTCTCCTATATGCAAAAGTGCCAAAAGGGCAAGTGAAAGTAGTTTTCTCTTGATCTTTTGGTGCTATGGGAATCTGATTATATCCTGAGTAGCCATCTAGAAAGCAATAAAATTCATGGCCTGCTAATCTATCAAGCATTTGATCAATAAATGGTAAAGGAAAATGGTCTTTACGTGTGACAGAATTCAACTTTCTATAATCAATGCATACACGCCATCCTGTAGTTACTCTAGTTGGTATCAATTCATTATCAGCATTGGTAACTACTGTGACTCCTGACTTTTTGGGGACAACTTGTACAGGACTGACCCATGAACTATCAGAAATTGGGTAAATGATACCTGCGTCTAATAGCTTAAGGACTTCAGTTCTAACAACTTCTTTCATATTAGGATTTAACCGACGTTGCATTTCCCTAGTAGATTTAGCATTTTCATCAAGGTGAATGTAATGCATGCAGTCTACTGGGTTTATACCTTTTATGTCTGCTATGGTCCATCCTAATGCTCCTTTGTGCTCTTTTAAAACATCCAACAACTTACCTTTTTGTTCGTCATTTAGGGATGATGAGATGATTACCGGCAGAGTACTTTCTTCTCCCAAAAATGCATATTCCAATGTGTTGGGTAATGGTTTGAGCTCGAGTTTCGGTGGTGATTCTGATGATGGGATGAGTTTCTTCTCTGATGGTGCTAGTTGTTCAACTCTTGACTTCCATTTATTAGTGTCCATGGATGGTGCTGAGTCAAGTAGGGCGTTGACCTCATCGACCGATCTGTCAATATCAAAATCCAAACCAAAGTGAGTTAAACATGTTTGTAAAGGATCATCACTAAGGTTTGAAAGAAAAGTATTATCAACTAATGTTTCTATTAAATCCACATCAACAATTCCATCATCTGCACTGTGAGGTTGTTTGGCAATGTTGAAAATGTTTAGCTCCATAGTCATGTTGCCGAAGGACAACTGCATATTTCCAGTCCTGCATTGAATATGAGCATCCGCAGTTGCCAAGAAAGGTCGGCCTAGAATAATGGGGATGTGCTTCCTTGAATCCTGTATTGGTTGAGTGTCAATTACAATGAAATCAACAGGAAAATAAAACTTGTCTACCTGGATAAGCACGTCCTCCACAATACCACGAGGTATTTTCGTGGACCGATCTGCAAGCTGTAACACCACTGGAGTTGGGTGTAATTCTCCCAGTCCAAGTTTCACGAATACAGAGTAAGGCAACAAATTTACACTAGCTCCTAAATCCAACAAAGCATTCTCAATTGTGTGGTTCCCTATACTACATGAGATAGTGGGGGAGCCTGGGTCTTTGCATTTTAAAGGAATTTTATGTTGGAGTATAGAACTAACGTTTTCTGTTAAAAATGCCTTCTTTTGAACATGCATATTTCTCTTTTTAGTACAAAGGTCTTTAAGAAACTTGGCATAAGATGGAACTTGTTTAATAGCATCAAGTAAAGGGATGTTAACACTTACCTGTTTGAAGATTTCGAGAATCTCACCTGTGGATTTTCCCTTCTTTCCTTTCGCTAACCTCTGAGGAAATGGAGCTTTGGGAACGTATTCTCGTGGGTTGGTTTCTTCTTTCTCCTCCGGTGGTGAGTCCTCAACATTCACAGGTACAATTTGATTTTCTTTTGTCACCGGCATCTCCACTTTGTTGTCGACTTCCTTTCCTTTTCGCAAGGTCATGACTGCTTTGACCTCTCCATGCTGTTGTGGTGAACTGGTACTTGCTTCATGTACTCCTTTAGGATTAGGCACTGGTTGACTTGGAAATTTTCCTTTCTCAACAGTCATTGCCAAGGTCTGAACTGAAGAAGCAAGTTGTCCCACCATCTTCTCGAGGCTTGAAACTGATTGGGCTTGTGAGTTGAAGCCCGCTCTCAACTCATTTCGTAGTCCATCAATGGTGCGGTTCTGTTGCTCAATCGTGGAGTGAGTAACATTCTTGAAATTCTGGAATGAATCCTCCCATGGTCTGGGTTGAGAGTAGTTCTGGTTCTGATTGTATGGTCTGAATGGTGGCTGAGAGGCTTGAGGATTTTGAGGAATTTGTTGCATTGGTGGAGCTGGAGCTGCTGGTCCATTCTGTTGGAATCCTTGAGACCATGAAAAATTGGGGTGGTCTCTCCATCCAGGGTTATATGTGTTGGAGTATGGGTTGTAATTAGATGGCTTTCTCATTACACCTATGGCATTGGCTTGATCGGAGTATGAGTCATGGTCATGTGGTTCTGTTGATTTAGCAGTCGATAACGATGCTATTTGTCGAGCAAGACCTTCAACCATCTCCTTGACTTCTTTGATTCCCGAAGTTGACTCGCCAATTTGAACCTCATTTACTCCCTTAATTCTTCTAGTATTCCTGAGTGATCGACTCCGTTGTTGGGAATTATCCGCTTGTCGCTGGAAGAATTCCCAAATCTCTGATGCACTTTTTGACATTAGCTCTCCTCCACTTGTTGCCATTAGCCATTCTTGCACATTCGGCAATAATCCCTCCAAAAAGTATTGGCATTGGTGCCATTTCTCGTACCCATGATGTGGACACTTCAAGAGTAGCCCATTGAATCGCTCCCATGTTTCGAAAAACTGCTCGTCCTCTCTTTGTGTAAACTCTGAAATTTCCCTGCGAATAGAATTGGTTTTATGCACTGGGAAATATTTATTCAAAAATTTAGTTACCATTTGTTCCCATGATGAAATGCTATTAGCAGGCAACGTATTTAACCATGAACGAGCTTTATCCTTTAAAGAAAATGGGAATAATCTAAGTTTAACATCATCATCTGAAAAATTCTCATATTTAAATGTTTGACAAATGGCATGAAAATCATTCAGATGATTATATGGGTCCTCATTTTCTAGGCCATAAAATGTGGGGAGACAATTTAGCACACTAGGTTTTAGTTCAAAACTCCTAGCAGCTACATTTGGGTATCTCATACATGATGTGCTCAAATTAGCTAAGGGACTAAAATAGTCCTTAAATGGCCTCTCCTGTGGTGCTTGTAAATCCATTTTATTTTTAATGTGTTTGTGTGTGCGAAGTGTTTTTTCTAATTCAAGGTCTATAGGTTCAAGATTTGGAAATAATGACCTACGACCATGCATGCAAAATAAATAAAATAAAAATAAAGATGTGAACAAAACAAATAAAAATAAAGAAGAGGGAGAAATTACGATACTAACCTTATTGCGCTATTACAACCTTTCTATAAAAATACACAAAAACAAATACGTGAAATAAATTAACTAAAAATTAAATTAATAAAATAAACAAAAATTACAAAGAAAAAATAAATTGAAAATTAAATTACAGAATTTTAAAGAAGAGAAAAAGAAAAGAAATACTAACCTTTAAATGTAGATTCACTTTTTTTTTTTTCTTAATAAAAAAAATACAAGAAAACAAATAAAAGAAATTATTCACAAAAATTAATTCTATGAATTAAAATTACTTACCTCCCCGGCAACGGCGCCAAAAACTTGTTGTGCAAATTTTAATGTACTCGCAAGCGCACGAATCTATTGTAGTATAGACTAATGGTGACGAGTGTCGATCCCACGAGGAGGTGGATTTTTAATTATATATAGAATTAATTTTGTAAATGGGTGGTTGGAATTGTGGTGGAAGTGATTTAAAATATGCTAAAATTGGAATTGCAATGGCGAGAATAAATTGTAGAGAAAATCGATTAAATTGACGTACTTGGGTATCTGGATCCGTATCAACATGCATCATGGGCTAAATAATCCGTATTAATGCCAATTAAATCATGAGGGGGGAATCCACACCTCATGAACCACGCTCTAATCAATATGGTGCTAAGGGCTTATCGTGCCAAATAATAATAACCTTATACTAGAGAGCCGGTGTAACCAAGGCGGTATCTAGACAAGATCAGTATTATTTGTCGACGATAAGTCAAATCATCCACAAAAACTAGAGGGGAAAAGAAAATAAATTTACCAAATAAAGCCCATGACACATGTTGAGACTTCACCTTCAACCCAAGCTTGAAAGGAAATTAGCCACTCATAATTGAACTAGGGGCAAAATGGGAATTTATTAAAATACAAAGAAAATACAAGATGGAGAAGGAATTACAGAAAATGGATCCCAAAAATGGATTCAGAGATATCAAATTAGGGGGGGGAGGCCCCCTTTTTATAGATACATGGAGTAAATCATGGCCATCGGATTAAAAACAGTTTGGACGCTCAGGATTGCGCCACGTCATCAGTCAACAGTCCACGGTTTGACCACGCGGATGAACAGTAACACGGTTTGACCCGGATGAACAGTAACGCGGTTTGGTTGAAAATAATCCTGTGTGATGCATGCACCGTACGCGAGATTTTTCGTCCACTGATATGCTGCCACGTCACCATCAACAGTACATAAGAATTTTAGTCCAACAGGATCGTGACACCTCATCAGTCAATGCCACATCATCGGTCAATGCCACGTCATCGATCCGTCTATGTGAACAGTGTCGTGAACAGTAACGTAGACAGTACCGTATACGTGAATAGTACCGTACATGTGAATAGTGCCATTTTTCCTTTTATGCTCCTCCTAAGGTTTTCGACCGTCCTGAGTTCAAAAGTGATGTCCGTTTTGCCGTCTGATCTCTCCTTTATTGTGAAATGACTATAATGCCCCTAAAATACATAAAATACTTAATTAAAATAAAACACATGTAATTAAATCACAAGAAGGTTAAATACATAAAAGTAAGGGTTGTTAATAAGACTTGAAATGTAAAATGACGGTTTTCTCCTTTATAAATATGCATTTTCTAACACTCAACAGCGCCCCGGCCTTCGGGCGGTTATTTTTGGGCGCGGCTGTGCCCGCGGCCTATTTTTGGCACACGGAGGCGCCTCGCAAAGTCTCGCGCCATTCCGAGTCCGGCGGACGAAGTTGGCCAGCCCCACCCCCCAAGGCTATAGCCCACCCGTTTTTGTGGCCTTTTTCCGCTGGACGAACTTGGCGCCCCGGCCTTCGGGCGGTTATTTTTGGGCGCGGCTGTGCCCGCGGCCTATTTTTGGCACACGGAGGCGCCTCGCAAAGTCTCGCGCCATTCCGAGTCCGGCGGACGAAGTTGGCCAGCCCCACCCCCCAAGGCTATAGCCCACCCGTTTTTGTGGCCTTTTTCCGCTGGACGAACTTGGCGCCCCGGCCTTCGGGCGGTTATTTTTGGGCGCGGCTGTGCCCGCGGCCTATTTTTGGCACACGGAGGCGCCTCGCAAAGTCTCGCGCCATTCCGAGTCCGGCGGACGAAGTTGGCCAGCCCCACCCCCCAAGGCTATAGCCCACCCGTTTTTGTGGCCTTTTTCCGCTGGACGAACTTGGCGCCCCGGCCTTCGGGCGGTTATTTTTGGGCGCGGCTGTGCCCGCGGCCTATTTTTGGCACACGGAGGCGCCTCGCAAAGTCTCGCGCCATTCCGAGTCCGGCGGACGAAGTTGGCCAGCCCCACCCCCCAAGGCTATAGCCCACCCGTTTTTGTGGCCTTTTTCCGCTGGACGAACTTGGCGCCCCGGCCTTCGGGCGGTTATTTTTGGGCGCGGCTGTGCCCGCGGCCTATTTTTGGCACACGGAGGCGCCTCGCAAAGTCTCGCGCCATTCCGAGTCCGGCGGACGAAGTTGGCCAGCCCCACCCCCCAAGGCTATAGCCCACCCGTTTTTGTGGCCTTTTTCCGCTGGACGAACTTGGCGCCCCGGCCTTCGGGCGGTTATTTTTGGGCGCGGCTGTGCCCGCGGCCTATTTTTGGCACACGGAGGCGCCTCGCAAAGTCTCGCGCCATTCCGAGTCCGGCGGACGAAGTTGGCCAGCCCCACCCCCCAAGGCTATAGCCCACCCGTTTTTGTGGCCTTTTTCCGCTGGACGAACTTGGCGCCCCGGCCTTCGGGCGGTTATTTTTGGGCGCGGCTGTGCCCGCGGCCTATTTTTGGCACACGGAGGCGCCTCGCAAAGTCTCGCGCCATTCCGAGTCCGGCGGACGAAGTTGGCCAGCCCCACCCCCCAAGGCTATAGCCCACCCGTTTTTGTGGCCTTTTTCCGCTGGACGAACTTGGCGCCCCGGCCTTCGGGCGGTTATTTTTGGGCGCGGCTGTGCCCGCGGCCTATTTTTGGCACACGGAGGCGCCTCGCAAAGTCTCGCGCCATTCCGAGTCCGGCGGACGAAGTTGGCCAGCCCCACCCCCCAAGGCTATAGCCCACCCGTTTTTGTGGCCTTTTTCCGCTGGACGAACTTGGCGCCCCGGCCTTCGGGCGGTTATTTTTGGGCGCGGCTGTGCCCGCGGCCTATTTTTGGCACACGGAGGCGCCTCGCAAAGTCTCGCGCCATTCCGAGTCCGGCGGACGAAGTTGGCCAGCCCCACCCCCCAAGGCTATAGCCCACCCGTTTTTGTGGCCTTTTTCCGCTGGACGAACTTGGCGCCCCGGCCTTCGGGCGGTTATTTTTGGGCGCGGCTGTGCCCGCGGCCTATTTTTGGCACACGGAGGCGCCTCGCAAAGTCTCGCGCCATTCCGAGTCCGGCGGACGAAGTTGGCCAGCCCCACCCCCCAAGGCTATAGCCCACCCGTTTTTGTGGCCTTTTTCCGCTGGACGAACTTGGCGCCCCGGCCTTCGGGCGGTTATTTTTGGGCGCGGCTGTGCCCGCGGCCTATTTTTGGCACACGGAGGCGCCTCGCAAAGTCTCGCGCCATTCCGAGTCCGGCGGACGAAGTTGGCCAGCCCCACCCCCCAAGGCTATAGCCCACCCGTTTTTGTGGCCTTTTTCCGCTGGACGAACTTGGCGCCCCGGCCTTCGGGCGGTTATTTTTGGGCGCGGCTGTGCCCGCGGCCTATTTTTGGCACACGGAGGCGCCTCGCAAAGTCTCGCGCCATTCCGAGTCCGGCGGACGAAGTTGGCCAGCCCCACCCCCCAAGGCTATAGCCCACCCGTTTTTGTGGCCTTTTTCCGCTGGACGAACTTGGCGCCCCGGCCTTCGGGCGGTTATTTTTGGGCGCGGCTGTGCCCGCGGCCTATTTTTGGCACACGGAGGCGCCTCGCAAAGTCTCGCGCCATTCCGAGTCCGGCGGACGAAGTTGGCCAGCCCCACCCCCCAAGGCTATAGCCCACCCGTTTTTGTGGCCTTTTTCCGCTGGACGAACTTGGCGCCCCGGCCTTCGGGCGGTTATTTTTGGGCGCGGCTGTGCCCGCGGCCTATTTTTGGCACACGGAGGCGCCTCGCAAAGTCTCGCGCCATTCCGAGTCCGGCGGACGAAGTTGGCCAGCCCCACCCCCCAAGGCTATAGCCCACCCGTTTTTGTGGCCTTTTTCCGCTGGACGAACTTGGCGCCCCGGCCTTCGGGCGGTTATTTTTGGGCGCGGCTGTGCCCGCGGCCTATTTTTGGCACACGGAGGCGCCTCGCAAAGTCTCGCGCCATTCCGAGTCCGGCGGACGAAGTTGGCCAGCCCCACCCCCCAAGGCTATAGCCCACCCGTTTTTGTGGCCTTTTTCCGCTGGACGAACTTGGCGCCCCGGCCTTCGGGCGGTTATTTTTGGGCGCGGCTGTGCCCGCGGCCTATTTTTGGCACACGGAGGCGCCTCGCAAAGTCTCGCGCCATTCCGAGTCCGGCGGACGAAGTTGGCCAGCCCCACCCCCCAAGGCTATAGCCCACCCGTTTTTGTGGCCTTTTTCCGCTGGACGAACTTGGCGCCCCGGCCTTCGGGCGGTTATTTTTGGGCGCGGCTGTGCCCGCGGCCTATTTTTGGCACACGGAGGCGCCTCGCAAAGTCTCGCGCCATTCCGAGTCCGGCGGACGAAGTTGGCCAGCCCCACCCCCCAAGGCTATAGCCCACCCGTTTTTGTGGCCTTTTTCCGCTGGACGAACTTGGCGCCCCGGCCTTCGGGCGGTTATTTTTGGGCGCGGCTGTGCCCGCGGCCTATTTTTGGCACACGGAGGCGCCTCGCAAAGTCTCGCGCCATTCCGAGTCCGGCGGACGAAGTTGGCCAGCCCCACCCCCCAAGGCTATAGCCCACCCGTTTTTGTGGCCTTTTTCCGCTGGACGAACTTGGCGCCCCGGCCTTCGGGCGGTTATTTTTGGGCGCGGCTGTGCCCGCGGCCTATTTTTGGCACACGGAGGCGCCTCGCAAAGTCTCGCGCCATTCCGAGTCCGGCGGACGAAGTTGGCCAGCCCCACCCCCCAAGGCTATAGCCCACCCGTTTTTGTGGCCTTTTTCCGCTGGACGAACTTGGCGCCCCGGCCTTCGGGCGGTTATTTTTGGGCGCGGCTGTGCCCGCGGCCTATTTTTGGCACACGGAGGCGCCTCGCAAAGTCTCGCGCCATTCCGAGTCCGGCGGACGAAGTTGGCCAGCCCCACCCCCCAAGGCTATAGCCCACCCGTTTTTGTGGCCTTTTTCCGCTGGACGAACTTGGCGCCCCGGCCTTCGGGCGGTTATTTTTGGGCGCGGCTGTGCCCGCGGCCTATTTTTGGCACACGGAGGCGCCTCGCAAAGTCTCGCGCCATTCCGAGTCCGGCGGACGAAGTTGGCCAGCCCCACCCCCCAAGGCTATAGCCCACCCGTTTTTGTGGCCTTTTTCCGCTGGACGAACTTGGCGCCCCGGCCTTCGGGCGGTTATTTTTGGGCGCGGCTGTGCCCGCGGCCTATTTTTGGCACACGGAGGCGCCTCGCAAAGTCTCGCGCCATTCCGAGTCCGGCGGACGAAGTTGGCCAGCCCCACCCCCCAAGGCTATAGCCCACCCGTTTTTGTGGCCTTTTTCCGCTGGACGAACTTGGCGCCCCGGCCTTCGGGCGGTTATTTTTGGGCGCGGCTGTGCCCGCGGCCTATTTTTGGCACACGGAGGCGCCTCGCAAAGTCTCGCGCCATTCCGAGTCCGGCGGACGAAGTTGGCCAGCCCCACCCCCCAAGGCTATAGCCCACCCGTTTTTGTGGCCTTTTTCCGCTGGACGAACTTGGCGCCCCGGCCTTCGGGCGGTTATTTTTGGGCGCGGCTGTGCCCGCGGCCTATTTTTGGCACACGGAGGCGCCTCGCAAAGTCTCGCGCCATTCCGAGTCCGGCGGACGAAGTTGGCCAGCCCCACCCCCCAAGGCTATAGCCCACCCGTTTTTGTGGCCTTTTTCCGCTGGACGAACTTGGCGCCCCGGCCTTCGGGCGGTTATTTTTGGGCGCGGCTGTGCCCGCGGCCTATTTTTGGCACACGGAGGCGCCTCGCAAAGTCTCGCGCCATTCCGAGTCCGGCGGACGAAGTTGGCCAGCCCCACCCCCCAAGGCTATAGCCCACCCGTTTTTGTGGCCTTTTTCCGCTGGACGAACTTGGCGCCCCGGCCTTCGGGCGGTTATTTTTGGGCGCGGCTGTGCCCGCGGCCTATTTTTGGCACACGGAGGCGCCTCGCAAAGTCTCGCGCCATTCCGAGTCCGGCGGACGAAGTTGGCCAGCCCCACCCCCCAAGGCTATAGCCCACCCGTTTTTGTGGCCTTTTTCCGCTGGACGAACTTGGCGCCCCGGCCTTCGGGCGGTTATTTTTGGGCGCGGCTGTGCCCGCGGCCTATTTTTGGCACACGGAGGCGCCTCGCAAAGTCTCGCGCCATTCCGAGTCCGGCGGACGAAGTTGGCCAGCCCCACCCCCCAAGGCTATAGCCCACCCGTTTTTGTGGCCTTTTTCCGCTGGACGAACTTGGCGCCCCGGCCTTCGGGCGGTTATTTTTGGGCGCGGCTGTGCCCGCGGCCTATTTTTGGCACACGGAGGCGCCTCGCAAAGTCTCGCGCCATTCCGAGTCCGGCGGACGAAGTTGGCCAGCCCCACCCCCCAAGGCTATAGCCCACCCGTTTTTGTGGCCTTTTTCCGCTGGACGAACTTGGCGCCCCGGCCTTCGGGCGGTTATTTTTGGGCGCGGCTGTGCCCGCGGCCTATTTTTGGCACACGGAGGCGCCTCGCAAAGTCTCGCGCCATTCCGAGTCCGGCGGACGAAGTTGGCCAGCCCCACCCCCCAAGGCTATAGCCCACCCGTTTTTGTGGCCTTTTTCCGCTGGACGAACTTGGCGCCCCGGCCTTCGGGCGGTTATTTTTGGGCGCGGCTGTGCCCGCGGCCTATTTTTGGCACACGGAGGCGCCTCGCAAAGTCTCGCGCCATTCCGAGTCCGGCGGACGAAGTTGGCCAGCCCCACCCCCCAAGGCTATAGCCCACCCGTTTTTGTGGCCTTTTTCCGCTGGACGAACTTGGCGCCCCGGCCTTCGGGCGGTTATTTTTGGGCGCGGCTGTGCCCGCGGCCTATTTTTGGCACACGGAGGCGCCTCGCAAAGTCTCGCGCCATTCCGAGTCCGGCGGACGAAGTTGGCCAGCCCCACCCCCCAAGGCTATAGCCCACCCGTTTTTGTGGCCTTTTTCCGCTGGACGAACTTGGCGCCCCGGCCTTCGGGCGGTTATTTTTGGGCGCGGCTGTGCCCGCGGCCTATTTTTGGCACACGGAGGCGCCTCGCAAAGTCTCGCGCCATTCCGAGTCCGGCGGACGAAGTTGGCCAGCCCCACCCCCCAAGGCTATAGCCCACCCGTTTTTGTGGCCTTTTTCCGCTGGACGAACTTGGCGCCCCGGCCTTCGGGCGGTTATTTTTGGGCGCGGCTGTGCCCGCGGCCTATTTTTGGCACACGGAGGCGCCTCGCAAAGTCTCGCGCCATTCCGAGTCCGGCGGACGAAGTTGGCCAGCCCCACCCCCCAAGGCTATAGCCCACCCGTTTTTGTGGCCTTTTTCCGCTGGACGAACTTGGCGCCCCGGCCTTCGGGCGGTTATTTTTGGGCGCGGCTGTGCCCGCGGCCTATTTTTGGCACACGGAGGCGCCTCGCAAAGTCTCGCGCCATTCCGAGTCCGGCGGACGAAGTTGGCCAGCCCCACCCCCCAAGGCTATAGCCCACCCGTTTTTGTGGCCTTTTTCCGCTGGACGAACTTGGCGCCCCGGCCTTCGGGCGGTTATTTTTGGGCGCGGCTGTGCCCGCGGCCTATTTTTGGCACACGGAGGCGCCTCGCAAAGTCTCGCGCCATTCCGAGTCCGGCGGACGAAGTTGGCCAGCCCCACCCCCCAAGGCTATAGCCCACCCGTTTTTGTGGCCTTTTTCCGCTGGACGAACTTGGCGCCCCGGCCTTCGGGCGGTTA
Organism: Citrus maxima; assembly: GCA_029641205.1. Taxonomy (NCBI): domain Eukaryota; kingdom Viridiplantae; phylum Streptophyta; class Magnoliopsida; order Sapindales; family Rutaceae; genus Citrus; species Citrus maxima. The sequence continues at coordinate 75,432 of CM056371.1, read as the reverse complement.
TTTTTGGGCGCGGCTGTGCCCGCGGCCTATTTTTGGCACACGGAGGCGCCTCGCAAAGTCTCGCGCCATTCCGAGTCCGGCGGACGAAGTTGGCCAGCCCCACCCCCCAAGGCTATAGCCCACCCGTTTTTGTGGCCTTTTTCCGCTGGACGAACTTGGCGCCCCGGCCTTCGGGCGGTTATTTTTGGGCGCGGCTGTGCCCGCGGCCTATTTTTGGCACACGGAGGCGCCTCGCAAAGTCTCGCGCCATTCCGAGTCCGGCGGACGAAGTTGGCCAGCCCCACCCCCCAAGGCTATAGCCCACCCGTTTTTGTGGCCTTTTTCCGCTGGACGAACTTGGCGCCCCGGCCTTCGGGCGGTTATTTTTGGGCGCGGCTGTGCCCGCGGCCTATTTTTGGCACACGGAGGCGCCTCGCAAAGTCTCGCGCCATTCCGAGTCCGGCGGACGAAGTTGGCCAGCCCCACCCCCCAAGGCTATAGCCCACCCGTTTTTGTGGCCTTTTTCCGCTGGACGAACTTGGCGCCCCGGCCTTCGGGCGGTTATTTTTGGGCGCGGCTGTGCCCGCGGCCTATTTTTGGCACACGGAGGCGCCTCGCAAAGTCTCGCGCCATTCCGAGTCCGGCGGACGAAGTTGGCCAGCCCCACCCCCCAAGGCTATAGCCCACCCGTTTTTGTGGCCTTTTTCCGCTGGACGAACTTGGCGCCCCGGCCTTCGGGCGGTTATTTTTGGGCGCGGCTGTGCCCGCGGCCTATTTTTGGCACACGGAGGCGCCTCGCAAAGTCTCGCGCCATTCCGAGTCCGGCGGACGAAGTTGGCCAGCCCCACCCCCCAAGGCTATAGCCCACCCGTTTTTGTGGCCTTTTTCCGCTGGACGAACTTGGCGCCCCGGCCTTCGGGCGGTTATTTTTGGGCGCGGCTGTGCCCGCGGCCTATTTTTGGCACACGGAGGCGCCTCGCAAAGTCTCGCGCCATTCCGAGTCCGGCGGACGAAGTTGGCCAGCCCCACCCCCCAAGGCTATAGCCCACCCGTTTTTGTGGCCTTTTTCCGCTGGACGAACTTGGCGCCCCGGCCTTCGGGCGGTTATTTTTGGGCGCGGCTGTGCCCGCGGCCTATTTTTGGCACACGGAGGCGCCTCGCAAAGTCTCGCGCCATTCCGAGTCCGGCGGACGAAGTTGGCCAGCCCCACCCCCCAAGGCTATAGCCCACCCGTTTTTGTGGCCTTTTTCCGCTGGACGAACTTGGCGCCCCGGCCTTCGGGCGGTTATTTTTGGGCGCGGCTGTGCCCGCGGCCTATTTTTGGCACACGGAGGCGCCTCGCAAAGTCTCGCGCCATTCCGAGTCCGGCGGACGAAGTTGGCCAGCCCCACCCCCCAAGGCTATAGCCCACCCGTTTTTGTGGCCTTTTTCCGCTGGACGAACTTGGCGCCCCGGCCTTCGGGCGGTTATTTTTGGGCGCGGCTGTGCCCGCGGCCTATTTTTGGCACACGGAGGCGCCTCGCAAAGTCTCGCGCCATTCCGAGTCCGGCGGACGAAGTTGGCCAGCCCCACCCCCCAAGGCTATAGCCCACCCGTTTTTGTGGCCTTTTTCCGCTGGACGAACTTGGCGCCCCGGCCTTCGGGCGGTTATTTTTGGGCGCGGCTGTGCCCGCGGCCTATTTTTGGCACACGGAGGCGCCTCGCAAAGTCTCGCGCCATTCCGAGTCCGGCGGACGAAGTTGGCCAGCCCCACCCCCCAAGGCTATAGCCCACCCGTTTTTGTGGCCTTTTTCCGCTGGACGAACTTGGCGCCCCGGCCTTCGGGCGGTTATTTTTGGGCGCGGCTGTGCCCGCGGCCTATTTTTGGCACACGGAGGCGCCTCGCAAAGTCTCGCGCCATTCCGAGTCCGGCGGACGAAGTTGGCCAGCCCCACCCCCCAAGGCTATAGCCCACCCGTTTTTGTGGCCTTTTTCCGCTGGACGAACTTGGCGCCCCGGCCTTCGGGCGGTTATTTTTGGGCGCGGCTGTGCCCGCGGCCTATTTTTGGCACACGGAGGCGCCTCGCAAAGTCTCGCGCCATTCCGAGTCCGGCGGACGAAGTTGGCCAGCCCCACCCCCCAAGGCTATAGCCCACCCGTTTTTGTGGCCTTTTTCCGCTGGACGAACTTGGCGCCCCGGCCTTCGGGCGGTTATTTTTGGGCGCGGCTGTGCCCGCGGCCTATTTTTGGCACACGGAGGCGCCTCGCAAAGTCTCGCGCCATTCCGAGTCCGGCGGACGAAGTTGGCCAGCCCCACCCCCCAAGGCTATAGCCCACCCGTTTTTGTGGCCTTTTTCCGCTGGACGAACTTGGCGCCCCGGCCTTCGGGCGGTTATTTTTGGGCGCGGCTGTGCCCGCGGCCTATTTTTGGCACACGGAGGCGCCTCGCAAAGTCTCGCGCCATTCCGAGTCCGGCGGACGAAGTTGGCCAGCCCCACCCCCCAAGGCTATAGCCCACCCGTTTTTGTGGCCTTTTTCCGCTGGACGAACTTGGCGCCCCGGCCTTCGGGCGGTTATTTTTGGGCGCGGCTGTGCCCGCGGCCTATTTTTGGCACACGGAGGTGCCTCGCAAAGTCTCGCGCCATTCCGAGTCCGGCGGACGAAGTTGGCCAGCCCCACCCCCCAAGGCTATAGCCCACCCGTTTTTGTGGCCTTTTTCCGCTGGACGAACTTGGCGCCCCGGCCTTCGGGCGGTTATTTTTGGGCGCGGCTGTGCCCGCGGCCTATTTTTGGCACACGGAGGCGCCTCGCAAAGTCTCGCGCCATTCCGAGTCCGGCGGACGAAGTTGGCCAGCCCCACCCCCCAAGGCTATAGCCCACCCGTTTTTGTGGCCTTTTTCCGCTGGACGAACTTGGCGCCCCGGCCTTCGGGCGGTTATTTTTGGGCGCGGCTGTGCCCGCGGCCTATTTTTGGCACACGGAGGCGCCTCGCAAAGTCTCGCGCCATTCCGAGTCCGGCGGACGAAGTTGGCCAGCCCCACCCCCCAAGGCTATAGCCCACCCGTTTTTGTGGCCTTTTTCCGCTGGACGAACTTGGCGCCCCGGCCTTCGGGCGGTTATTTTTGGGCGCGGCTGTGCCCGCGGCCTATTTTTGGCACACGGAGGCGCCTCGCAAAGTCTCGCGCCATTCCGAGTCCGGCGGACGAAGTTGGCCAGCCCCACCCCCCAAGGCTATAGCCCACCCGTTTTTGTGGCCTTTTTCCGCTGGACGAACTTGGCGCCCCGGCCTTCGGGCGGTTATTTTTGGGCGCGGCTGTGCCCGCGGCCTATTTTTGGCACACGGAGGCGCCTCGCAAAGTCTCGCGCCATTCCGAGTCCGGCGGACGAAGTTGGCCAGCCCCACCCCCCAAGGCTATAGCCCACCCGTTTTTGTGGCCTTTTTCCGCTGGACGAACTTGGCGCCCCGGCCTTCGGGCGGTTATTTTTGGGCGCGGCTGTGCCCGCGGCCTATTTTTGGCACACGGAGGCGCCTCGCAAAGTCTCGCGCCATTCCGAGTCCGGCGGACGAAGTTGGCCAGCCCCACCCCCCAAGGCTATAGCCCACCCGTTTTTGTGGCCTTTTTCCGCTGGACGAACTTGGCGCCCCGGCCTTCGGGCGGTTATTTTTGGGCGCGGCTGTGCCCGCGGCCTATTTTTGGCACACGGAGGCGCCTCGCAAAGTCTCGCGCCATTCCGAGTCCGGCGGACGAAGTTGGCCAGCCCCACCCCCCAAGGCTATAGCCCACCCGTTTTTGTGGCCTTTTTCCGCTGGACGAACTTGGCGCCCCGGCCTTCGGGCGGTTATTTTTGGGCGCGGCTGTGCCCGCGGCCTATTTTTGGCACACGGAGGCGCCTCGCAAAGTCTCGCGCCATTCCGAGTCCGGCGGACGAAGTTGGCCAGCCCCACCCCCCAAGGCTATAGCCCACCCGTTTTTGTGGCCTTTTTCCGCTGGACGAACTTGGCGCCCCGGCCTTCGGGCGGTTATTTTTGGGCGCGGCTGTGCCCGCGGCCTATTTTTGGCACACGGAGGCGCCTCGCAAAGTCTCGCGCCATTCCGAGTCCGGCGGACGAAGTTGGCCAGCCCCACCCCCCAAGGCTATAGCCCACCCGTTTTTGTGGCCTTTTTCCGCTGGACGAACTTGGCGCCCCGGCCTTCGGGCGGTTATTTTTGGGCGCGGCTGTGCCCGCGGCCTATTTTTGGCACACGGAGGCGCCTCGCAAAGTCTCGCGCCATTCCGAGTCCGGCGGACGAAGTTGGCCAGCCCCACCCCCCAAGGCTATAGCCCACCCGTTTTTGTGGCCTTTTTCCGCTGGACGAACTTGGCGCCCCGGCCTTCGGGCGGTTATTTTTGGGCGCGGCTGTGCCCGCGGCCTATTTTTGGCACACGGAGGCGCCTCGCAAAGTCTCGCGCCATTCCGAGTCCGGCGGACGAAGTTGGCCAGCCCCACCCCCCAAGGCTATAGCCCACCCGTTTTTGTGGCCTTTTTCCGCTGGACGAACTTGGCGCCCCGGCCTTCGGGCGGTTATTTTTGGGCGCGGCTGTGCCCGCGGCCTATTTTTGGCACACGGAGGCGCCTCGCAAAGTCTCGCGCCATTCCGAGTCCGGCGGACGAAGTTGGCCAGCCCCACCCCCCAAGGCTATAGCCCACCCGTTTTTGTGGCCTTTTTCCGCTGGACGAACTTGGCGCCCCGGCCTTCGGGCGGTTATTTTTGGGCGCGGCTGTGCCCGCGGCCTATTTTTGGCACACGGAGGCGCCCTGCAAAGTCTCGCGCCATTCCGAGTCCGGCGGACGAAGTTGGCCAGCCCCACCCCCCAAGGCTATAGCCCACCCGTTTTTGTGGCCTTTTTCCGCTGGACGAACTTGGCGCCCCGGCCTTCGGGCGGTTATTTTTGGGCGCGGCTGTGCCCGCGGCCTATTTTTGGCACACGGAGGTGCCTCGCAAAGTCTCGCGCCATTCCGAGTCCGGCGGACGAAGTTGGCCAGCCCCACCCCCCAAGGCTATAGCCCACCCGTTTTTGTGGCCTTTTTCCGCTGGACGAACTTGGCGCCCCGGCCTTCGGGCGGTTATTTTTGGGCGCGGCTGTGCCCGCGGCCTATTTTTGGCACACGGAGGCGCCTCGCAAAGTCTCGCGCCATTCCGAGTCCGGCGGACGAAGTTGGCCAGCCCCACCCCCCAAGGCTATAGCCCACCCGTTTTTGTGGCCTTTTTCCGCTGGACGAACTTGGCGCCCCGGCCTTCGGGCGGTTATTTTTGGGCGCGGCTGTGCCCGCGGCCTATTTTTGGCACACGGAGGCGCCTCGCAAAGTCTCGCGCCATTCCGAGTCCGGCGGACGAAGTTGGCCAGCCCCACCCCCCAAGGCTATAGCCCACCCGTTTTTGTGGCCTTTTTCCGCTGGACGAACTTGGCGCCCCGGCCTTCGGGCGGTTATTTTTGGGCGCGGCTGTGCCCGCGGCCTATTTTTGGCACACGGAGGCGCCTCGCAAAGTCTCGCGCCATTCCGAGTCCGGCGGACGAAGTTGGCCAGCCCCACCCCCCAAGGCTATAGCCCACCCGTTTTTGTGGCCTTTTTCCGCTGGACGAACTTGGCGCCCCGGCCTTCGGGCGGTTATTTTTGGGCGCGGCTGTGCCCGCGGCCTATTTTTGGCACACGGAGGCGCCTCGCAAAGTCTCGCGCCATTCCGAGTCCGGCGGACGAAGTTGGCCAGCCCCACCCCCCAAGGCTATAGCCCACCCGTTTTTGTGGCCTTTTTCCGCTGGACGAACTTGGCGCCCCGGCCTTCGGGCGGTTATTTTTGGGCGCGGCTGTGCCCGCGGCCTATTTTTGGCACACGGAGGCGCCTCGCAAAGTCTCGCGCCATTCCGAGTCCGGCGGACGAAGTTGGCCAGCCCCACCCCCCAAGGCTATAGCCCACCCGTTTTTGTGGCCTTTTTCCGCTGGACGAACTTGGCGCCCCGGCCTTCGGGCGGTTATTTTTGGGCGCGGCTGTGCCCGCGGCCTATTTTTGGCACACGGAGGCGCCTCGCAAAGTCTCGCGCCATTCCGAGTCCGGCGGACGAAGTTGGCCAGCCCCACCCCCCAAGGCTATAGCCCACCCGTTTTTGTGGCCTTTTTCCGCTGGACGAACTTGGCGCCCCGGCCTTCGGGCGGTTATTTTTGGGCGCGGCTGTGCCCGCGGCCTATTTTTGGCACACGGAGGCGCCTCGCAAAGTCTCGCGCCATTCCGAGTCCGGCGGACGAAGTTGGCCAGCCCCACCCCCCAAGGCTATAGCCCACCCGTTTTTGTGGCCTTTTTCCGCTGGACGAACTTGGCGCCCCGGCCTTCGGGCGGTTATTTTTGGGCGCGGCTGTGCCCGCGGCCTATTTTTGGCACACGGAGGCGCCTCGCAAAGTCTCGCGCCATTCCGAGTCCGGCGGACGAAGTTGGCCAGCCCCACCCCCCAAGGCTATAGCCCACCCGTTTTTGTGGCCTTTTTCCGCTGGACGAACTTGGCGCCCCGGCCTTCGGGCGGTTATTTTTGGGCGCGGCTGTGCCCGCGGCCTATTTTTGGCACACGGAGGCGCCTCGCAAAGTCTCGCGCCATTCCGAGTCCGGCGGACGAAGTTGGCCAGCCCCACCCCCCAAGGCTATAGCCCACCCGTTTTTGTGGCCTTTTTCCGCTGGACGAACTTGGCGCCCCGGCCTTCGGGCGGTTATTTTTGGGCGCGGCTGTGCCCGCGGCCTATTTTTGGCACACGGAGGCGCCTCGCAAAGTCTCGCGCCATTCCGAGTCCGGCGGACGAAGTTGGCCAGCCCCACCCCCCAAGGCTATAGCCCACCCGTTTTTGTGGCCTTTTTCCGCTGGACGAACTTGGCGCCCCGGCCTTCGGGCGGTTATTTTTGGGCGCGGCTGTGCCCGCGGCCTATTTTTGGCACACGGAGGCGCCTCGCAAAGTCTCGCGCCATTCCGAGTCCGGCGGACGAAGTTGGCCAGCCCCACCCCCCAAGGCTATAGCCCACCCGTTTTTGTGGCCTTTTTCCGCTGGACGAACTTGGCGCCCCGGCCTTCGGGCGGTTATTTTTGGGCGCGGCTGTGCCCGCGGCCTATTTTTGGCACACGGAGGCGCCTCGCAAAGTCTCGCGCCATTCCGAGTCCGGCGGACGAAGTTGGCCAGCCCCACCCCCCAAGGCTATAGCCCACCCGTTTTTGTGGCCTTTTTCCGCTGGACGAACTTGGCGCCCCGGCCTTCGGGCGGTTATTTTTGGGCGCGGCTGTGCCCGCGGCCTATTTTTGGCACACGGAGGCCCCTCGCAAAGTCTCGCGCCATTCCGAGTCCGGCGGACGAAGTTGGCCAGCCCCACCCCCCAAGGCTATAGCCCACCCGTTTTTGTGGCCTTTTTCCGCTGGACGAACTTGGCGCCCCGGCCTTCGGGCGGTTATTTTTGGGCGCGGCTGTGCCCGCGGCCTATTTTTGGCACACGGAGGCGACCTCGCAAAGTCTCGCGCCATTCCGAGTCCGGCGGACGAAGTTGGCCAGCCCCACCCCCCAAGGCTATAGCCCACCCGTTTTTGTGGCCTTTTTCCGCTGGACGAACTTGGCGCCCCGGCCTTCGGGCGGTTATTTTTGGGCGCGGCTGTGCCCGCGGCCTATTTTTGGCACACGGAGGCGCCTCGCAAAGTCTCGCGCCATTCCGAGTCCGGCGGACGAAGTTGGCCAGCCCCACCCCCCAAGGCTATAGCCCACCCGTTTTTGTGGCCTTTTTCCGCTGGACGAACTTGGCGCCCCGGCCTTCGGGCGGTTATTTTTGGGCGCGGCTGTGCCCGCGGCCTATTTTTGGCACACGGAGGCGCCTCGCAAAGTCTCGCGCCATTCCGAGTCCGGCGGACGAAGTTGGCCAGCCCCACCCCCCAAGGCTATAGCCCACCCGTTTTTGTGGCCTTTTTCCGCTGGACGAACTTGGCGCCCCGGCCTTCGGGCGGTTATTTTTGGGCGCGGCTGTGCCCGCGGCCTATTTTTGGCACACGGAGGCGCCTCGCAAAGTCTCGCGCCATTCCGAGTCCGGCGGACGAAGTTGGCCAGCCCCACCCCCCAAGGCTATAGCCCACCCGTTTTTGTGGCCTTTTTCCGCTGGACGAACTTGGCGCCCCGGCCTTCGGGCGGTTATTTTTGGGCGCGGCTGTGCCCGCGGCCTATTTTTGGCACACGGAGGCGCCTCGCAAAGTCTCGCGCCATTCCGAGTCCGGCGGACGAAGTTGGCCAGCCCCACCCCCCAAGGCTATAGCCCACCCGTTTTTGTGGCCTTTTTCCGCTGGACGAACTTGGCGCCCCGGCCTTCGGGCGGTTATTTTTGGGCGCGGCTGTGCCCGCGGCCTATTTTTGGCACACGGAGGCGCCTCGCAAAGTCTCGCGCCATTCCGAGTCCGGCGGACGAAGTTGGCCAGCCCCACCCCCCAAGGCTATAGCCCACCCGTTTTTGTGGCCTTTTTCCGCTGGACGAACTTGGCGCCCCGGCCTTCGGGCGGTTATTTTTGGGCGCGGCTGTGCCCGCGGCCTATTTTTGGCACACGGAGGCGCCTCGCAAAGTCTCGCGCCATTCCGAGTCCGGCGGACGAAGTTGGCCAGCCCCACCCCCCAAGGCTATAGCCCACCCGTTTTTGTGGCCTTTTTCCGCTGGACGAACTTGGCGCCCCGGCCTTCGGGCGGTTATTTTTGGGCGCGGCTGTGCCCGCGGCCTATTTTTGGCACACGGAGGCGCCTCGCAAAGTCTCGCGCCATTCCGAGTCCGGCGGACGAAGTTGGCCAGCCCCACCCCCCAAGGCTATAGCCCACCCGTTTTTGTGGCCTTTTTCCGCTGGACGAACTTGGCGCCCCGGCCTTCGGGCGGTTATTTTTGGGCGCGGCTGTGCCCGCGGCCTATTTTTGGCACACGGAGGCGCCTCGCAAAGTCTCGCGCCATTCCGAGTCCGGCGGACGAAGTTGGCCAGCCCCACCCCCCAAGGCTATAGCCCACCCGTTTTTGTGGCCTTTTTCCGCTGGACGAACTTGGCGCCCCGGCCTTCGGGCGGTTATTTTTGGGCGCGGCTGTGCCCGCGGCCTATTTTTGGCACACGGAGGCGCCTCGCAAAGTCTCGCGCCATTCCGAGTCCGGCGGACGAAGTTGGCCAGCCCCACCCCCCAAGGCTATAGCCCACCCGTTTTTGTGGCCTTTTTCCGCTGGACGAACTTGGCGCCCCGGCCTTCGGGCGGTTATTTTTGGGCGCGGCTGTGCCCGCGGCCTATTTTTGGCACACGGAGGCGCCTCGCAAAGTCTCGCGCCATTCCGAGTCCGGCGGACGAAGTTGGCCAGCCCCACCCCCCAAGGCTATAGCCCACCCGTTTTTGTGGCCTTTTTCCGCTGGACGAACTTGGCGCCCCGGCCTTCGGGCGGTTATTTTTGGGCGCGGCTGTGCCCGCGGCCTATTTTTGGCACACGGAGGTGCCTCGCAAAGTCTCGCGCCATTCCGAGTCCGGCGGACGAAGTTGGCCAGCCCCACCCCCCAAGGCTATAGCCCACCCGTTTTTGTGGCCTTTTTCCGCTGGACGAACTTGGCGCCCCGGCCTTCGGGCGGTTATTTTTGGGCGCGGCTGTGCCCGCGGCCTATTTTTGGCACACGGAGGCGCCTCGCAAAGTCTCGCGCCATTCCGAGTCCGGCGGACGAAGTTGGCCAGCCCCACCCCCCAAGGCTATAGCCCACCCGTTTTTGTGGCCTTTTTCCGCTGGACGAACTTGGCGCCCCGGCCTTCGGGCGGTTATTTTTGGGCGCGGCTGTGCCCGCGGCCTATTTTTGGCACACGGAGGCGCCTCGCAAAGTCTCGCGCCATTCCGAGTCCGGCGGACGAAGTTGGCCAGCCCCACCCCCCAAGGCTATAGCCCACCCGTTTTTGTGGCCTTTTTCCGCTGGACGAACTTGGCGCCCCGGCCTTCGGGCGGTTATTTTTGGGCGCGGCTGTGCCCGCGGCCTATTTTTGGCACACGGAGGCGCCTCGCAAAGTCTCGCGCCATTCCGAGTCCGGCGGACGAAGTTGGCCAGCCCCACCCCCCAAGGCTATAGCCCACCCGTTTTTGTGGCCTTTTTCCGCTGGACGAACTTGGCGCCCCGGCCTTCGGGCGGTTATTTTTGGGCGCGGCTGTGCCCGCGGCCTATTTTTGGCACACGGAGGCGCCTCGCAAAGTCTCGCGCCATTCCGAGTCCGGCGGACGAAGTTGGCCAGCCCCACCCCCCAAGGCTATAGCCCACCCGTTTTTGTGGCCTTTTTCCGCTGGACGAACTTGGCGCCCCGGCCTTCGGGCGGTTATTTTTGGGCGCGGCTGTGCCCGCGGCCTATTTTTGGCACACGGAGGCGCCTCGCAAAGTCTCGCGCCATTCCGAGTCCGGCGGACGAAGTTGGCCAGCCCCACCCCCCAAGGCTATAGCCCACCCGTTTTTGTGGCCTTTTTCCGCTGGACGAACTTGGCGCCCCGGCCTTCGGGCGGTTATTTTTGGGCGCGGCTGTGCCCGCGGCCTATTTTTGGCACACGGAGGCGCCTCGCAAAGTCTCGCGCCATTCCGAGTCCGGCGGACGAAGTTGGCCAGCCCCACCCCCCAAGGCTATAGCCCACCCGTTTTTGTGGCCTTTTTCCGCTGGACGAACTTGGCGCCCCGGCCTTCGGGCGGTTATTTTTGGGCGCGGCTGTGCCCGCGGCCTATTTTTGGCACACGGAGGCGCCTCGCAAAGTCTCGCGCCATTCCGAGTCCGGCGGACGAAGTTGGCCAGCCCCACCCCCCAAGGCTATAGCCCACCCGTTTTTGTGGCCTTTTTCCGCTGGACGAACTTGGCGCCCCGGCCTTCGGGCGGTTATTTTTGGGCGCGGCTGTGCCCGCGGCCTATTTTTGGCACACGGAGGCGCCTCGCAAAGTCTCGCGCCATTCCGAGTCCGGCGGACGAAGTTGGCCAGCCCCACCCCCCAAGGCTATAGCCCACCCGTTTTTGTGGCCTTTTTCCGCTGGACGAACTTGGCGCCCCGGCCTTCGGGCGGTTATTTTTGGGCGCGGCTGTGCCCGCGGCCTATTTTTGGCACACGGAGGCGCCTCGCAAAGTCTCGCGCCATTCCGAGTCCGGCGGACGAAGTTGGCCAGCCCCACCCCCCAAGGCTATAGCCCACCCGTTTTTGTGGCCTTTTTCCGCTGGACGAACTTGGCGCCCCGGCCTTCGGGCGGTTATTTTTGGGCGCGGCTGTGCCCGCGGCCTATTTTTGGCACACGGAGGCGCCTCGCAAAGTCTCGCGCCATTCCGAGTCCGGCGGACGAAGTTGGCCAGCCCCACCCCCCAAGGCTATAGCCCACCCGTTTTTGTGGCCTTTTTCCGCTGGACGAACTTGGCGCCCCGGCCTTCGGGCGGTTATTTTTGGGCGCGGCTGTGCCCGCGGCCTATTTTTGGCACACGGAGGCGCCTCGCAAAGTCTCGCGCCATTCCGAGTCCGGCGGACGAAGTTGGCCAGCCCCACCCCCCAAGGCTATAGCCCACCCGTTTTTGTGGCCTTTTTCCGCTGGACGAACTTGGCGCCCCGGCCTTCGGGCGGTTATTTTTGGGCGCGGCTGTGCCCGCGGCCTATTTTTGGCACACGGAGGCGCCTCGCAAAGTCTCGCGCCATTCCGAGTCCGGCGGACGAAGTTGGCCAGCCCCACCCCCCAAGGCTATAGCCCACCCGTTTTTGTGGCCTTTTTCCGCTGGACGAACTTGGCGCCCCGGCCTTCGGGCGGTTATTTTTGGGCGCGGCTGTGCCCGCGGCCTATTTTTGGCACACGGAGGCGCCTCGCAAAGTCTCGCGCCATTCCGAGTCCGGCGGACGAAGTTGGCCAGCCCCACCCCCCAAGGCTATAGCCCACCCGTTTTTGTGGCCTTTTTCCGCTGGACGAACTTGGCGCCCCGGCCTTCGGGCGGTTATTTTTGGGCGCGGCTGTGCCCGCGGCCTATTTTTGGCACACGGAGGCGCCTCGCAAAGTCTCGCGCCATTCCGAGTCCGGCGGACGAAGTTGGCCAGCCCCACCCCCCAAGGCTATAGCCCACCCGTTTTTGTGGCCTTTTTCCGCTGGACGAACTTGGCGCCCCGGCCTTCGGGCGGTTATTTTTGGGCGCGGCTGTGCCCGCGGCCTATTTTTGGCACACGGAGGCGCCTCGCAAAGTCTCGCGCCATTCCGAGTCCGGCGGACGAAGTTGGCCAGCCCCACCCCCCAAGGCTATAGCCCACCCGTTTTTGTGGCCTTTTTCCGCTGGACGAACTTGGCGCCCCGGCCTTCGGGCGGTTATTTTTGGGCGCGGCTGTGCCCGCGGCCTATTTTTGGCACACGGAGGCGCCTCGCAAAGTCTCGCGCCATTCCGAGTCCGGCGGACGAAGTTGGCCAGCCCCACCCCCCAAGGCTATAGCCCACCCGTTTTTGTGGCCTTTTTCCGCTGGACGAACTTGGCGCCCCGGCCTTCGGGCGGTTATTTTTGGGCGCGGCTGTGCCCGCGGCCTATTTTTGGCACACGGAGGCGCCTCGCAAAGTCTCGCGCCATTCCGAGTCCGGCGGACGAAGTTGGCCAGCCCCACCCCCCAAGGCTATAGCCCACCCGTTTTTGTGGCCTTTTTCCGCTGGACGAACTTGGCGCCCCGGCCTTCGGGCGGTTATTTTTGGGCGCGGCTGTGCCCGCGGCCTATTTTTGGCACACGGAGGCGCCTCGCAAAGTCTCGCGCCATTCCGAGTCCGGCGGACGAAGTTGGCCAGCCCCACCCCCCAAGGCTATAGCCCACCCGTTTTTGTGGCCTTTTTCCGCTGGACGAACTTGGCGCCCCGGCCTTCGGGCGGTTATTTTTGGGCGCGGCTGTGCCCGCGGCCTATTTTTGGCACACGGAGGCGCCTCGCAAAGTCTCGCGCCATTCCGAGTCCGGCGGACGAAGTTGGCCAGCCCCACCCCCCAAGGCTATAGCCCACCCGTTTTTGTGGCCTTTTTCCGCTGGACGAACTTGGCGCCCCGGCCTTCGGGCGGTTATTTTTGGGCGCGGCTGTGCCCGCGGCCTATTTTTGGCACACGGAGGCGCCTCGCAAAGTCTCGCGCCATTCCGAGTCCGGCGGACGAAGTTGGCCAGCCCCACCCCCCAAGGCTATAGCCCACCCGTTTTTGTGGCCTTTTTCCGCTGGACGAACTTGGCGCCCCGGCCTTCGGGCGGTTATTTTTGGGCGCGGCTGTGCCCGCGGCCTATTTTTGGCACACGGAGGCGCCTCGCAAAGTCTCGCGCCATTCCGAGTCCGGCGGACGAAGTTGGCCAGCCCCACCCCCCAAGGCTATAGCCCACCCGTTTTTGTGGCCTTTTTCCGCTGGACGAACTTGGCGCCCCGGCCTTCGGGCGGTTATTTTTGGGCGCGGCTGTGCCCGCGGCCTATTTTTGGCACACGGAGGCGCCTCGCAAAGTCTCGCGCCATTCCGAGTCCGGCGGACGAAGTTGGCCAGCCCCACCCCCCAAGGCTATAGCCCACCCGTTTTTGTGGCCTTTTTCCGCTGGACGAACTTGGCGCCCCGGCCTTCGGGCGGTTATTTTTGGGCGCGGCTGTGCCCGCGGCCTATTTTTGGCACACGGAGGCGCCTCGCAAAGTCTCGCGCCATTCCGAGTCCGGCGGACGAAGTTGGCCAGCCCCACCCCCCAAGGCTATAGCCCACCCGTTTTTGTGGCCTTTTTCCGCTGGACGAACTTGGCGCCCCGGCCTTCGGGCGGTTATTTTTGGGCGCGGCTGTGCCCGCGGCCTATTTTTGGCACACGGAGGCGCCTCGCAAAGTCTCGCGCCATTCCGAGTCCGGCGGACGAAGTTGGCCAGCCCCACCCCCCAAGGCTATAGCCCACCCGTTTTTGTGGCCTTTTTCCGCTGGACGAACTTGGCGCCCCGGCCTTCGGGCGGTTATTTTTGGGCGCGGCTGTGCCCGCGGCCTATTTTTGGCACACGGAGGCGCCTCGCAAAGTCTCGCGCCATTCCGAGTCCGGCGGACGAAGTTGGCCAGCCCCACCCCCCAAGGCTATAGCCCACCCGTTTTTGTGGCCTTTTTCCGCTGGACGAACTTGGCGCCCCGGCCTTCGGGCGGTTATTTTTGGGCGCGGCTGTGCCCGCGGCCTATTTTTGGCACACGGAGGCGCCTCGCAAAGTCTCGCGCCATTCCGAGTCCGGCGGACGAAGTTGGCCAGCCCCACCCCCCAAGGCTATAGCCCACCCGTTTTTGTGGCCTTTTTCCGCTGGACGAACTTGGCGCCCCGGCCTTCGGGCGGTTATTTTTGGGCGCGGCTGTGCCCGCGGCCTATTTTTGGCACACGGAGGCGCCTCGCAAAGTCTCGCGCCATTCCGAGTCCGGCGGACGAAGTTGGCCAGCCCCACCCCCCAAGGCTATAGCCCACCCGTTTTTGTGGCCTTTTTCCGCTGGACGAACTTGGCGCCCCGGCCTTCGGGCGGTTATTTTTGGGCGCGGCTGTGCCCGCGGCCTATTTTTGGCACACGGAGGCGCCTCGCAAAGTCTCGCGCCATTCCGAGTCCGGCGGACGAAGTTGGCCAGCCCCACCCCCCAAGGCTATAGCCCACCCGTTTTTGTGGCCTTTTTCCGCTGGACGAACTTGGCGCCCCGGCCTTCGGGCGGTTATTTTTGGGCGCGGCTGTGCCCGCGGCCTATTTTTGGCACACGGAGGCGCCTCGCAAAGTCTCGCGCCATTCCGAGTCCGGCGGACGAAGTTGGCCAGCCCCACCCCCCAAGGCTATAGCCCACCCGTTTTTGTGGCCTTTTTCCGCTGGACGAACTTGGCGCCCCGGCCTTCGGGCGGTTATTTTTGGGCGCGGCTGTGCCCGCGGCCTATTTTTGGCACACGGAGGCGCCTCGCAAAGTCTCGCGCCATTCCGAGTCCGGCGGACGAAGTTGGCCAGCCCCACCCCCCAAGGCTATAGCCCACCCGTTTTTGTGGCCTTTTTCCGCTGGACGAACTTGGCGCCCCGGCCTTCGGGCGGTTATTTTTGGGCGCGGCTGTGCCCGCGGCCTATTTTTGGCACACGGAGGCGCCTCGCAAAGTCTCGCGCCATTCCGAGTCCGGCGGACGAAGTTGGCCAGCCCCACCCCCCAAGGCTATAGCCCACCCGTTTTTGTGGCCTTTTTCCGCTGGACGAACTTGGCGCCCCGGCCTTCGGGCGGTTATTTTTGGGCGCGGCTGTGCCCGCGGCCTATTTTTGGCACACGGAGGCGCCTCGCAAAGTCTCGCGCCATTCCGAGTCCGGCGGACGAAGTTGGCCAGCCCCACCCCCCAAGGCTATAGCCCACCCGTTTTTGTGGCCTTTTTCCGCTGGACGAACTTGGCGCCCCGGCCTTCGGGCGGTTATTTTTGGGCGCGGCTGTGCCCGCGGCCTATTTTTGGCACACGGAGGCGCCTCGCAAAGTCTCGCGCCATTCCGAGTCCGGCGGACGAAGTTGGCCAGCCCCACCCCCCAAGGCTATAGCCCACCCGTTTTTGTGGCCTTTTTCCGCTGGACGAACTTGGCGCCCCGGCCTTCGGGCGGTTATTTTTGGGCGCGGCTGTGCCCGCGGCCTATTTTTGGCACACGGAGGCGCCTCGCAAAGTCTCGCGCCATTCCGAGTCCGGCGGACGAAGTTGGCCAGCCCCACCCCCCAAGGCTATAGCCCACCCGTTTTTGTGGCCTTTTTCCGCTGGACGAACTTGGCGCCCCGGCCTTCGGGCGGTTATTTTTGGGCGCGGCTGTGCCCGCGGCCTATTTTTGGCACACGGAGGCGCCTCGCAAAGTCTCGCGCCATTCCGAGTCCGGCGGACGAAGTTGGCCAGCCCCACCCCCCAAGGCTATAGCCCACCCGTTTTTGTGGCCTTTTTCCGCTGGACGAACTTGGCGCCCCGGCCTTCGGGCGGTTATTTTTGGGCGCGGCTGTGCCCGCGGCCTATTTTTGGCACACGGAGGCGCCTCGCAAAGTCTCGCGCCATTCCGAGTCCGGCGGACGAAGTTGGCCAGCCCCACCCCCCAAGGCTATAGCCCACCCGTTTTTGTGGCCTTTTTCCGCTGGACGAACTTGGCGCCCCGGCCTTCGGGCGGTTATTTTTGGGCGCGGCTGTGCCCGCGGCCTATTTTTGGCACACGGAGGCGCCTCGCAAAGTCTCGCGCCATTCCGAGTCCGGCGGACGAAGTTGGCCAGCCCCACCCCCCAAGGCTATAGCCCACCCGTTTTTGTGGCCTTTTTCCGCTGGACGAACTTGGCGCCCCGGCCTTCGGGCGGTTATTTTTGGGCGCGGCTGTGCCCGCGGCCTATTTTTGGCACACGGAGGCGCCTCGCAAAGTCTCGCGCCATTCCGAGTCCGGCGGACGAAGTTGGCCAGCCCCACCCCCCAAGGCTATAGCCCACCCGTTTTTGTGGCCTTTTTCCGCTGGACGAACTTGGCGCCCCGGCCTTCGGGCGGTTATTTTTGGGCGCGGCTGTGCCCGCGGCCTATTTTTGGCACACGGAGGCGCCTCGCAAAGTCTCGCGCCATTCCGAGTCCGGCGGACGAAGTTGGCCAGCCCCACCCCCCAAGGCTATAGCCCACCCGTTTTTGTGGCCTTTTTCCGCTGGACGAACTTGGCGCCCCGGCCTTCGGGCGGTTATTTTTGGGCGCGGCTGTGCCCGCGGCCTATTTTTGGCACACGGAGGCGCCTCGCAAAGTCTCGCGCCATTCCGAGTCCGGCGGACGAAGTTGGCCAGCCCCACCCCCCAAGGCTATAGCCCACCCGTTTTTGTGGCCTTTTTCCGCTGGACGAACTTGGCGCCCCGGCCTTCGGGCGGTTATTTTTGGGCGCGGCTGTGCCCGCGGCCTATTTTTGGCACACGGAGGCGCCTCGCAAAGTCTCGCGCCATTCCGAGTCCGGCGGACGAAGTTGGCCAGCCCCACCCCCCAAGGCTATAGCCCACCCGTTTTTGTGGCCTTTTTCCGCTGGACGAACTTGGCGCCCCGGCCTTCGGGCGGTTATTTTTGGGCGCGGCTGTGCCCGCGGCCTATTTTTGGCACACGGAGGCGCCTCGCAAAGTCTCGCGCCATTCCGAGTCCGGCGGACGAAGTTGGCCAGCCCCACCCCCCAAGGCTATAGCCCACCCGTTTTTGTGGCCTTTTTCCGCTGGACGAACTTGGCGCCCCGGCCTTCGGGCGGTTATTTTTGGGCGCGGCTGTGCCCGCGGCCTATTTTTGGCACACGGAGGCGCCTCGCAAAGTCTCGCGCCATTCCGAGTCCGGCGGACGAAGTTGGCCAGCCCCACCCCCCAAGGCTATAGCCCACCCGTTTTTGTGGCCTTTTTCCGCTGGACGAACTTGGCGCCCCGGCCTTCGGGCGGTTATTTTTGGGCGCGGCTGTGCCCGCGGCCTATTTTTGGCACACGGAGGCGCCTCGCAAAGTCTCGCGCCATTCCGAGTCCGGCGGACGAAGTTGGCCAGCCCCACCCCCCAAGGCTATAGCCCACCCGTTTTTGTGGCCTTTTTCCGCTGGACGAACTTGGCGCCCCGGCCTTCGGGCGGTTATTTTTGGGCGCGGCTGTGCCCGCGGCCTATTTTTGGCACACGGAGGCGCCTCGCAAAGTCTCGCGCCATTCCGAGTCCGGCGGACGAAGTTGGCCAGCCCCACCCCCCAAGGCTATAGCCCACCCGTTTTTGTGGCCTTTTTCCGCTGGACGAACTTGGCGCCCCGGCCTTCGGGCGGTTATTTTTGGGCGCGGCTGTGCCCGCGGCCTATTTTTGGCACACGGAGGCGCCTCGCAAAGTCTCGCGCCATTCCGAGTCCGGCGGACGAAGTTGGCCAGCCCCACCCCCCAAGGCTATAGCCCACCCGTTTTTGTGGCCTTTTTCCGCTGGACGAACTTGGCGCCCCGGCCTTCGGGCGGTTATTTTTGGGCGCGGCTGTGCCCGCGGCCTATTTTTGGCACACGGAGGCGCCTCGCAAAGTCTCGCGCCATTCCGAGTCCGGCGGACGAAGTTGGCCAGCCCCACCCCCCAAGGCTATAGCCCACCCGTTTTTGTGGCCTTTTTCCGCTGGACGAACTTGGCGCCCCGGCCTTCGGGCGGTTATTTTTGGGCGCGGCTGTGCCCGCGGCCTATTTTTGGCACACGGAGGCGCCTCGCAAAGTCTCGCGCCATTCCGAGTCCGGCGGACGAAGTTGGCCAGCCCCACCCCCCAAGGCTATAGCCCACCCGTTTTTGTGGCCTTTTTCCGCTGGACGAACTTGGCGCCCCGGCCTTCGGGCGGTTATTTTTGGGCGCGGCTGTGCCCGCGGCCTATTTTTGGCACACGGAGGCGCCTCGCAAAGTCTCGCGCCATTCCGAGTCCGGCGGACGAAGTTGGCCAGCCCCACCCCCCAAGGCTATAGCCCACCCGTTTTTGTGGCCTTTTTCCGCTGGACGAACTTGGCGCCCCGGCCTTCGGGCGGTTATTTTTGGGCGCGGCTGTGCCCGCGGCCTATTTTTGGCACACGGAGGCGCCTCGCAAAGTCTCGCGCCATTCCGAGTCCGGCGGACGAAGTTGGCCAGCCCCACCCCCCAAGGCTATAGCCCACCCGTTTTTGTGGCCTTTTTCCGCTGGACGAACTTGGCGCCCCGGCCTTCGGGCGGTTATTTTTGGGCGCGGCTGTGCCCGCGGCCTATTTTTGGCACACGGAGGCGCCTCGCAAAGTCTCGCGCCATTCCGAGTCCGGCGGACGAAGTTGGCCAGCCCCACCCCCCAAGGCTATAGCCCACCCGTTTTTGTGGCCTTTTTCCGCTGGACGAACTTGGCGCCCCGGCCTTCGGGCGGTTATTTTTGGGCGCGGCTGTGCCCGCGGCCTATTTTTGGCACACGGAGGCGCCTCGCAAAGTCTCGCGCCATTCCGAGTCCGGCGGACGAAGTTGGCCAGCCCCACCCCCCAAGGCTATAGCCCACCCGTTTTTGTGGCCTTTTTCCGCTGGACGAACTTGGCGCCCCGGCCTTCGGGCGGTTATTTTTGGGCGCGGCTGTGCCCGCGGCCTATTTTTGGCACACGGAGGCGCCTCGCAAAGTCTCGCGCCATTCCGAGTCCGGCGGACGAAGTTGGCCAGCCCCACCCCCCAAGGCTATAGCCCACCCGTTTTTGTGGCCTTTTTCCGCTGGACGAACTTGGCGCCCCGGCCTTCGGGCGGTTATTTTTGGGCGCGGCTGTGCCCGCGGCCTATTTTTGGCACACGGAGGCGCCTCGCAAAGTCTCGCGCCATTCCGAGTCCGGCGGACGAAGTTGGCCAGCCCCACCCCCCAAGGCTATAGCCCACCCGTTTTTGTGGCCTTTTTCCGCTGGACGAACTTGGCGCCCCGGCCTTCGGGCGGTTATTTTTGGGCGCGGCTGTGCCCGCGGCCTATTTTTGGCACACGGAGGCGCCTCGCAAAGTCTCGCGCCATTCCGAGTCCGGCGGACGAAGTTGGCCAGCCCCACCCCCCAAGGCTATAGCCCACCCGTTTTTGTGGCCTTTTTCCGCTGGACGAACTTGGCGCCCCGGCCTTCGGGCGGTTATTTTTGGGCGCGGCTGTGCCCGCGGCCTATTTTTGGCACACGGAGGCGCCTCGCAAAGTCTCGCGCCATTCCGAGTCCGGCGGACGAAGTTGGCCAGCCCCACCCCCCAAGGCTATAGCCCACCCGTTTTTGTGGCCTTTTTCCGCTGGACGAACTTGGCGCCCCGGCCTTCGGGCGGTTATTTTTGGGCGCGGCTGTGCCCGCGGCCTATTTTTGGCACACGGAGGCGCCTCGCAAAGTCTCGCGCCATTCCGAGTCCGGCGGACGAAGTTGGCCAGCCCCACCCCCCAAGGCTATAGCCCACCCGTTTTTGTGGCCTTTTTCCGCTGGACGAACTTGGCGCCCCGGCCTTCGGGCGGTTATTTTTGGGCGCGGCTGTGCCCGCGGCCTATTTTTGGCACACGGAGGCGCCTCGCAAAGTCTCGCGCCATTCCGAGTCCGGCGGACGAAGTTGGCCAGCCCCACCCCCCAAGGCTATAGCCCACCCGTTTTTGTGGCCTTTTTCCGCTGGACGAACTTGGCGCCCCGGCCTTCGGGCGGTTATTTTTGGGCGCGGCTGTGCCCGCGGCCTATTTTTGGCACACGGAGGCGCCTCGCAAAGTCTCGCGCCATTCCGAGTCCGGCGGACGAAGTTGGCCAGCCCCACCCCCCAAGGCTATAGCCCACCCGTTTTTGTGGCCTTTTTCCGCTGGACGAACTTGGCGCCCCGGCCTTCGGGCGGTTATTTTTGGGCGCGGCTGTGCCCGCGGCCTATTTTTGGCACACGGAGGCGCCTCGCAAAGTCTCGCGCCATTCCGAGTCCGGCGGACGAAGTTGGCCAGCCCCACCCCCCAAGGCTATAGCCCACCCGTTTTTGTGGCCTTTTTCCGCTGGACGAACTTGGCGCCCCGGCCTTCGGGCGGTTATTTTTGGGCGCGGCTGTGCCCGCGGCCTATTTTTGGCACACGGAGGCGCCTCGCAAAGTCTCGCGCCATTCCGAGTCCGGCGGACGAAGTTGGCCAGCCCCACCCCCCAAGGCTATAGCCCACCCGTTTTTGTGGCCTTTTTCCGCTGGACGAACTTGGCGCCCCGGCCTTCGGGCGGTTATTTTTGGGCGCGGCTGTGCCCGCGGCCTATTTTTGGCACACGGAGGCGCCTCGCAAAGTCTCGCGCCATTCCGAGTCCGGCGGACGAAGTTGGCCAGCCCCACCCCCCAAGGCTATAGCCCACCCGTTTTTGTGGCCTTTTTCCGCTGGACGAACTTGGCGCCCCGGCCTTCGGGCGGTTATTTTTGGGCGCGGCTGTGCCCGCGGCCTATTTTTGGCACACGGAGGCGCCTCGCAAAGTCTCGCGCCATTCCGAGTCCGGCGGACGAAGTTGGCCAGCCCCACCCCCCAAGGCTATAGCCCACCCGTTTTTGTGGCCTTTTTCCGCTGGACGAACTTGGCGCCCCGGCCTTCGGGCGGTTATTTTTGGGCGCGGCTGTGCCCGCGGCCTATTTTTGGCACACGGAGGCGCCTCGCAAAGTCTCGCGCCATTCCGAGTCCGGCGGACGAAGTTGGCCAGCCCCACCCCCCAAGGCTATAGCCCACCCGTTTTTGTGGCCTTTTTCCGCTGGACGAACTTGGCGCCCCGGCCTTCGGGCGGTTATTTTTGGGCGCGGCTGTGCCCGCGGCCTATTTTTGGCACACGGAGGCGCCTCGCAAAGTCTCGCGCCATTCCGAGTCCGGCGGACGAAGTTGGCCAGCCCCACCCCCCAAGGCTATAGCCCACCCGTTTTTGTGGCCTTTTTCCGCTGGACGAACTTGGCGCCCCGGCCTTCGGGCGGTTATTTTTGGGCGCGGCTGTGCCCGCGGCCTATTTTTGGCACACGGAGGCGCCTCGCAAAGTCTCGCGCCATTCCGAGTCCGGCGGACGAAGTTGGCCAGCCCCACCCCCCAAGGCTATAGCCCACCCGTTTTTGTGGCCTTTTTCCGCTGGACGAACTTGGCGCCCCGGCCTTCGGGCGGTTATTTTTGGGCGCGGCTGTGCCCGCGGCCTATTTTTGGCACACGGAGGCGCCTCGCAAAGTCTCGCGCCATTCCGAGTCCGGCGGACGAAGTTGGCCAGCCCCACCCCCCAAGGCTATAGCCCACCCGTTTTTGTGGCCTTTTTCCGCTGGACGAACTTGGCGCCCCGGCCTTCGGGCGGTTATTTTTGGGCGCGGCTGTGCCCGCGGCCTATTTTTGGCACACGGAGGCGCCTCGCAAAGTCTCGCGCCATTCCGAGTCCGGCGGACGAAGTTGGCCAGCCCCACCCCCCAAGGCTATAGCCCACCCGTTTTTGTGGCCTTTTTCCGCTGGACGAACTTGGCGCCCCGGCCTTCGGGCGGTTATTTTTGGGCGCGGCTGTGCCCGCGGCCTATTTTTGGCACACGGAGGCGCCTCGCAAAGTCTCGCGCCATTCCGAGTCCGGCGGACGAAGTTGGCCAGCCCCACCCCCCAAGGCTATAGCCCACCCGTTTTTGTGGCCTTTTTCCGCTGGACGAACTTGGCGCCCCGGCCTTCGGGCGGTTATTTTTGGGCGCGGCTGTGCCCGCGGCCTATTTTTGGCACACGGAGGCGCCTCGCAAAGTCTCGCGCCATTCCGAGTCCGGCGGACGAAGTTGGCCAGCCCCACCCCCCAAGGCTATAGCCCACCCGTTTTTGTGGCCTTTTTCCGCTGGACGAACTTGGCGCCCCGGCCTTCGGGCGGTTATTTTTGGGCGCGGCTGTGCCCGCGGCCTATTTTTGGCACACGGAGGCGCCTCGCAAAGTCTCGCGCCATTCCGAGTCCGGCGGACGAAGTTGGCCAGCCCCACCCCCCAAGGCTATAGCCCACCCGTTTTTGTGGCCTTTTTCCGCTGGACGAACTTGGCGCCCCGGCCTTCGGGCGGTTATTTTTGGGCGCGGCTGTGCCCGCGGCCTATTTTTGGCACACGGAGGCGCCTCGCAAAGTCTCGCGCCATTCCGAGTCCGGCGGACGAAGTTGGCCAGCCCCACCCCCCAAGGCTATAGCCCACCCGTTTTTGTGGCCTTTTTCCGCTGGACGAACTTGGCGCCCCGGCCTTCGGGCGGTTATTTTTGGGCGCGGCTGTGCCCGCGGCCTATTTTTGGCACACGGAGGCGCCTCGCAAAGTCTCGCGCCATTCCGAGTCCGGCGGACGAAGTTGGCCAGCCCCACCCCCCAAGGCTATAGCCCACCCGTTTTTGTGGCCTTTTTCCGCTGGACGAACTTGGCGCCCCGGCCTTCGGGCGGTTATTTTTGGGCGCGGCTGTGCCCGCGGCCTATTTTTGGCACACGGAGGCGCCTCGCAAAGTCTCGCGCCATTCCGAGTCCGGCGGACGAAGTTGGCCAGCCCCACCCCCCAAGGCTATAGCCCACCCGTTTTTGTGGCCTTTTTCCGCTGGACGAACTTGGCGCCCCGGCCTTCGGGCGGTTATTTTTGGGCGCGGCTGTGCCCGCGGCCTATTTTTGGCACACGGAGGCGCCTCGCAAAGTCTCGCGCCATTCCGAGTCCGGCGGACGAAGTTGGCCAGCCCCACCCCCCAAGGCTATAGCCCACCCGTTTTTGTGGCCTTTTTCCGCTGGACGAACTTGGCGCCCCGGCCTTCGGGCGGTTATTTTTGGGCGCGGCTGTGCCCGCGGCCTATTTTTGGCACACGGAGGCGCCTCGCAAAGTCTCGCGCCATTCCGAGTCCGGCGGACGAAGTTGGCCAGCCCCACCCCCCAAGGCTATAGCCCACCCGTTTTTGTGGCCTTTTTCCGCTGGACGAACTTGGCGCCCCGGCCTTCGGGCGGTTATTTTTGGGCGCGGCTGTGCCCGCGGCCTATTTTTGGCACACGGAGGCGCCTCGCAAAGTCTCGCGCCATTCCGAGTCCGGCGGACGAAGTTGGCCAGCCCCACCCCCCAAGGCTATAGCCCACCCGTTTTTGTGGCCTTTTTCCGCTGGACGAACTTGGCGCCCCGGCCTTCGGGCGGTTATTTTTGGGCGCGGCTGTGCCCGCGGCCTATTTTTGGCACACGGAGGCGCCTCGCAAAGTCTCGCGCCATTCCGAGTCCGGCGGACGAAGTTGGCCAGCCCCACCCCCCAAGGCTATAGCCCACCCGTTTTTGTGGCCTTTTTCCGCTGGACGAACTTGGCGCCCCGGCCTTCGGGCGGTTATTTTTGGGCGCGGCTGTGCCCGCGGCCTATTTTTGGCACACGGAGGCGCCTCGCAAAGTCTCGCGCCATTCCGAGTCCGGCGGACGAAGTTGGCCAGCCCCACCCCCCAAGGCTATAGCCCACCCGTTTTTGTGGCCTTTTTCCGCTGGACGAACTTGGCGCCCCGGCCTTCGGGCGGTTATTTTTGGGCGCGGCTGTGCCCGCGGCCTATTTTTGGCACACGGAGGCGCCTCGCAAAGTCTCGCGCCATTCCGAGTCCGGCGGACGAAGTTGGCCAGCCCCACCCCCCAAGGCTATAGCCCACCCGTTTTTGTGGCCTTTTTCCGCTGGACGAACTTGGCGCCCCGGCCTTCGGGCGGTTATTTTTGGGCGCGGCTGTGCCCGCGGCCTATTTTTGGCACACGGAGGCGCCTCGCAAAGTCTCGCGCCATTCCGAGTCCGGCGGACGAAGTTGGCCAGCCCCACCCCCCAAGGCTATAGCCCACCCGTTTTTGTGGCCTTTTTCCGCTGGACGAACTTGGCGCCCCGGCCTTCGGGCGGTTATTTTTGGGCGCGGCTGTGCCCGCGGCCTATTTTTGGCACACGGAGGCGCCTCGCAAAGTCTCGCGCCATTCCGAGTCCGGCGGACGAAGTTGGCCAGCCCCACCCCCCAAGGCTATAGCCCACCCGTTTTTGTGGCCTTTTTCCGCTGGACGAACTTGGCGCCCCGGCCTTCGGGCGGTTATTTTTGGGCGCGGCTGTGCCCGCGGCCTATTTTTGGCACACGGAGGCGCCTCGCAAAGTCTCGCGCCATTCCGAGTCCGGCGGACGAAGTTGGCCAGCCCCACCCCCCAAGGCTATAGCCCACCCGTTTTTGTGGCCTTTTTCCGCTGGACGAACTTGGCGCCCCGGCCTTCGGGCGGTTATTTTTGGGCGCGGCTGTGCCCGCGGCCTATTTTTGGCACACGGAGGCGCCTCGCAAAGTCTCGCGCCATTCCGAGTCCGGCGGACGAAGTTGGCCAGCCCCACCCCCCAAGGCTATAGCCCACCCGTTTTTGTGGCCTTTTTCCGCTGGACGAACTTGGC
>CM056371.1:0-50555 GCA_029641205.1 Citrus maxima | reverse complement strand
ACACGGAGGCCCCTCGCAAAGTCTCGCGGCATTCCGAGTCCGGCGGACGAAGTTGGCCAGCCCCACCCCCCAAGGCTATAGCCCACCCGTTTTTGTGGCCTTTTTCCGCTGGACGAACTTGGCGCCCCGGCCTTCGGGCGGTTATTTTTGGGCGCGGCTTTGCCCGCGGCCTATTTTTGGCACACGGAGGCCCCTCGCAAAGTCTCGCGGCATTCCGAGTCCGGCGGACGAAGTTGGCCAGCCCCACCCCCCAAGGCTATAGCCCACCCGTTTTTGTGGCCTTTTTCCGCTGGACGAACTTGGCGCCCCGGCCTTCGGGCGGTTATTTTTGGGCGCGGCTTTGCCCGCGGCCTATTTTTGGCACACGGAGGCCCCTCGCAAAGTCTCGCGGCATTCCGAGTCCGGCGGACGAAGTTGGCCAGCCCCACCCCCCAAGGCTATAGCCCACCCGTTTTTGTGGCCTTTTTCCGCTGGACGAACTTGGCGCCCCGGCCTTCGGGCGGTTATTTTTGGGCGCGGCTTTGCCCGCGGCCTATTTTTGGCACACGGAGGCCCCTCGCAAAGTCTCGCGGCATTCCGAGTCCGGCGGACGAAGTTGGCCAGCCCCACCCCCCAAGGCTATAGCCCACCCGTTTTTGTGGCCTTTTTCCGCTGGACGAACTTGGCGCCCCGGCCTTCGGGCGGTTATTTTTGGGCGCGGCTTTGCCCGCGGCCTATTTTTGGCACACGGAGGCCCCTCGCAAAGTCTCGCGGCATTCCGAGTCCGGCGGACGAAGTTGGCCAGCCCCACCCCCCAAGGCTATAGCCCACCCGTTTTTGTGGCCTTTTTCCGCTGGACGAACTTGGCGCCCCGGCCTTCGGGCGGTTATTTTTGGGCGCGGCTTTGCCCGCGGCCTATTTTTGGCACACGGAGGCCCCTCGCAAAGTCTCGCGGCATTCCGAGTCCGGCGGACGAAGTTGGCCAGCCCCACCCCCCAAGGCTATAGCCCACCCGTTTTTGTGGCCTTTTTCCGCTGGACGAACTTGGCGCCCCGGCCTTCGGGCGGTTATTTTTGGGCGCGGCTTTGCCCGCGGCCTATTTTTGGCACACGGAGGCCCCTCGCAAAGTCTCGCGGCATTCCGAGTCCGGCGGACGAAGTTGGCCAGCCCCACCCCCCAAGGCTATAGCCCACCCGTTTTTGTGGCCTTTTTCCGCTGGACGAACTTGGCGCCCCGGCCTTCGGGCGGTTATTTTTGGGCGCGGCTTTGCCCGCGGCCTATTTTTGGCACACGGAGGCCCCTCGCAAAGTCTCGCGGCATTCCGAGTCCGGCGGACGAAGTTGGCCAGCCCCACCCCCCAAGGCTATAGCCCACCCGTTTTTGTGGCCTTTTTCCGCTGGACGAACTTGGCGCCCCGGCCTTCGGGCGGTTATTTTTGGGCGCGGCTTTGCCCGCGGCCTATTTTTGGCACACGGAGGCCCCTCGCAAAGTCTCGCGGCATTCCGAGTCCGGCGGACGAAGTTGGCCAGCCCCACCCCCCAAGGCTATAGCCCACCCGTTTTTGTGGCCTTTTTCCGCTGGACGAACTTGGCGCCCCGGCCTTCGGGCGGTTATTTTTGGGCGCGGCTTTGCCCGCGGCCTATTTTTGGCACACGGAGGCCCCTCGCAAAGTCTCGCGGCATTCCGAGTCCGGCGGACGAAGTTGGCCAGCCCCACCCCCCAAGGCTATAGCCCACCCGTTTTTGTGGCCTTTTTCCGCTGGACGAACTTGGCGCCCCGGCCTTCGGGCGGTTATTTTTGGGCGCGGCTTTGCCCGCGGCCTATTTTTGGCACACGGAGGCCCCTCGCAAAGTCTCGCGGCATTCCGAGTCCGGCGGACGAAGTTGGCCAGCCCCACCCCCCAAGGCTATAGCCCACCCGTTTTTGTGGCCTTTTTCCGCTGGACGAACTTGGCGCCCCGGCCTTCGGGCGGTTATTTTTGGGCGCGGCTTTGCCCGCGGCCTATTTTTGGCACACGGAGGCCCCTCGCAAAGTCTCGCGGCATTCCGAGTCCGGCGGACGAAGTTGGCCAGCCCCACCCCCCAAGGCTATAGCCCACCCGTTTTTGTGGCCTTTTTCCGCTGGACGAACTTGGCGCCCCGGCCTTCGGGCGGTTATTTTTGGGCGCGGCTTTGCCCGCGGCCTATTTTTGGCACACGGAGGCCCCTCGCAAAGTCTCGCGGCATTCCGAGTCCGGCGGACGAAGTTGGCCAGCCCCACCCCCCAAGGCTATAGCCCACCCGTTTTTGTGGCCTTTTTCCGCTGGACGAACTTGGCGCCCCGGCCTTCGGGCGGTTATTTTTGGGCGCGGCTTTGCCCGCGGCCTATTTTTGGCA
Source organism: Citrus maxima (assembly GCA_029641205.1). Taxonomy (NCBI): domain Eukaryota; kingdom Viridiplantae; phylum Streptophyta; class Magnoliopsida; order Sapindales; family Rutaceae; genus Citrus; species Citrus maxima. The sequence goes on along the minus strand of CM056371.1, from coordinate 48,201 downwards.
CACGGAGGCCCCTCGCAAAGTCTCGCGGCATTCCGAGTCCGGCGGACGAAGTTGGCCAGCCCCACCCCCCAAGGCTATAGCCCACCCGTTTTTGTGGCCTTTTTCCGCTGGACGAACTTGGCGCCCCGGCCTTCGGGCGGTTATTTTTGGGCGCGGCTTTGCCCGCGGCCTATTTTTGGCACACGGAGGCCCCTCGCAAAGTCTCGCGGCATTCCGAGTCCGGCGGACGAAGTTGGCCAGCCCCACCCCCCAAGGCTATAGCCCACCCGTTTTTGTGGCCTTTTTCCGCTGGACGAACTTGGCGCCCCGGCCTTCGGGCGGTTATTTTTGGGCGCGGCTTTGCCCGCGGCCTATTTTTGGCACACGGAGGCCCCTCGCAAAGTCTCGCGGCATTCCGAGTCCGGCGGACGAAGTTGGCCAGCCCCACCCCCCAAGGCTATAGCCCACCCGTTTTTGTGGCCTTTTTCCGCTGGACGAACTTGGCGCCCCGGCCTTCGGGCGGTTATTTTTGGGCGCGGCTTTGCCCGCGGCCTATTTTTGGCACACGGAGGCCCCTCGCAAAGTCTCGCGGCATTCCGAGTCCGGCGGACGAAGTTGGCCAGCCCCACCCCCCAAGGCTATAGCCCACCCGTTTTTGTGGCCTTTTTCCGCTGGACGAACTTGGCGCCCCGGCCTTCGGGCGGTTATTTTTGGGCGCGGCTTTGCCCGCGGCCTATTTTTGGCACACGGAGGCCCCTCGCAAAGTCTCGCGGCATTCCGAGTCCGGCGGACGAAGTTGGCCAGCCCCACCCCCCAAGGCTATAGCCCACCCGTTTTTGTGGCCTTTTTCCGCTGGACGAACTTGGCGCCCCGGCCTTCGGGCGGTTATTTTTGGGCGCGGCTTTGCCCGCGGCCTATTTTTGGCACACGGAGGCCCCTCGCAAAGTCTCGCGGCATTCCGAGTCCGGCGGACGAAGTTGGCCAGCCCCACCCCCCAAGGCTATAGCCCACCCGTTTTTGTGGCCTTTTTCCGCTGGACGAACTTGGCGCCCCGGCCTTCGGGCGGTTATTTTTGGGCGCGGCTTTGCCCGCGGCCTATTTTTGGCACACGGAGGCCCCTCGCAAAGTCTCGCGGCATTCCGAGTCCGGCGGACGAAGTTGGCCAGCCCCACCCCCCAAGGCTATAGCCCACCCGTTTTTGTGGCCTTTTTCCGCTGGACGAACTTGGCGCCCCGGCCTTCGGGCGGTTATTTTTGGGCGCGGCTTTGCCCGCGGCCTATTTTTGGCACACGGAGGCCCCTCGCAAAGTCTCGCGGCATTCCGAGTCCGGCGGACGAAGTTGGCCAGCCCCACCCCCCAAGGCTATAGCCCACCCGTTTTTGTGGCCTTTTTCCGCTGGACGAACTTGGCGCCCCGGCCTTCGGGCGGTTATTTTTGGGCGCGGCTTTGCCCGCGGCCTATTTTTGGCACACGGAGGCCCCTCGCAAAGTCTCGCGGCATTCCGAGTCCGGCGGACGAAGTTGGCCAGCCCCACCCCCCAAGGCTATAGCCCACCCGTTTTTGTGGCCTTTTTCCGCTGGACGAACTTGGCGCCCCGGCCTTCGGGCGGTTATTTTTGGGCGCGGCTTTGCCCGCGGCCTATTTTTGGCACACGGAGGCCCCTCGCAAAGTCTCGCGGCATTCCGAGTCCGGCGGACGAAGTTGGCCAGCCCCACCCCCCAAGGCTATAGCCCACCCGTTTTTGTGGCCTTTTTCCGCTGGACGAACTTGGCGCCCCGGCCTTCGGGCGGTTATTTTTGGGCGCGGCTTTGCCCGCGGCCTATTTTTGGCACACGGAGGCCCCTCGCAAAGTCTCGCGGCATTCCGAGTCCGGCGGACGAAGTTGGCCAGCCCCACCCCCCAAGGCTATAGCCCACCCGTTTTTGTGGCCTTTTTCCGCTGGACGAACTTGGCGCCCCGGCCTTCGGGCGGTTATTTTTGGGCGCGGCTTTGCCCGCGGCCTATTTTTGGCACACGGAGGCCCCTCGCAAAGTCTCGCGGCATTCCGAGTCCGGCGGACGAAGTTGGCCAGCCCCACCCCCCAAGGCTATAGCCCACCCGTTTTTGTGGCCTTTTTCCGCTGGACGAACTTGGCGCCCCGGCCTTCGGGCGGTTATTTTTGGGCGCGGCTTTGCCCGCGGCCTATTTTTGGCACACGGAGGCCCCTCGCAAAGTCTCGCGGCATTCCGAGTCCGGCGGACGAAGTTGGCCAGCCCCACCCCCCAAGGCTATAGCCCACCCGTTTTTGTGGCCTTTTTCCGCTGGACGAACTTGGCGCCCCGGCCTTCGGGCGGTTATTTTTGGGCGCGGCTTTGCCCGCGGCCTATTTTTGGCACACGGAGGCCCCTCGCAAAGTCTCGCGGCATTCCGAGTCCGGCGGACGAAGTTGGCCAGCCCCACCCCCCAAGGCTATAGCCCACCCGTTTTTGTGGCCTTTTTCCGCTGGACGAACTTGGCGCCCCGGCCTTCGGGCGGTTATTTTTGGGCGCGGCTTTGCCCGCGGCCTATTTTTGGCACACGGAGGCCCCTCGCAAAGTCTCGCGGCATTCCGAGTCCGGCGGACGAAGTTGGCCAGCCCCACCCCCCAAGGCTATAGCCCACCCGTTTTTGTGGCCTTTTTCCGCTGGACGAACTTGGCGCCCCGGCCTTCGGGCGGTTATTTTTGGGCGCGGCTTTGCCCGCGGCCTATTTTTGGCACACGGAGGCCCCTCGCAAAGTCTCGCGGCATTCCGAGTCCGGCGGACGAAGTTGGCCAGCCCCACCCCCCAAGGCTATAGCCCACCCGTTTTTGTGGCCTTTTTCCGCTGGACGAACTTGGCGCCCCGGCCTTCGGGCGGTTATTTTTGGGCGCGGCTTTGCCCGCGGCCTATTTTTGGCACACGGAGGCCCCTCGCAAAGTCTCGCGGCATTCCGAGTCCGGCGGACGAAGTTGGCCAGCCCCACCCCCCAAGGCTATAGCCCACCCGTTTTTGTGGCCTTTTTCCGCTGGACGAACTTGGCGCCCCGGCCTTCGGGCGGTTATTTTTGGGCGCGGCTTTGCCCGCGGCCTATTTTTGGCACACGGAGGCCCCTCGCAAAGTCTCGCGGCATTCCGAGTCCGGCGGACGAAGTTGGCCAGCCCCACCCCCCAAGGCTATAGCCCACCCGTTTTTGTGGCCTTTTTCCGCTGGACGAACTTGGCGCCCCGGCCTTCGGGCGGTTATTTTTGGGCGCGGCTTTGCCCGCGGCCTATTTTTGGCACACGGAGGCCCCTCGCAAAGTCTCGCGGCATTCCGAGTCCGGCGGACGAAGTTGGCCAGCCCCACCCCCCAAGGCTATAGCCCACCCGTTTTTGTGGCCTTTTTCCGCTGGACGAACTTGGCGCCCCGGCCTTCGGGCGGTTATTTTTGGGCGCGGCTTTGCCCGCGGCCTATTTTTGGCACACGGAGGCCCCTCGCAAAGTCTCGCGGCATTCCGAGTCCGGCGGACGAAGTTGGCCAGCCCCACCCCCCAAGGCTATAGCCCACCCGTTTTTGTGGCCTTTTTCCGCTGGACGAACTTGGCGCCCCGGCCTTCGGGCGGTTATTTTTGGGCGCGGCTTTGCCCGCGGCCTATTTTTGGCACACGGAGGCCCCTCGCAAAGTCTCGCGGCATTCCGAGTCCGGCGGACGAAGTTGGCCAGCCCCACCCCCCAAGGCTATAGCCCACCCGTTTTTGTGGCCTTTTTCCGCTGGACGAACTTGGCGCCCCGGCCTTCGGGCGGTTATTTTTGGGCGCGGCTTTGCCCGCGGCCTATTTTTGGCACACGGAGGCCCCTCGCAAAGTCTCGCGGCATTCCGAGTCCGGCGGACGAAGTTGGCCAGCCCCACCCCCCAAGGCTATAGCCCACCCGTTTTTGTGGCCTTTTTCCGCTGGACGAACTTGGCGCCCCGGCCTTCGGGCGGTTATTTTTGGGCGCGGCTTTGCCCGCGGCCTATTTTTGGCACACGGAGGCCCCTCGCAAAGTCTCGCGGCATTCCGAGTCCGGCGGACGAAGTTGGCCAGCCCCACCCCCCAAGGCTATAGCCCACCCGTTTTTGTGGCCTTTTTCCGCTGGACGAACTTGGCGCCCCGGCCTTCGGGCGGTTATTTTTGGGCGCGGCTTTGCCCGCGGCCTATTTTTGGCACACGGAGGCCCCTCGCAAAGTCTCGCGGCATTCCGAGTCCGGCGGACGAAGTTGGCCAGCCCCACCCCCCAAGGCTATAGCCCACCCGTTTTTGTGGCCTTTTTCCGCTGGACGAACTTGGCGCCCCGGCCTTCGGGCGGTTATTTTTGGGCGCGGCTTTGCCCGCGGCCTATTTTTGGCACACGGAGGCCCCTCGCAAAGTCTCGCGGCATTCCGAGTCCGGCGGACGAAGTTGGCCAGCCCCACCCCCCAAGGCTATAGCCCACCCGTTTTTGTGGCCTTTTTCCGCTGGACGAACTTGGCGCCCCGGCCTTCGGGCGGTTATTTTTGGGCGCGGCTTTGCCCGCGGCCTATTTTTGGCACACGGAGGCCCCTCGCAAAGTCTCGCGGCATTCCGAGTCCGGCGGACGAAGTTGGCCAGCCCCACCCCCCAAGGCTATAGCCCACCCGTTTTTGTGGCCTTTTTCCGCTGGACGAACTTGGCGCCCCGGCCTTCGGGCGGTTATTTTTGGGCGCGGCTTTGCCCGCGGCCTATTTTTGGCACACGGAGGCCCCTCGCAAAGTCTCGCGGCATTCCGAGTCCGGCGGACGAAGTTGGCCAGCCCCACCCCCCAAGGCTATAGCCCACCCGTTTTTGTGGCCTTTTTCCGCTGGACGAACTTGGCGCCCCGGCCTTCGGGCGGTTATTTTTGGGCGCGGCTTTGCCCGCGGCCTATTTTTGGCACACGGAGGCCCCTCGCAAAGTCTCGCGGCATTCCGAGTCCGGCGGACGAAGTTGGCCAGCCCCACCCCCCAAGGCTATAGCCCACCCGTTTTTGTGGCCTTTTTCCGCTGGACGAACTTGGCGCCCCGGCCTTCGGGCGGTTATTTTTGGGCGCGGCTTTGCCCGCGGCCTATTTTTGGCACACGGAGGCCCCTCGCAAAGTCTCGCGGCATTCCGAGTCCGGCGGACGAAGTTGGCCAGCCCCACCCCCCAAGGCTATAGCCCACCCGTTTTTGTGGCCTTTTTCCGCTGGACGAACTTGGCGCCCCGGCCTTCGGGCGGTTATTTTTGGGCGCGGCTTTGCCCGCGGCCTATTTTTGGCACACGGAGGCCCCTCGCAAAGTCTCGCGGCATTCCGAGTCCGGCGGACGAAGTTGGCCAGCCCCACCCCCCAAGGCTATAGCCCACCCGTTTTTGTGGCCTTTTTCCGCTGGACGAACTTGGCGCCCCGGCCTTCGGGCGGTTATTTTTGGGCGCGGCTTTGCCCGCGGCCTATTTTTGGCACACGGAGGCCCCTCGCAAAGTCTCGCGGCATTCCGAGTCCGGCGGACGAAGTTGGCCAGCCCCACCCCCCAAGGCTATAGCCCACCCGTTTTTGTGGCCTTTTTCCGCTGGACGAACTTGGCGCCCCGGCCTTCGGGCGGTTATTTTTGGGCGCGGCTTTGCCCGCGGCCTATTTTTGGCACACGGAGGCCCCTCGCAAAGTCTCGCGGCATTCCGAGTCCGGCGGACGAAGTTGGCCAGCCCCACCCCCCAAGGCTATAGCCCACCCGTTTTTGTGGCCTTTTTCCGCTGGACGAACTTGGCGCCCCGGCCTTCGGGCGGTTATTTTTGGGCGCGGCTTTGCCCGCGGCCTATTTTTGGCACACGGAGGCCCCTCGCAAAGTCTCGCGGCATTCCGAGTCCGGCGGACGAAGTTGGCCAGCCCCACCCCCCAAGGCTATAGCCCACCCGTTTTTGTGGCCTTTTTCCGCTGGACGAACTTGGCGCCCCGGCCTTCGGGCGGTTATTTTTGGGCGCGGCTTTGCCCGCGGCCTATTTTTGGCACACGGAGGCCCCTCGCAAAGTCTCGCGGCATTCCGAGTCCGGCGGACGAAGTTGGCCAGCCCCACCCCCCAAGGCTATAGCCCACCCGTTTTTGTGGCCTTTTTCCGCTGGACGAACTTGGCGCCCCGGCCTTCGGGCGGTTATTTTTGGGCGCGGCTTTGCCCGCGGCCTATTTTTGGCACACGGAGGCCCCTCGCAAAGTCTCGCGGCATTCCGAGTCCGGCGGACGAAGTTGGCCAGCCCCACCCCCCAAGGCTATAGCCCACCCGTTTTTGTGGCCTTTTTCCGCTGGACGAACTTGGCGCCCCGGCCTTCGGGCGGTTATTTTTGGGCGCGGCTTTGCCCGCGGCCTATTTTTGGCACACGGAGGCCCCTCGCAAAGTCTCGCGGCATTCCGAGTCCGGCGGACGAAGTTGGCCAGCCCCACCCCCCAAGGCTATAGCCCACCCGTTTTTGTGGCCTTTTTCCGCTGGACGAACTTGGCGCCCCGGCCTTCGGGCGGTTATTTTTGGGCGCGGCTTTGCCCGCGGCCTATTTTTGGCACACGGAGGCCCCTCGCAAAGTCTCGCGGCATTCCGAGTCCGGCGGACGAAGTTGGCCAGCCCCACCCCCCAAGGCTATAGCCCACCCGTTTTTGTGGCCTTTTTCCGCTGGACGAACTTGGCGCCCCGGCCTTCGGGCGGTTATTTTTGGGCGCGGCTTTGCCCGCGGCCTATTTTTGGCACACGGAGGCCCCTCGCAAAGTCTCGCGGCATTCCGAGTCCGGCGGACGAAGTTGGCCAGCCCCACCCCCCAAGGCTATAGCCCACCCGTTTTTGTGGCCTTTTTCCGCTGGACGAACTTGGCGCCCCGGCCTTCGGGCGGTTATTTTTGGGCGCGGCTTTGCCCGCGGCCTATTTTTGGCACACGGAGGCCCCTCGCAAAGTCTCGCGGCATTCCGAGTCCGGCGGACGAAGTTGGCCAGCCCCACCCCCCAAGGCTATAGCCCACCCGTTTTTGTGGCCTTTTTCCGCTGGACGAACTTGGCGCCCCGGCCTTCGGGCGGTTATTTTTGGGCGCGGCTTTGCCCGCGGCCTATTTTTGGCACACGGAGGCCCCTCGCAAAGTCTCGCGGCATTCCGAGTCCGGCGGACGAAGTTGGCCAGCCCCACCCCCCAAGGCTATAGCCCACCCGTTTTTGTGGCCTTTTTCCGCTGGACGAACTTGGCGCCCCGGCCTTCGGGCGGTTATTTTTGGGCGCGGCTTTGCCCGCGGCCTATTTTTGGCACACGGAGGCCCCTCGCAAAGTCTCGCGGCATTCCGAGTCCGGCGGACGAAGTTGGCCAGCCCCACCCCCCAAGGCTATAGCCCACCCGTTTTTGTGGCCTTTTTCCGCTGGACGAACTTGGCGCCCCGGCCTTCGGGCGGTTATTTTTGGGCGCGGCTTTGCCCGCGGCCTATTTTTGGCACACGGAGGCCCCTCGCAAAGTCTCGCGGCATTCCGAGTCCGGCGGACGAAGTTGGCCAGCCCCACCCCCCAAGGCTATAGCCCACCCGTTTTTGTGGCCTTTTTCCGCTGGACGAACTTGGCGCCCCGGCCTTCGGGCGGTTATTTTTGGGCGCGGCTTTGCCCGCGGCCTATTTTTGGCACACGGAGGCCCCTCGCAAAGTCTCGCGGCATTCCGAGTCCGGCGGACGAAGTTGGCCAGCCCCACCCCCCAAGGCTATAGCCCACCCGTTTTTGTGGCCTTTTTCCGCTGGACGAACTTGGCGCCCCGGCCTTCGGGCGGTTATTTTTGGGCGCGGCTTTGCCCGCGGCCTATTTTTGGCACACGGAGGCCCCTCGCAAAGTCTCGCGGCATTCCGAGTCCGGCGGACGAAGTTGGCCAGCCCCACCCCCCAAGGCTATAGCCCACCCGTTTTTGTGGCCTTTTTCCGCTGGACGAACTTGGCGCCCCGGCCTTCGGGCGGTTATTTTTGGGCGCGGCTTTGCCCGCGGCCTATTTTTGGCACACGGAGGCCCCTCGCAAAGTCTCGCGGCATTCCGAGTCCGGCGGACGAAGTTGGCCAGCCCCACCCCCCAAGGCTATAGCCCACCCGTTTTTGTGGCCTTTTTCCGCTGGACGAACTTGGCGCCCCGGCCTTCGGGCGGTTATTTTTGGGCGCGGCTTTGCCCGCGGCCTATTTTTGGCACACGGAGGCCCCTCGCAAAGTCTCGCGGCATTCCGAGTCCGGCGGACGAAGTTGGCCAGCCCCACCCCCCAAGGCTATAGCCCACCCGTTTTTGTGGCCTTTTTCCGCTGGACGAACTTGGCGCCCCGGCCTTCGGGCGGTTATTTTTGGGCGCGGCTTTGCCCGCGGCCTATTTTTGGCACACGGAGGCCCCTCGCAAAGTCTCGCGGCATTCCGAGTCCGGCGGACGAAGTTGGCCAGCCCCACCCCCCAAGGCTATAGCCCACCCGTTTTTGTGGCCTTTTTCCGCTGGACGAACTTGGCGCCCCGGCCTTCGGGCGGTTATTTTTGGGCGCGGCTTTGCCCGCGGCCTATTTTTGGCACACGGAGGCCCCTCGCAAAGTCTCGCGGCATTCCGAGTCCGGCGGACGAAGTTGGCCAGCCCCACCCCCCAAGGCTATAGCCCACCCGTTTTTGTGGCCTTTTTCCGCTGGACGAACTTGGCGCCCCGGCCTTCGGGCGGTTATTTTTGGGCGCGGCTTTGCCCGCGGCCTATTTTTGGCACACGGAGGCCCCTCGCAAAGTCTCGCGGCATTCCGAGTCCGGCGGACGAAGTTGGCCAGCCCCACCCCCCAAGGCTATAGCCCACCCGTTTTTGTGGCCTTTTTCCGCTGGACGAACTTGGCGCCCCGGCCTTCGGGCGGTTATTTTTGGGCGCGGCTTTGCCCGCGGCCTATTTTTGGCACACGGAGGCCCCTCGCAAAGTCTCGCGGCATTCCGAGTCCGGCGGACGAAGTTGGCCAGCCCCACCCCCCAAGGCTATAGCCCACCCGTTTTTGTGGCCTTTTTCCGCTGGACGAACTTGGCGCCCCGGCCTTCGGGCGGTTATTTTTGGGCGCGGCTTTGCCCGCGGCCTATTTTTGGCACACGGAGGCCCCTCGCAAAGTCTCGCGGCATTCCGAGTCCGGCGGACGAAGTTGGCCAGCCCCACCCCCCAAGGCTATAGCCCACCCGTTTTTGTGGCCTTTTTCCGCTGGACGAACTTGGCGCCCCGGCCTTCGGGCGGTTATTTTTGGGCGCGGCTTTGCCCGCGGCCTATTTTTGGCACACGGAGGCCCCTCGCAAAGTCTCGCGGCATTCCGAGTCCGGCGGACGAAGTTGGCCAGCCCCACCCCCCAAGGCTATAGCCCACCCGTTTTTGTGGCCTTTTTCCGCTGGACGAACTTGGCGCCCCGGCCTTCGGGCGGTTATTTTTGGGCGCGGCTTTGCCCGCGGCCTATTTTTGGCACACGGAGGCCCCTCGCAAAGTCTCGCGGCATTCCGAGTCCGGCGGACGAAGTTGGCCAGCCCCACCCCCCAAGGCTATAGCCCACCCGTTTTTGTGGCCTTTTTCCGCTGGACGAACTTGGCGCCCCGGCCTTCGGGCGGTTATTTTTGGGCGCGGCTTTGCCCGCGGCCTATTTTTGGCACACGGAGGCCCCTCGCAAAGTCTCGCGGCATTCCGAGTCCGGCGGACGAAGTTGGCCAGCCCCACCCCCCAAGGCTATAGCCCACCCGTTTTTGTGGCCTTTTTCCGCTGGACGAACTTGGCGCCCCGGCCTTCGGGCGGTTATTTTTGGGCGCGGCTTTGCCCGCGGCCTATTTTTGGCACACGGAGGCCCCTCGCAAAGTCTCGCGGCATTCCGAGTCCGGCGGACGAAGTTGGCCAGCCCCACCCCCCAAGGCTATAGCCCACCCGTTTTTGTGGCCTTTTTCCGCTGGACGAACTTGGCGCCCCGGCCTTCGGGCGGTTATTTTTGGGCGCGGCTTTGCCCGCGGCCTATTTTTGGCACACGGAGGCCCCTCGCAAAGTCTCGCGGCATTCCGAGTCCGGCGGACGAAGTTGGCCAGCCCCACCCCCCAAGGCTATAGCCCACCCGTTTTTGTGGCCTTTTTCCGCTGGACGAACTTGGCGCCCCGGCCTTCGGGCGGTTATTTTTGGGCGCGGCTTTGCCCGCGGCCTATTTTTGGCACACGGAGGCCCCTCGCAAAGTCTCGCGGCATTCCGAGTCCGGCGGACGAAGTTGGCCAGCCCCACCCCCCAAGGCTATAGCCCACCCGTTTTTGTGGCCTTTTTCCGCTGGACGAACTTGGCGCCCCGGCCTTCGGGCGGTTATTTTTGGGCGCGGCTTTGCCCGCGGCCTATTTTTGGCACACGGAGGCCCCTCGCAAAGTCTCGCGGCATTCCGAGTCCGGCGGACGAAGTTGGCCAGCCCCACCCCCCAAGGCTATAGCCCACCCGTTTTTGTGGCCTTTTTCCGCTGGACGAACTTGGCGCCCCGGCCTTCGGGCGGTTATTTTTGGGCGCGGCTTTGCCCGCGGCCTATTTTTGGCACACGGAGGCCCCTCGCAAAGTCTCGCGGCATTCCGAGTCCGGCGGACGAAGTTGGCCAGCCCCACCCCCCAAGGCTATAGCCCACCCGTTTTTGTGGCCTTTTTCCGCTGGACGAACTTGGCGCCCCGGCCTTCGGGCGGTTATTTTTGGGCGCGGCTTTGCCCGCGGCCTATTTTTGGCACACGGAGGCCCCTCGCAAAGTCTCGCGGCATTCCGAGTCCGGCGGACGAAGTTGGCCAGCCCCACCCCCCAAGGCTATAGCCCACCCGTTTTTGTGGCCTTTTTCCGCTGGACGAACTTGGCGCCCCGGCCTTCGGGCGGTTATTTTTGGGCGCGGCTTTGCCCGCGGCCTATTTTTGGCACACGGAGGCCCCTCGCAAAGTCTCGCGGCATTCCGAGTCCGGCGGACGAAGTTGGCCAGCCCCACCCCCCAAGGCTATAGCCCACCCGTTTTTGTGGCCTTTTTCCGCTGGACGAACTTGGCGCCCCGGCCTTCGGGCGGTTATTTTTGGGCGCGGCTTTGCCCGCGGCCTATTTTTGGCACACGGAGGCCCCTCGCAAAGTCTCGCGGCATTCCGAGTCCGGCGGACGAAGTTGGCCAGCCCCACCCCCCAAGGCTATAGCCCACCCGTTTTTGTGGCCTTTTTCCGCTGGACGAACTTGGCGCCCCGGCCTTCGGGCGGTTATTTTTGGGCGCGGCTTTGCCCGCGGCCTATTTTTGGCACACGGAGGCCCCTCGCAAAGTCTCGCGGCATTCCGAGTCCGGCGGACGAAGTTGGCCAGCCCCACCCCCCAAGGCTATAGCCCACCCGTTTTTGTGGCCTTTTTCCGCTGGACGAACTTGGCGCCCCGGCCTTCGGGCGGTTATTTTTGGGCGCGGCTTTGCCCGCGGCCTATTTTTGGCACACGGAGGCCCCTCGCAAAGTCTCGCGGCATTCCGAGTCCGGCGGACGAAGTTGGCCAGCCCCACCCCCCAAGGCTATAGCCCACCCGTTTTTGTGGCCTTTTTCCGCTGGACGAACTTGGCGCCCCGGCCTTCGGGCGGTTATTTTTGGGCGCGGCTTTGCCCGCGGCCTATTTTTGGCACACGGAGGCCCCTCGCAAAGTCTCGCGGCATTCCGAGTCCGGCGGACGAAGTTGGCCAGCCCCACCCCCCAAGGCTATAGCCCACCCGTTTTTGTGGCCTTTTTCCGCTGGACGAACTTGGCGCCCCGGCCTTCGGGCGGTTATTTTTGGGCGCGGCTTTGCCCGCGGCCTATTTTTGGCACACGGAGGCCCCTCGCAAAGTCTCGCGGCATTCCGAGTCCGGCGGACGAAGTTGGCCAGCCCCACCCCCCAAGGCTATAGCCCACCCGTTTTTGTGGCCTTTTTCCGCTGGACGAACTTGGCGCCCCGGCCTTCGGGCGGTTATTTTTGGGCGCGGCTTTGCCCGCGGCCTATTTTTGGCACACGGAGGCCCCTCGCAAAGTCTCGCGGCATTCCGAGTCCGGCGGACGAAGTTGGCCAGCCCCACCCCCCAAGGCTATAGCCCACCCGTTTTTGTGGCCTTTTTCCGCTGGACGAACTTGGCGCCCCGGCCTTCGGGCGGTTATTTTTGGGCGCGGCTTTGCCCGCGGCCTATTTTTGGCACACGGAGGCCCCTCGCAAAGTCTCGCGGCATTCCGAGTCCGGCGGACGAAGTTGGCCAGCCCCACCCCCCAAGGCTATAGCCCACCCGTTTTTGTGGCCTTTTTCCGCTGGACGAACTTGGCGCCCCGGCCTTCGGGCGGTTATTTTTGGGCGCGGCTTTGCCCGCGGCCTATTTTTGGCACACGGAGGCCCCTCGCAAAGTCTCGCGGCATTCCGAGTCCGGCGGACGAAGTTGGCCAGCCCCACCCCCCAAGGCTATAGCCCACCCGTTTTTGTGGCCTTTTTCCGCTGGACGAACTTGGCGCCCCGGCCTTCGGGCGGTTATTTTTGGGCGCGGCTTTGCCCGCGGCCTATTTTTGGCACACGGAGGCCCCTCGCAAAGTCTCGCGGCATTCCGAGTCCGGCGGACGAAGTTGGCCAGCCCCACCCCCCAAGGCTATAGCCCACCCGTTTTTGTGGCCTTTTTCCGCTGGACGAACTTGGCGCCCCGGCCTTCGGGCGGTTATTTTTGGGCGCGGCTTTGCCCGCGGCCTATTTTTGGCACACGGAGGCCCCTCGCAAAGTCTCGCGGCATTCCGAGTCCGGCGGACGAAGTTGGCCAGCCCCACCCCCCAAGGCTATAGCCCACCCGTTTTTGTGGCCTTTTTCCGCTGGACGAACTTGGCGCCCCGGCCTTCGGGCGGTTATTTTTGGGCGCGGCTTTGCCCGCGGCCTATTTTTGGCACACGGAGGCCCCTCGCAAAGTCTCGCGGCATTCCGAGTCCGGCGGACGAAGTTGGCCAGCCCCACCCCCCAAGGCTATAGCCCACCCGTTTTTGTGGCCTTTTTCCGCTGGACGAACTTGGCGCCCCGGCCTTCGGGCGGTTATTTTTGGGCGCGGCTTTGCCCGCGGCCTATTTTTGGCACACGGAGGCCCCTCGCAAAGTCTCGCGGCATTCCGAGTCCGGCGGACGAAGTTGGCCAGCCCCACCCCCCAAGGCTATAGCCCACCCGTTTTTGTGGCCTTTTTCCGCTGGACGAACTTGGCGCCCCGGCCTTCGGGCGGTTATTTTTGGGCGCGGCTTTGCCCGCGGCCTATTTTTGGCACACGGAGGCCCCTCGCAAAGTCTCGCGGCATTCCGAGTCCGGCGGACGAAGTTGGCCAGCCCCACCCCCCAAGGCTATAGCCCACCCGTTTTTGTGGCCTTTTTCCGCTGGACGAACTTGGCGCCCCGGCCTTCGGGCGGTTATTTTTGGGCGCGGCTTTGCCCGCGGCCTATTTTTGGCACACGGAGGCCCCTCGCAAAGTCTCGCGGCATTCCGAGTCCGGCGGACGAAGTTGGCCAGCCCCACCCCCCAAGGCTATAGCCCACCCGTTTTTGTGGCCTTTTTCCGCTGGACGAACTTGGCGCCCCGGCCTTCGGGCGGTTATTTTTGGGCGCGGCTTTGCCCGCGGCCTATTTTTGGCACACGGAGGCCCCTCGCAAAGTCTCGCGGCATTCCGAGTCCGGCGGACGAAGTTGGCCAGCCCCACCCCCCAAGGCTATAGCCCACCCGTTTTTGTGGCCTTTTTCCGCTGGACGAACTTGGCGCCCCGGCCTTCGGGCGGTTATTTTTGGGCGCGGCTTTGCCCGCGGCCTATTTTTGGCACACGGAGGCCCCTCGCAAAGTCTCGCGGCATTCCGAGTCCGGCGGACGAAGTTGGCCAGCCCCACCCCCCAAGGCTATAGCCCACCCGTTTTTGTGGCCTTTTTCCGCTGGACGAACTTGGCGCCCCGGCCTTCGGGCGGTTATTTTTGGGCGCGGCTTTGCCCGCGGCCTATTTTTGGCACACGGAGGCCCCTCGCAAAGTCTCGCGGCATTCCGAGTCCGGCGGACGAAGTTGGCCAGCCCCACCCCCCAAGGCTATAGCCCACCCGTTTTTGTGGCCTTTTTCCGCTGGACGAACTTGGCGCCCCGGCCTTCGGGCGGTTATTTTTGGGCGCGGCTTTGCCCGCGGCCTATTTTTGGCACACGGAGGCCCCTCGCAAAGTCTCGCGGCATTCCGAGTCCGGCGGACGAAGTTGGCCAGCCCCACCCCCCAAGGCTATAGCCCACCCGTTTTTGTGGCCTTTTTCCGCTGGACGAACTTGGCGCCCCGGCCTTCGGGCGGTTATTTTTGGGCGCGGCTTTGCCCGCGGCCTATTTTTGGCACACGGAGGCCCCTCGCAAAGTCTCGCGGCATTCCGAGTCCGGCGGACGAAGTTGGCCAGCCCCACCCCCCAAGGCTATAGCCCACCCGTTTTTGTGGCCTTTTTCCGCTGGACGAACTTGGCGCCCCGGCCTTCGGGCGGTTATTTTTGGGCGCGGCTTTGCCCGCGGCCTATTTTTGGCACACGGAGGCCCCTCGCAAAGTCTCGCGGCATTCCGAGTCCGGCGGACGAAGTTGGCCAGCCCCACCCCCCAAGGCTATAGCCCACCCGTTTTTGTGGCCTTTTTCCGCTGGACGAACTTGGCGCCCCGGCCTTCGGGCGGTTATTTTTGGGCGCGGCTTTGCCCGCGGCCTATTTTTGGCACACGGAGGCCCCTCGCAAAGTCTCGCGGCATTCCGAGTCCGGCGGACGAAGTTGGCCAGCCCCACCCCCCAAGGCTATAGCCCACCCGTTTTTGTGGCCTTTTTCCGCTGGACGAACTTGGCGCCCCGGCCTTCGGGCGGTTATTTTTGGGCGCGGCTTTGCCCGCGGCCTATTTTTGGCACACGGAGGCCCCTCGCAAAGTCTCGCGGCATTCCGAGTCCGGCGGACGAAGTTGGCCAGCCCCACCCCCCAAGGCTATAGCCCACCCGTTTTTGTGGCCTTTTTCCGCTGGACGAACTTGGCGCCCCGGCCTTCGGGCGGTTATTTTTGGGCGCGGCTTTGCCCGCGGCCTATTTTTGGCACACGGAGGCCCCTCGCAAAGTCTCGCGGCATTCCGAGTCCGGCGGACGAAGTTGGCCAGCCCCACCCCCCAAGGCTATAGCCCACCCGTTTTTGTGGCCTTTTTCCGCTGGACGAACTTGGCGCCCCGGCCTTCGGGCGGTTATTTTTGGGCGCGGCTTTGCCCGCGGCCTATTTTTGGCACACGGAGGCCCCTCGCAAAGTCTCGCGGCATTCCGAGTCCGGCGGACGAAGTTGGCCAGCCCCACCCCCCAAGGCTATAGCCCACCCGTTTTTGTGGCCTTTTTCCGCTGGACGAACTTGGCGCCCCGGCCTTCGGGCGGTTATTTTTGGCGCGGCTTTGCCCGCGGCCTATTTTTGGCACACGGAGGCCCCTCGCAAAGTCTCGCGGCATTCCGAGTCCGGCGGACGAAGTTGGCCAGCCCCACCCCCCAAGGCTATAGCCCACCCGTTTTTGTGGCCTTTTTCCGCTGGACGAACTTGGCGCCCCGGCCTTCGGGCGGTTATTTTTGGGCGCGGCTTTGCCCGCGGCCTATTTTTGGCACACGGAGGCCCCTCGCAAAGTCTCGCGGCATTCCGAGTCCGGCGGACGAAGTTGGCCAGCCCCACCCCCCAAGGCTATAGCCCACCCGTTTTTGTGGCCTTTTTCCGCTGGACGAACTTGGCGCCCCGGCCTTCGGGCGGTTATTTTTGGGCGCGGCTTTGCCCGCGGCCTATTTTTGGCACACGGAGGCCCCTCGCAAAGTCTCGCGGCATTCCGAGTCCGGCGGACGAAGTTGGCCAGCCCCACCCCCCAAGGCTATAGCCCACCCGTTTTTGTGGCCTTTTTCCGCTGGACGAACTTGGCGCCCCGGCCTTCGGGCGGTTATTTTTGGGCGCGGCTTTGCCCGCGGCCTATTTTTGGCACACGGAGGCCCCTCGCAAAGTCTCGCGGCATTCCGAGTCCGGCGGACGAAGTTGGCCAGCCCCACCCCCCAAGGCTATAGCCCACCCGTTTTTGTGGCCTTTTTCCGCTGGACGAACTTGGCGCCCCGGCCTTCGGGCGGTTATTTTTGGGCGCGGCTTTGCCCGCGGCCTATTTTTGGCACACGGAGGCCCCTCGCAAAGTCTCGCGGCATTCCGAGTCCGGCGGACGAAGTTGGCCAGCCCCACCCCCCAAGGCTATAGCCCACCCGTTTTTGTGGCCTTTTTCCGCTGGACGAACTTGGCGCCCCGGCCTTCGGGCGGTTATTTTTGGGCGCGGCTTTGCCCGCGGCCTATTTTTGGCACACGGAGGCCCCTCGCAAAGTCTCGCGGCATTCCGAGTCCGGCGGACGAAGTTGGCCAGCCCCACCCCCCAAGGCTATAGCCCACCCGTTTTTGTGGCCTTTTTCCGCTGGACGAACTTGGCGCCCCGGCCTTCGGGCGGTTATTTTTGGGCGCGGCTTTGCCCGCGGCCTATTTTTGGCACACGGAGGCCCCTCGCAAAGTCTCGCGGCATTCCGAGTCCGGCGGACGAAGTTGGCCAGCCCCACCCCCCAAGGCTATAGCCCACCCGTTTTTGTGGCCTTTTTCCGCTGGACGAACTTGGCGCCCCGGCCTTCGGGCGGTTATTTTTGGGCGCGGCTTTGCCCGCGGCCTATTTTTGGCACACGGAGGCCCCTCGCAAAGTCTCGCGGCATTCCGAGTCCGGCGGACGAAGTTGGCCAGCCCCACCCCCCAAGGCTATAGCCCACCCGTTTTTGTGGCCTTTTTCCGCTGGACGAACTTGGCGCCCCGGCCTTCGGGCGGTTATTTTTGGGCGCGGCTTTGCCCGCGGCCTATTTTTGGCACACGGAGGCCCCTCGCAAAGTCTCGCGGCATTCCGAGTCCGGCGGACGAAGTTGGCCAGCCCCACCCCCCAAGGCTATAGCCCACCCGTTTTTGTGGCCTTTTTCCGCTGGACGAACTTGGCGCCCCGGCCTTCGGGCGGTTATTTTTGGGCGCGGCTTTGCCCGCGGCCTATTTTTGGCACACGGAGGCCCCTCGCAAAGTCTCGCGGCATTCCGAGTCCGGCGGACGAAGTTGGCCAGCCCCACCCCCCAAGGCTATAGCCCACCCGTTTTTGTGGCCTTTTTCCGCTGGACGAACTTGGCGCCCCGGCCTTCGGGCGGTTATTTTTGGGCGCGGCTTTGCCCGCGGCCTATTTTTGGCACACGGAGGCCCCTCGCAAAGTCTCGCGGCATTCCGAGTCCGGCGGACGAAGTTGGCCAGCCCCACCCCCCAAGGCTATAGCCCACCCGTTTTTGTGGCCTTTTTCCGCTGGACGAACTTGGCGCCCCGGCCTTCGGGCGGTTATTTTTGGGCGCGGCTTTGCCCGCGGCCTATTTTTGGCACACGGAGGCCCCTCGCAAAGTCTCGCGGCATTCCGAGTCCGGCGGACGAAGTTGGCCAGCCCCACCCCCCAAGGCTATAGCCCACCCGTTTTTGTGGCCTTTTTCCGCTGGACGAACTTGGCGCCCCGGCCTTCGGGCGGTTATTTTTGGGCGCGGCTTTGCCCGCGGCCTATTTTTGGCACACGGAGGCCCCTCGCAAAGTCTCGCGGCATTCCGAGTCCGGCGGACGAAGTTGGCCAGCCCCACCCCCCAAGGCTATAGCCCACCCGTTTTTGTGGCCTTTTTCCGCTGGACGAACTTGGCGCCCCGGCCTTCGGGCGGTTATTTTTGGGCGCGGCTTTGCCCGCGGCCTATTTTTGGCACACGGAGGCCCCTCGCAAAGTCTCGCGGCATTCCGAGTCCGGCGGACGAAGTTGGCCAGCCCCACCCCCCAAGGCTATAGCCCACCCGTTTTTGTGGCCTTTTTCCGCTGGACGAACTTGGCGCCCCGGCCTTCGGGCGGTTATTTTTGGGCGCGGCTTTGCCCGCGGCCTATTTTTGGCACACGGAGGCCCCTCGCAAAGTCTCGCGGCATTCCGAGTCCGGCGGACGAAGTTGGCCAGCCCCACCCCCCAAGGCTATAGCCCACCCGTTTTTGTGGCCTTTTTCCGCTGGACGAACTTGGCGCCCCGGCCTTCGGGCGGTTATTTTTGGCGCGGCTTTGCCCGCGGCCTATTTTTGGCACACGGAGGCCCCTCGCAAAGTCTCGCGGCATTCCGAGTCCGGCGGACGAAGTTGGCCAGCCCCACCCCCCAAGGCTATAGCCCACCCGTTTTTGTGGCCTTTTTCCGCTGGACGAACTTGGCGCCCCGGCCTTCGGGCGGTTATTTTTGGGCGCGGCTTTGCCCGCGGCCTATTTTTGGCACACGGAGGCCCCTCGCAAAGTCTCGCGGCATTCCGAGTCCGGCGGACGAAGTTGGCCAGCCCCACCCCCCAAGGCTATAGCCCACCCGTTTTTGTGGCCTTTTTCCGCTGGACGAACTTGGCGCCCCGGCCTTCGGGCGGTTATTTTTGGGCGCGGCTTTGCCCGCGGCCTATTTTTGGCACACGGAGGCCCTCGCAAAGTCTCGCGGCATTCCGAGTCCGGCGGACGAAGTTGGCCAGCCCCACCCCCCAAGGCTATAGCCCACCCGTTTTTGTGGCCTTTTTCCGCTGGACGAACTTGGCGCCCCGGCCTTCGGGCGGTTATTTTTGGGCGCGGCTTTGCCCGCGGCCTATTTTTGGCACACGGAGGCCCCTCGCAAAGTCTCGCGGCATTCCGAGTCCGGCGGACGAAGTTGGCCAGCCCCACCCCCCAAGGCTATAGCCCACCCGTTTTTGTGGCCTTTTTCCGCTGGACGAACTTGGCGCCCCGGCCTTCGGGCGGTTATTTTTGGGCGCGGCTTTGCCCGCGGCCTATTTTTGGCACACGGAGGCCCCTCGCAAAGTCTCGCGGCATTCCGAGTCCGGCGGACGAAGTTGGCCAGCCCCACCCCCCAAGGCTATAGCCCACCCGTTTTTGTGGCCTTTTTCCGCTGGACGAACTTGGCGCCCCGGCCTTCGGGCGGTTATTTTTGGGCGCGGCTTTGCCCGCGGCCTATTTTTGGCACACGGAGGCCCCTCGCAAAGTCTCGCGGCATTCCGAGTCCGGCGGACGAAGTTGGCCAGCCCCACCCCCCAAGGCTATAGCCCACCCGTTTTTGTGGCCTTTTTCCGCTGGACGAACTTGGCGCCCCGGCCTTCGGGCGGTTATTTTTGGGCGCGGCTTTGCCCGCGGCCTATTTTTGGCACACGGAGGCCCCTCGCAAAGTCTCGCGGCATTCCGAGTCCGGCGGACGAAGTTGGCCAGCCCCACCCCCAAGGCTATAGCCCACCCGTTTTTGTGGCCTTTTTCCGCTGGACGAACTTGGCGCCCCGGCCTTCGGGCGGTTATTTTTGGGCGCGGCTTTGCCCGCGGCCTATTTTTGGCACACGGAGGCCCCTCGCAAAGTCTCGCGGCATTCCGAGTCCGGCGGACGAAGTTGGCCAGCCCCACCCCCCAAGGCTATAGCCCACCCGTTTTTGTGGCCTTTTTCCGCTGGACGAACTTGGCGCCCCGGCCTTCGGGCGGTTATTTTTGGGCGCGGCTTTGCCCGCGGCCTATTTTTGGCACACGGAGGCCCCTCGCAAAGTCTCGCGGCATTCCGAGTCCGGCGGACGAAGTTGGCCAGCCCCACCCCCCAAGGCTATAGCCCACCCGTTTTTGTGGCCTTTTTCCGCTGGACGAACTTGGCGCCCCGGCCTTCGGGCGGTTATTTTTGGGCGCGGCTTTGCCCGCGGCCTATTTTTGGCACACGGAGGCCCCTCGCAAAGTCTCGCGGCATTCCGAGTCCGGCGGACGAAGTTGGCCAGCCCCACCCCCAAGGCTATAGCCCACCCGTTTTTGTGGCCTTTTTCCGCTGGACGAACTTGGCGCCCCGGCCTTCGGGCGGTTATTTTTGGGCGCGGCTTTGCCCGCGGCCTATTTTTGGCACACGGAGGCCCCTCGCAAAGTCTCGCGGCATTCCGAGTCCGGCGGACGAAGTTGGCCAGCCCCACCCCCCAAGGCTATAGCCCACCCGTTTTTGTGGCCTTTTTCCGCTGGACGAACTTGGCGCCCCGGCCTTCGGGCGGTTATTTTTGGGCGCGGCTTTGCCCGCGGCCTATTTTTGGCACACGGAGGCCCCTCGCAAAGTCTCGCGGCATTCCGAGTCCGGCGGACGAAGTTGGCCAGCCCCACCCCCCAAGGCTATAGCCCACCCGTTTTTGTGGCCTTTTTCCGCTGGACGAACTTGGCGCCCCGGCCTTCGGGCGGTTATTTTTGGGCGCGGCTTTGCCCGCGGCCTATTTTTGGCACACGGAGGCCCCTCGCAAAGTCTCGCGGCATTCCGAGTCCGGCGGACGAAGTTGGCCAGCCCCACCCCCCAAGGCTATAGCCCACCCGTTTTTGTGGCCTTTTTCCGCTGGACGAACTTGGCGCCCCGGCCTTCGGGCGGTTATTTTTGGGCGCGGCTTTGCCCGCGGCCTATTTTTGGCACACGGAGGCCCCTCGCAAAGTCTCGCGGCATTCCGAGTCCGGCGGACGAAGTTGGCCAGCCCCACCCCCCAAGGCTATAGCCCACCCGTTTTTGTGGCCTTTTTCCGCTGGACGAACTTGGCGCCCCGGCCTTCGGGCGGTTATTTTTGGGCGCGGCTTTGCCCGCGGCCTATTTTTGGCACACGGAGGCCCCTCGCAAAGTCTCGCGGCATTCCGAGTCCGGCGGACGAAGTTGGCCAGCCCCACCCCCCAAGGCTATAGCCCACCCGTTTTTGTGGCCTTTTTCCGCTGGACGAACTTGGCGCCCCGGCCTTCGGGCGGTTATTTTTGGGCGCGGCTTTGCCCGCGGCCTATTTTTGGCACACGGAGGCCCCTCGCAAAGTCTCGCGGCATTCCGAGTCCGGCGGACGAAGTTGGCCAGCCCCACCCCCCAAGGCTATAGCCCACCCGTTTTTGTGGCCTTTTTCCGCTGGACGAACTTGGCGCCCCGGCCTTCGGGCGGTTATTTTTGGGCGCGGCTTTGCCCGCGGCCTATTTTTGGCACACGGAGGCCCCTCGCAAAGTCTCGCGGCATTCCGAGTCCGGCGGACGAAGTTGGCCAGCCCCACCCCCCAAGGCTATAGCCCACCCGTTTTTGTGGCCTTTTTCCGCTGGACGAACTTGGCGCCCCGGCCTTCGGGCGGTTATTTTTGGGCGCGGCTTTGCCCGCGGCCTATTTTTGGCACACGGAGGCCCCTCGCAAAGTCTCGCGGCATTCCGAGTCCGGCGGACGAAGTTGGCCAGCCCCACCCCCAAGGCTATAGCCCACCCGTTTTTGTGGCCTTTTTCCGCTGGACGAACTTGGCGCCCCGGCCTTCGGGCGGTTATTTTTGGGCGCGGCTTTGCCCGCGGCCTATTTTTGGCACACGGAGGCCCCTCGCAAAGTCTCGCGGCATTCCGAGTCCGGCGGACGAAGTTGGCCAGCCCCACCCCCCAAGGCGCCCACCCGTTTTTGTGGCCTTTTTGCGCTGGACGAACTTGGCGCCCCGGCCTTCGGACGGTTATTTTTGGGTGCGGCTTTGTGTTGAGTGTTAGAAAATGCATATTTATAAAGGAGAAAACCGTCATTTTACATTTCAAGTCTTACTAACAACCCTTACTTTTATGTATTTAACCTTCTTGTGATTTAATTACGTGTGTTTTATTTTAATTAAGTATTTTATGTATTTTAGGGGCATTATAGTCATTTCACAATAAAGGAGAGATCAGACGGCAAAACGGACATCACTTTTGAACTCAGGACGGTCGAAAACCTTAGGAGGAGCATAAAAGGAAAAATGGCACTATTCACATGTACGGTACTATTCACGTATACGGTACTGTCTACGTTACTGTTCACGACACTGTTCACATAGACGGATCGATGACGTGGCATTGACCGATGATGTGGCATTGACTGATGAGGTGTCACGATCCTGTTGGACTAAAATTCTTATGTACTGTTGATGGTGACGTGGCAGCATATCAGTGGACGAAAAATCTCGCGTACGGTGCATGCATCACACAGGATTATTTTCAACCAAACCGCGTTACTGTTCATCCGGGTCAAACCGTGTTACTGTTCATCCGCGTGGTCAAACCGTGGACTGTTGACTGATGACGTGGCGCAATCCTGAGCGTCCAAACTGTTTTTAATCCGATGGCCATGATTTACTCCATGTATCTATAAAAAGGGGGCCTCCCCCCCCTAATTTGATATCTCTGAATCCATTTTTGGGATCCATTTTCTGTAATTCCTTCTCCATCTTGTATTTTCTTTGTATTTTAATAAATTCCCATTTTGCCCCTAGTTCAATTATGAGTAGCTAATTTCCTTTCAAGCTTGGGTTGAAGGTGAAGTCTCAACATGTGTCATGGGCTTTATTTGGTAAATTTATTTTCTTTTCCCCTCTAGTTTTTGTGGATGATTTGACTTATCGTCGACAAATAATACTGATCTTGTCTAGATACCGCCTTGGTTACACCGGCTCTCTAGTATAAGGTTATTATTATTTGGCACGATAAGCCCTTAGCACCATATTGATTAGAGCGTGGTTCATGAGGTGTGGATTCCCCCCTCATGATTTAATTGGCATTAATACGGATTATTTAGCCCATGATGCATGTTGATACGGATCCAGATACCCAAGTACGTCATTTCAATAGAATTCTCTTCAATTTATTCTCGCCATTGCAATTCCAATTTTAGAATTTATTCTCGCCATTTTAATTTAAGTTTTAGCATATTCCAAATCATTTCCACCACAAATCCAACCACCCATTTACAAAATTAATTCTATACACAATTAAAATCCACCTCCTCGTGGGATCGACACTCGTCACCATTGATCTATACTACAATAGATTCGTGCGCTTGCGAGTACATTAAAATTTGCACAACAAGTTTTTGGCGCCGTTGCCGGGGAGGTAAGTAATTTTAATTCATAGAATTAATTTTTGTGAATAATTTCTTTTATTTGTTTTCTTGTATTTTTTTTTATTAAAAAAAAAAAGAGTAAATCTACATTTAAAGGTTAGTATTTCTTTTCTTTTTCTCTTCTTTAAAATTCTGTAATTTAATTTTCAATTTATTTTTTCTTTGTAATTTTTGTTTATTTTATTAATTTAATTTTTAGTTAATTTATTTCACGTATTTGTTTTTGTGTATTTTTATAGAAAGGTTGTAATAGCGCAATAAGGTTAGTATCGTAATTTCTCCCTCTTCTTTATTTTTATTTGTTTTGTTCCCATCTTTATTTTTATTTTATTTATTTTGCATGCATGGTCGTAGGTCATTATTACCTAATCTTGAACCTATAGACCTTGAATTAGAAAAAACACTTCGCACACACAAAGCACATTAAAAATAAATTTGGAATGGATTTACAAGCACCACAGGAGAGGCCATTTAAGGACTATTTTAGTCCCTTAGCTAATTTGAGCACATCATGTATAAGATACCCAAATGTAGCTGCTAGGAGTTTTGAATTAAAACCTAGTGTGCTAAATTGTCTCCCCACATTTTATGGCCTAGAAAATGAGGACCCATATAATCATCTGAATGATTTTCATGCCATTTGTCAAACTTTTAAATATGAAAATTTTTCAGACGATGATGTTAAACTTAGATTATTCCCATTTTCTTTAAAGGATAGAGCTCGTTCATGGTTAAATACTTTGCCTGCTAATAGCATTGCATCATGGGAACAAATGGTTACAAAATTTTTGAATAAATATTTCCCAGTGCATAAAACCAATTCTATTCGCAGGGAAATTTCAGAGTTTACACAAAGAGAGGACGAGCAGTTTTTCGAAACTTGGGAGCGATTCAATGGGCTACTCTTGAAGTGTCCACATCATGGGTACGAGAAATGGCACCAATGCCAATACTTTTTGGAGGGATTATTGCCGAATGTGCAAGAATGGCTAATGGCAACAAGTGGAGGAGAGCTAATGTCAAAAAGTGCATCAGAGATTTGGGAATTCTTCCAGCGACAAGCGGATAATTCCCAACAACGGAGTCGATCACTCAGGAATACTAGAAGAATTAAGGGAGTAAATGAGGTTCAAATTGGCGAGTCAACTTCGGGAATCAAAGAAGTCAAGGAGATGGTTGAAGGTCTTGCTCGACAAATAGCATCGTTATCGACTGCTAAATCAACAGAACCACATGACCATGACTCATACTCAGATCAAGCCAATGCCATAGGTGTAATGAGAAAGCCATCTAATTACAACCCATACTCCAACACATATAACCCTGGATGGAGAGACCACCCCAATTTTTCATGGTCTCAAGGATTCCAACAGAATGGACCAGCAGCTCCAGCTCCACCAATGCAACCAATTCCTCAAATTCCTCAAGCCTCTCAGCCCCCATTTAGACCATTCAATCAGAACCAGAACTACTCTCAACCCAGACCATGGGAGGATTCATTCCAGAATTTCAAGAATGCTACTCACTCTACGATTGAGCAACAGAACCGCACCATTGATGGACTACGAAATGAGTTGAGAGCGGGCTTCAACTCACAAGCCCAATCAGTTTCAAGCCTCGAGAAGATGGTGGGACAACTTGCTTCTTCAGTTCAGACCTTGGCAATGACTGTTGAGAAAGGAAAATTTCCAAGTCAACCAGTGCCTAATCCTAAAGGAGTACATGAAGCAAGTACCAGTTCACCACAACAGCATGGAGAGGTCAAAGCAGTCATGACCTTGCGAAAAGGAAAGGAAGTCGACAACAAAGTGGAGATGCCGGTGACAAAAGAAAATCAAATTGTACCTGTGAATGTTGAGGACTCACCACCGGAGGAAAAAGAAGAAACCAACCCACGAGAATATGTTCCCAAAGCTCCATTTCCTCAGAGGTTAGCGAAAGGAAAGAAGGGAAAATCCACAGGTGAGATTCTCGAAATCTTCAAACAGGTAAGTGTTAACATCCCTTTACTTGATGCTATTAAACAAGTTCCATCTTATGCCAAGTTTCTTAAAGACCTTTGTACTAAAAAGAGAAATATGCATGTTCAAAAGAAGGCATTTTTAACAGAAAACGTTAGTTCTATACTCCAACATAAAATTCCTTTAAAATGCAAAGACCCAGGCTCCCCCACTATCTCATGTAGTATAGGGAACCACACAATTGAGAATGCTTTGTTGGATTTAGGAGCTAGTGTAAATCTTGTTGCCTTATTCAGTATTCGTGAAACTTGGACTGGGAGAATTACACCCAACTCCAGTGGTGTTACAGCTTGCAGATCGGTCCACGAAAATACCTCGTGGTATTGTGGAGGACGTGCTTATCCAGGTAGACAAGTTTTATTTTCCTGTTGATTTCATTGTAATTGACACTCAACCAATACAGGACTCAAGGAAGCACATCCCCATTATTCTAGGCCGACCTTTCTTGGCAACTGCGGATGCTCACATTCAATGCAGGACTGGAAATATGCAGTTGTCCTTCGGCAACATGACTATGGAGCTAAACATTTTCAACATTGCCAAACAACCTCACAGTGCAGATGATGGAATTGTTGATGTGGATTTAATAGAAACAATAGTTGATAATACTTTTCTTTCAAACCTTAGTGATGATCCTTTACAAACATGTTTAACTCACTTTGGTTTGGATTTTGATATTGACAGATCGGTCGATGAGGTCAACGCCCTACTTGACTCAGCACCATCCATGGACACTAATAAATGGAAGTCAAGAGTTGAACAACTAGCACCATCAGAGAAGAAACTCATCCCATCATCAGAATCACCACCGAAACTCGAGCTCAAACCATTACCCAACACATTGGAATATGCATTTTTGGGAGAAGAAAGTACTCTGCCGGTAATCATCTCATCATCCCTAAATGACGAACAAAAAGGTAAGTTGTTGGATGTTTTAAAAGAGCACAAAGGAGCATTAGGATGGACCATAGCAGACATAAAAGGTATAAACCCAGTAGACTGCATGCATTACATTCACCTTGATGAAAATGCTAAATCTACTAGGGAAATGCAACGTCGGTTAAATCCTAATATGAAAGAAGTTGTTAGAACTGAAGTCCTTAAGCTATTAGACGCAGGTATCATTTACCCAATTTCTGATAGTTCATGGGTCAGTCCTGTACAAGTTGTCCCCAAAAAGTCAGGAGTCACAGTAGTTACCAATGCTGATAATGAATTGATACCAACTAGAGTAACTACAGGATGGCGTGTATGCATTGATTATAGAAAGTTGAATTCTGTCACACGTAAAGACCATTTTCCTTTACCATTTATTGATCAAATGCTTGATAGATTAGCAGGCCATGAATTTTATTGCTTTCTAGATGGCTACTCAGGATATAATCAGATTCCCATAGCACCAAAAGATCAAGAGAAAACTACTTTCACTTGCCCTTTTGGCACTTTTGCATATAGGAGAATGCCATTTGGATTATGTAATGCACCTGCTACATTCCAACGATGCATGTTGAGCATTTTTTCTGATATGGTTGAACGATTCCTTGAAGTCTTTATGGATGATTTTTCTGTCTTTGGTGACTCGTTTGATCAATGTTTACATCATCTAACGCTAGTTCTGCAGAGATGTACCGAGAAGAACTTAGTCTTAAATTGGGAGAAGTGCCATTTTATGGTAAAACAAGGTATTGTTCTCGGTCACATCATTTCGAGCAAAGGTATTGAGGTTGACAAAGCCAAGGTGGATCTCATTTCTAATCTTCCTCCACCTAAAACAGTCAGAGAAGTAAGATCTTTCCTTGGGCATGCTGGTTTCTATAGACGTTTCATTAAAGATTTTAGCAAAGTTTCTAGACCCTTATGCAATTTACTTGCTAAGGATGTACCTTTTATCTTTAATGATTCATGTCTTATGGCTTTTGAAAAATTAAAGCAATTGTTGACATCATCACCCATCATTCAGGCCCCAAACTGGAGCTTACCATTTGAGCTCATGTGTGATGCATCTGATTATGCAGTAGGAGCAGTATTAGGACAAAGAGTTGATCGAATTCCCCATGTTATTTACTATGCTAGTATGACATTGAATGATGCACAGTTGAATTATTCAACTACTGAAAAAGAAATGCTAGCAGTAGTGTTTGCATTAGAAAAATTTCGATCTTATCTCATTGGTTGTAAAATAATTATATTCACAGATCATGCTGCTCTTAAATATCTTCTCACAAAGAAAGATGCAAAAGCTAGACTAATTCGTTGGGTGTTACTTTTGCAGGAATTTGACTTGGAATTTAAAGATAAGAAAGGCACAGAAAATGTTGTGGCGGACCACCTCTCTCGTCTCCATTTTGACACAATTACAGAGCCATTAATATTAAATGAGTCATTTCCAGATGAACAATTAATGAATGTGGAAGTATTACCTTGGTATGCTGATATAGTTAATTATCTTGTTACAGGTAAACTTCCAGAGCATTGGACCAAGCAAGACAAGGCTAAATTCTTTGCGGAAATAAAGAATTTCTTTTGGGATGACCCGTATTTGTTCAAGTATTGTGCAGACCAAATTGTTAGACGATGTGTCCCACAAAATGAAATTCAGAATATTCTTTCATTCTGCCATGAACAAGCTTGTGGAGGCCATTTCAGTGCTAAGAAAACAGCGACTAAAGTTTTACAATGTGGTTTCTATTGGCCAACTATATTTCGAGATGCTTACACTTTCTGTTCTTCATGTGATAGGTGTCAACGAATGGGGAGCATTACACGAAGGAACATGATGCCACTAAATCCAATTTTAGTGGTTGAGATTTTTGACGTATGGGGTATCGACTTCATGGGACCCTTTCCCCCTTCTTTTGGCCATCAATACATATTGGTTGGTGTTGACTACGTATCGAAATGGGTAGAAGCAATTCCATGCAGAACCAATGATCACAAAGTGGTGATAGGATTTTTGAAAAGCAACATTGTTTCACGCTTTGGATTCCCTCGAGCGATAATCAGTGATGGTGGTGCCCACTTTTGTAACAAAGCATTCAAAGCTCTTTTGACAAAGTATTCAATCACACACAAAGTGGCGACCCCGTATCATCCGCAAACCAGTGGCCAAGTTGAGATCTCCAATCGAGAAATAAAGCACATATTAGAAAAGACGGTGAGGCCAGACAGAAAAGATTGGTCATTAAGACTTGATGATGCATTATGGGCATATAGAACGGCTTTCAAGACCCCGATTGGGATGTCACCCTACAGGCTAGTGTATGGAAAAGCTTGCCACCTACCTGTGGAACTCGAGCATCGTGCATATTGGGCCATCAAGAAATTCAACTTTGACATGCAGCAAGCCAGCTCAGAAAGAAGATTACAACTGGCAGAACTTGAAGAAATTCGCAATGATGCATACGAAAATGCCAAGATTTACAAGCAACGAATGAAAGTCTTTCATGACAAGCACATTATGAGAAAATCGTTCACTCCAGGTCAGAAAGTGCTTTTATTCAATTCTCGCTTGCACCTATTCCCAGGTAAGTTACGCTCTCGATGGTCTGGTCCCTTTATTGTTCATACTGTTTTTCCACATGGGGCAATTGAAATTAAGGACCCAAAGAACGGTGTCACGTTTAAAGTTAATGGTCAAAGATTAAAGCCATATCTAGAGTACCAACCACATGGAGAAGACACCGAAATAAATTTGAGTGACCCACCAGATTTGAATTGATTTTTTTTTTCTTTTCGTTGATTTGATTTTTCTTTCTTTCTTTTTATTATTCTTTTGCTAATTGAAATTATTTTTGCATAAGTGTGTTTGTTTAACTATTAAGTTTTCTCTTATCATTTTTAATCATGAGTACCTTACTTAGACCGTTCCTCCTGAACATTCTTAAACCACTTCAACGTGTCAAAACTCATCTCAAAAGGCAGATTCAATTTTGTAAAACACAACGCATTTGGGCTCTACAACCACCAGAGTTAGTAGCCTATGTTGAGGGTTTAGAACGCCAACTCAGAGACATTGAGAGAAGTGT
The DNA here is from genome assembly GCA_029641205.1 of Citrus maxima. Taxonomy (NCBI): domain Eukaryota; kingdom Viridiplantae; phylum Streptophyta; class Magnoliopsida; order Sapindales; family Rutaceae; genus Citrus; species Citrus maxima. The sequence continues at coordinate 19,252 of CM056371.1, read as the reverse complement.
TTACGACATCCAGTTGGAGCTTGAGGTAAATTCAATAAGAGGACGATTTTAATTTTCTTTGTGTGTTTTAATTTGTTTTTCTGTTTGTGTGCTTTAGTTTGTTACCCCGGTGAAGTGGCGGATAACGGTACTCCGTGACAATCAAGTCGGTTACTTCAGTTTCCCATAATAACTGATATTCTGAGGCGAAAGTATGGACAGAAACGAGATTCTAGCGAAGCTTCACAAGCGATTCCCTTCACTTCCTCAGAATGCCCTCCTTACGATCTATAAAGCCCGGTCTGAACGCATGCGATTGCTCATGAGGAATAACATACCTGCAGACATCCGTTGGTTAATCGAGGCTAAAGTACGATTGGCAGGTGAGTTACCTCCTAAATTTATTGCATACATGCCTGGTTGTGGTAAAGGAAATTATGCAAGAAAACGACGAGCTCGAAGAATTTCTGTTGCTTGTCATAAGTGTGCCAGAATGAGTTGCGATAGAAACCCATGTTCTTTAGGAATGGTGTCTGATAACAGGGAAGATAAGATTCAATTCATTAGGGATGGCTTGAATAAGGAGTCATTGGATGATATCCTTTTGTCTCTTGAAACGCATCCCAGTGGATATGTGCAAGGAGCGATTCTCCAGTTATGGCCATTATTCCAGAAAGAGCATGCACGATATAGTCTCGGGAATCTGACTATAAACGACCCTGTTTGCCAGTTTATAAGAAAACTGGATGGGAAGCCCATCCTCGACCCATAGAGGGCGTTCAAGCCGTTTCTGGACGTAAAACCAGAGGAAGATGTGAGCCACAGTCGCAACTACGTGTAAATATCCTTTTACTTTACTGTTATTTTATTTCATTTCACTGTTGTTTTATTGTTTGCATTATTGTCTTTAATAATTTTATTACTGTTTGCTTTTTCCTTTTTACTGTTTCCTTTTTGACTCGCGAGCCACGTGCTTTACGCGTTATTTGACACTGACATGTTACCTCATTCACAGCTGTGATCCACTGTCACCAAGATTCTTAAATGTGATTTATCTTTTGTCAAGCACTCACAAATTATTTTTGAGAAGTATCACAATGGCAGCTACTCCCAATAGACAATTCAAGAACATTTGTGTGCTTTCTGGATTTACCTATGGCAAACATAAAGAGTTCGTGGAGGCAGCCATAGATCTTGGTCGAAGCATAGCAGCGAGAAAATTACACTTGGTGTATGGAGGAGGTAACCGAGGGTTATCAAAAATGGTCTCAGAAGCAGCTTTTATCAGAGGAAGTCAAGTGTTAGGCATCATCCCAAGAGTCCTAAAACCATTGGGCAGTTCGTCTGACTCATCAACTGGAGAAGAGTTAGTCGTCTCAGGTATGCAAGAAAGAATAACTGAAATGCTTAATCATGCTGATGCTTTTATTTTCCTTCCAGGAGATCTTGCAACACTAGAGGCACTTATGACACTAGCATCTTGGGCCCATCTGCACATCCACCAGAAACCCATCGGTTTGTTAAATGTCAATAACTTTTATGATGGCTTTATCGCATTTCTTAACCATGCAATAAAAAACTATTTCATTCCTTCTAATGTGAAAAAACTCTTTATTTGTGCTCACACTGCTAATGAGCTACTTGATATGTTACAAGCTTATAAACCGGAGCCAGACCCCTGGACCTTTGTGTTGGAGCGACCAAATAATGATGGTAACAGTAGCCGCAGTAAGAAGTACAAATTAGATTTAACTCTCCGCCTGTAAATATTTTCTTCTGTGTTGCACCACCCAGGTGATGTCTTCTAAACTCTACTTCTTTCCTTTAAAACATTGAGGACAATGTTTCGTTCTGGTTGGGGGGAGGGAATAGTCGACAATTGTGGAATCTTGGTTAAGTTTTTACTGATTTTTTGTTGTAGAAACTAACTGTTGCTAACGTTTTGTGTTGAAGATGGCTGAATATGGAGTGTAGTTACTCTAGAAACGCATCTTCATCGTTTAAAAAAAAAAAAAAAAAAAAATAGTTTTCTTCCTCTTTCTCCTTTATAAATATATATTTTCAAATTTTTGAGTCGAAGATGGCTGAATATGGAGTGTAGTGCCTCTAGAAACGCATCTTCTTAGTTAAAAAAAAAAAAAATTCTTTTTCTAATTAATTTTTCTACATCATTTTCACATTTCTGCATGCATATTTTCCTTTCATGTTTAGAATAGGTTGGGGGGTAGAATGTTGTTTAAAAAAAAAAAAAATTGTGTTATTTGTTTTAACATTGGATGACATGATTAATTTCAAATTTTAGTATTTGTATTATCTTTGGTCTTAAGTGATGTTACGCTATGTTTGCTACTTTACATGTTGATGTCGGAGACAAATATGAGTTGCTTGAAGGAATGAACATGTCATAAATAAGTGCCAAGTGAGTTGTTGAGCCTATCATTTTCTTGGAGAGTAACCCTTTTGCCCATTCTCTATACAGCTTAGCAGTTTATTATTTTATACACGATCTCTAGATTTCTTTTAAGTTAACCCTTTAAAAAAAAATATGGTAAAATTAAAAAAAAAGAAAAAAAAAATGTGTGTTGCTACATTGGGAGGCCCATCTAACTAGTAGATATGGATAATTATTTAGAGCCCTAAAAGACGATGGAAAGGCCATCTTTGATCCGTTTGAGCCTTTCTAGCCATCCCTTTTATTAAATATCCATAGTTACCCCTTTTGAGCCTTTAAAAAAAAAAAAAAAAAAAAAGAACAAAAACCTTTTCTTTGTCAACTTATCATCTTGACCCACTCCGATTTGGAGTATTACCCAATGTCTTTTAAGTTCCATCACCTATTTATGTTTGAGAAAATGTAAATAATTATGTTGTTCAGTGAAGTTATGCCAAATAAAAGCAAAAAAAAAAAAAAAACAAAAACAAAAGTTGTTGTTTCAAAAGAATAAAAATAACAATAATAGGTGAAATCCACCTTGCAACTTCCAAAAAAAAAAAAAAAAAAATTCTGCATTTTTCTCAAACATACACTTTGTTTTCCTTATTTCCTTTCTTTGTTAGCCATATCCCTAGCCTACGTTACGTCCTAATAAAAGTCCTTCTTGATTTTAGGGAACTATAGTTTGAAGTAGAAGCTAGTTATATGGGCTAAAAAGATGTAGTGATGCATAATAAAAAAAAAAAAAAGATAAATAAAGTGGGTTGACTAACATTTTATTTGACTTGAGATCGTATTATTTCTAAGCTGAGGGCATATTTATTTCATCTTGGTGAGAGCATGTGATATCATTTCTTTATTATTTTCTCTCTCAATTACCATTCATTGGAGTGACTATGTTTATTGGGTTTTAATTTCTTTGTGAGAGTGTCACTACTTCCAGTGAGATTTTGGGGTTTGACATGTCATTCTTGAAAGTAGCTATAACAAAGTCTACTGGGCTAATTCATGTGGATGGTTGATGTGGGTGTGATGTTGCTTTAGACTGGAGATAATGCTTATACTTTTATTTGATTGCTATCATTAATCTGATTGAATAAACACGAGTGTTTCTAAAAAAAAAAAAAAAAATCATTTTGAATTTGAATTTTGTTTTCGCTTTATTTGCTAGGGACTAGCAATAAGCTGGTTGGGGGGTGTGTTGAGTGTTAGAAAATGCATATTTATAAAGGAGAAAACCGTCATTTTACATTTCAAGTCTTACTAACAACCCTTACTTTTATGTATTTAACCTTCTTGTGATTTAATTACGTGTGTTTTATTTTAATTAAGTATTTTATGTATTTTAGGGGCATTATAGTCATTTCACAATAAAGGAGAGATCAGACGGCAAAACGGACATCACTTTTGAACTCAGGACGGTCGAAAACCTTAGGAGGAGCATAAAAGGAAAAATGGCACTATTCACATGTACGGTACTATTCACGTATACGGTACTGTCTACGTTACTGTTCACGACACTGTTCACATAGACGGATCGATGACGTGGCATTGACCGATGATGTGGCATTGACTGATGAGGTGTCACGATCCTGTTGGACTAAAATTCTTATGTACTGTTGATGGTGACGTGGCAGCATATCAGTGGACGAAAAATCTCGCGTACGGTGCATGCATCACACAGGATTATTTTCAACCAAACCGCGTTACTGTTCATCCGGGTCAAACCGTGTTACTGTTCATCCGCGTGGTCAAACCGTGGACTGTTGACTGATGACGTGGCGCAATCCTGAGCGTCCAAACTGTTTTTAATCCGATGGCCATGATTTACTCCATGTATCTATAAAAAGGGGGCCTCCCCCCCCTAATTTGATATCTCTGAATCCATTTTTGGGATCCATTTTCTGTAATTCCTTCTCCATCTTGTATTTTCTTTGTATTTTAATAAATTCCCATTTTGCCCCTAGTTCAATTATGAGTAGCTAATTTTCTTTCAAGCTTGGGTTGAAGGTGAAGTCTCAACATGTGTCATGGGCTTTATTTGGTAAATTTATTTTCTTTTCCCCTCTAGTTTTTGTGGATGATTTGACTTATCGTCGACAAATAATACTGATCTTGTCTAGATACCGCCTTGGTTACACCGGCTCTCTAGTATAAGGTTATTATTATTTGGCACGATAAGCCCTTAGCACCATATTGATTAGAGCGTGGTTCATGAGGTGTGGATTCCCCCCTCATGATTTAATTGGCATTAATACGGATTATTTAGCCCATGATGCATGTTGATACGGATCCAGATACCCAAGTACGTCATTTCAATCGATTTCGCTTCAATTTATTCTCGCCATTGCAATTCCAATTTTAGAATTTATTCTCGCCATTTTAATTTAAGTTTTAGCATATTCCAAATCATTTCCACCACAAATCCAACCACCCATTTACAAAATTAATTCTATATACAATTAAAATCCACCTCCTCGTGGGATCGACACTCGTCACCATTAGTCTATACTACAATAGATTCGTGCGCTTGCGAGTACATTAAAATTTGCACAACACTTTGCCCGCGGTCTATTATTGGCACACGGAGGCCCCTCGCAAAGTCTCGCGGCATTCCGAGTCCGGCGGACGAAGTTGGCCAGCCCCACCCCCCAAGGCTATAGCCCACCCGTTTTTGTGGCCTTTTTCCGCTGGACGAACTTGGCGCCCCGGCCTTCGGGCGGTTATTTTTGGGCGCGGCTTTGCCCGCGGCCTATTTTTGGCACACGGAGGCCCCTCGCAAAGTCTCGCGGCATTCCGAGTCCGGCGGACGAAGTTGGCCAGCCCCACCCCCCAAGGCTATAGCCCACCCGTTTTTGTGGCCTTTTTCCGCTGGACGAACTTGGCGCCCCGGCCTTCGGGCGGTTATTTTTGGGCGCGGCTTTGCCCGCGGCCTATTTTTGGCACACGGAGGCCCCTCGCAAAGTCTCGCGGCATTCCGAGTCCGGCGGACGAAGTTGGCCAGCCCCACCCCCCAAGGCTATAGCCCACCCGTTTTTGTGGCCTTTTTCCGCTGGACGAACTTGGCGCCCCGGCCTTCGGGCGGTTATTTTTGGGCGCGGCTTTGCCCGCGGCCTATTTTTGGCACACGGAGGCCCCTCGCAAAGTCTCGCGGCATTCCGAGTCCGGCGGACGAAGTTGGCCAGCCCCACCCCCCAAGGCTATAGCCCACCCGTTTTTGTGGCCTTTTTCCGCTGGACGAACTTGGCGCCCCGGCCTTCGGGCGGTTATTTTTGGGCGCGGCTTTGCCCGCGGCCTATTTTTGGCACACGGAGGCCCCTCGCAAAGTCTCGCGGCATTCCGAGTCCGGCGGACGAAGTTGGCCAGCCCCACCCCCCAAGGCTATAGCCCACCCGTTTTTGTGGCCTTTTTCCGCTGGACGAACTTGGCGCCCCGGCCTTCGGGCGGTTATTTTTGGGCGCGGCTTTGCCCGCGGCCTATTTTTGGCACACGGAGGCCCCTCGCAAAGTCTCGCGGCATTCCGAGTCCGGCGGACGAAGTTGGCCAGCCCCACCCCCCAAGGCTATAGCCCACCCGTTTTTGTGGCCTTTTTCCGCTGGACGAACTTGGCGCCCCGGCCTTCGGGCGGTTATTTTTGGGCGCGGCTTTGCCCGCGGCCTATTTTTGGCACACGGAGGCCCCTCGCAAAGTCTCGCGGCATTCCGAGTCCGGCGGACGAAGTTGGCCAGCCCCACCCCCCAAGGCTATAGCCCACCCGTTTTTGTGGCCTTTTTCCGCTGGACGAACTTGGCGCCCCGGCCTTCGGGCGGTTATTTTTGGGCGCGGCTTTGCCCGCGGCCTATTTTTGGCACACGGAGGCCCCTCGCAAAGTCTCGCGGCATTCCGAGTCCGGCGGACGAAGTTGGCCAGCCCCACCCCCCAAGGCTATAGCCCACCCGTTTTTGTGGCCTTTTTCCGCTGGACGAACTTGGCGCCCCGGCCTTCGGGCGGTTATTTTTGGGCGCGGCTTTGCCCGCGGCCTATTTTTGGCACACGGAGGCCCCTCGCAAAGTCTCGCGGCATTCCGAGTCCGGCGGACGAAGTTGGCCAGCCCCACCCCCCAAGGCTATAGCCCACCCGTTTTTGTGGCCTTTTTCCGCTGGACGAACTTGGCGCCCCGGCCTTCGGGCGGTTATTTTTGGGCGCGGCTTTGCCCGCGGCCTATTTTTGGCACACGGAGGCCCCTCGCAAAGTCTCGCGGCATTCCGAGTCCGGCGGACGAAGTTGGCCAGCCCCACCCCCCAAGGCTATAGCCCACCCGTTTTTGTGGCCTTTTTCCGCTGGACGAACTTGGCGCCCCGGCCTTCGGGCGGTTATTTTTGGGCGCGGCTTTGCCCGCGGCCTATTTTTGGCACACGGAGGCCCCTCGCAAAGTCTCGCGGCATTCCGAGTCCGGCGGACGAAGTTGGCCAGCCCCACCCCCCAAGGCTATAGCCCACCCGTTTTTGTGGCCTTTTTCCGCTGGACGAACTTGGCGCCCCGGCCTTCGGGCGGTTATTTTTGGGCGCGGCTTTGCCCGCGGCCTATTTTTGGCACACGGAGGCCCCTCGCAAAGTCTCGCGGCATTCCGAGTCCGGCGGACGAAGTTGGCCAGCCCCACCCCCCAAGGCTATAGCCCACCCGTTTTTGTGGCCTTTTTCCGCTGGACGAACTTGGCGCCCCGGCCTTCGGGCGGTTATTTTTGGGCGCGGCTTTGCCCGCGGCCTATTTTTGGCACACGGAGGCCCCTCGCAAAGTCTCGCGGCATTCCGAGTCCGGCGGACGAAGTTGGCCAGCCCCACCCCCCAAGGCTATAGCCCACCCGTTTTTGTGGCCTTTTTCCGCTGGACGAACTTGGCGCCCCGGCCTTCGGGCGGTTATTTTTGGGCGCGGCTTTGCCCGCGGCCTATTTTTGGCACACGGAGGCCCCTCGCAAAGTCTCGCGGCATTCCGAGTCCGGCGGACGAAGTTGGCCAGCCCCACCCCCCAAGGCTATAGCCCACCCGTTTTTGTGGCCTTTTTCCGCTGGACGAACTTGGCGCCCCGGCCTTCGGGCGGTTATTTTTGGGCGCGGCTTTGCCCGCGGCCTATTTTTGGCACACGGAGGCCCCTCGCAAAGTCTCGCGGCATTCCGAGTCCGGCGGACGAAGTTGGCCAGCCCCACCCCCCAAGGCTATAGCCCACCCGTTTTTGTGGCCTTTTTCCGCTGGACGAACTTGGCGCCCCGGCCTTCGGGCGGTTATTTTTGGGCGCGGCTTTGCCCGCGGCCTATTTTTGGCACACGGAGGCCCCTCGCAAAGTCTCGCGGCATTCCGAGTCCGGCGGACGAAGTTGGCCAGCCCCACCCCCCAAGGCTATAGCCCACCCGTTTTTGTGGCCTTTTTCCGCTGGACGAACTTGGCGCCCCGGCCTTCGGGCGGTTATTTTTGGGCGCGGCTTTGCCCGCGGCCTATTTTTGGCACACGGAGGCCCCTCGCAAAGTCTCGCGGCATTCCGAGTCCGGCGGACGAAGTTGGCCAGCCCCACCCCCCAAGGCTATAGCCCACCCGTTTTTGTGGCCTTTTTCCGCTGGACGAACTTGGCGCCCCGGCCTTCGGGCGGTTATTTTTGGGCGCGGCTTTGCCCGCGGCCTATTTTTGGCACACGGAGGCCCCTCGCAAAGTCTCGCGGCATTCCGAGTCCGGCGGACGAAGTTGGCCAGCCCCACCCCCCAAGGCTATAGCCCACCCGTTTTTGTGGCCTTTTTCCGCTGGACGAACTTGGCGCCCCGGCCTTCGGGCGGTTATTTTTGGGCGCGGCTTTGCCCGCGGCCTATTTTTGGCACACGGAGGCCCCTCGCAAAGTCTCGCGGCATTCCGAGTCCGGCGGACGAAGTTGGCCAGCCCCACCCCCCAAGGCTATAGCCCACCCGTTTTTGTGGCCTTTTTCCGCTGGACGAACTTGGCGCCCCGGCCTTCGGGCGGTTATTTTTGGGCGCGGCTTTGCCCGCGGCCTATTTTTGGCACACGGAGGCCCCTCGCAAAGTCTCGCGGCATTCCGAGTCCGGCGGACGAAGTTGGCCAGCCCCACCCCCCAAGGCTATAGCCCACCCGTTTTTGTGGCCTTTTTCCGCTGGACGAACTTGGCGCCCCGGCCTTCGGGCGGTTATTTTTGGGCGCGGCTTTGCCCGCGGCCTATTTTTGGCACACGGAGGCCCCTCGCAAAGTCTCGCGGCATTCCGAGTCCGGCGGACGAAGTTGGCCAGCCCCACCCCCCAAGGCTATAGCCCACCCGTTTTTGTGGCCTTTTTCCGCTGGACGAACTTGGCGCCCCGGCCTTCGGGCGGTTATTTTTGGGCGCGGCTTTGCCCGCGGCCTATTTTTGGCACACGGAGGCCCCTCGCAAAGTCTCGCGGCATTCCGAGTCCGGCGGACGAAGTTGGCCAGCCCCACCCCCCAAGGCTATAGCCCACCCGTTTTTGTGGCCTTTTTCCGCTGGACGAACTTGGCGCCCCGGCCTTCGGGCGGTTATTTTTGGGCGCGGCTTTGCCCGCGGCCTATTTTTGGCACACGGAGGCCCCTCGCAAAGTCTCGCGGCATTCCGAGTCCGGCGGACGAAGTTGGCCAGCCCCACCCCCCAAGGCTATAGCCCACCCGTTTTTGTGGCCTTTTTCCGCTGGACGAACTTGGCGCCCCGGCCTTCGGGCGGTTATTTTTGGGCGCGGCTTTGCCCGCGGCCTATTTTTGGCACACGGAGGCCCCTCGCAAAGTCTCGCGGCATTCCGAGTCCGGCGGACGAAGTTGGCCAGCCCCACCCCCCAAGGCTATAGCCCACCCGTTTTTGTGGCCTTTTTCCGCTGGACGAACTTGGCGCCCCGGCCTTCGGGCGGTTATTTTTGGGCGCGGCTTTGCCCGCGGCCTATTTTTGGCACACGGAGGCCCCTCGCAAAGTCTCGCGGCATTCCGAGTCCGGCGGACGAAGTTGGCCAGCCCCACCCCCCAAGGCTATAGCCCACCCGTTTTTGTGGCCTTTTTCCGCTGGACGAACTTGGCGCCCCGGCCTTCGGGCGGTTATTTTTGGGCGCGGCTTTGCCCGCGGCCTATTTTTGGCACACGGAGGCCCCTCGCAAAGTCTCGCGGCATTCCGAGTCCGGCGGACGAAGTTGGCCAGCCCCACCCCCCAAGGCTATAGCCCACCCGTTTTTGTGGCCTTTTTCCGCTGGACGAACTTGGCGCCCCGGCCTTCGGGCGGTTATTTTTGGGCGCGGCTTTGCCCGCGGCCTATTTTTGGCACACGGAGGCCCCTCGCAAAGTCTCGCGGCATTCCGAGTCCGGCGGACGAAGTTGGCCAGCCCCACCCCCCAAGGCTATAGCCCACCCGTTTTTGTGGCCTTTTTCCGCTGGACGAACTTGGCGCCCCGGCCTTCGGGCGGTTATTTTTGGGCGCGGCTTTGCCCGCGGCCTATTTTTGGCACACGGAGGCCCCTCGCAAAGTCTCGCGGCATTCCGAGTCCGGCGGACGAAGTTGGCCAGCCCCACCCCCCAAGGCTATAGCCCACCCGTTTTTGTGGCCTTTTTCCGCTGGACGAACTTGGCGCCCCGGCCTTCGGGCGGTTATTTTTGGGCGCGGCTTTGCCCGCGGCCTATTTTTGGCACACGGAGGCCCCTCGCAAAGTCTCGCGGCATTCCGAGTCCGGCGGACGAAGTTGGCCAGCCCCACCCCCCAAGGCTATAGCCCACCCGTTTTTGTGGCCTTTTTCCGCTGGACGAACTTGGCGCCCCGGCCTTCGGGCGGTTATTTTTGGGCGCGGCTTTGCCCGCGGCCTATTTTTGGCACACGGAGGCCCCTCGCAAAGTCTCGCGGCATTCCGAGTCCGGCGGACGAAGTTGGCCAGCCCCACCCCCCAAGGCTATAGCCCACCCGTTTTTGTGGCCTTTTTCCGCTGGACGAACTTGGCGCCCCGGCCTTCGGGCGGTTATTTTTGGGCGCGGCTTTGCCCGCGGCCTATTTTTGGCACACGGAGGCCCCTCGCAAAGTCTCGCGGCATTCCGAGTCCGGCGGACGAAGTTGGCCAGCCCCACCCCCCAAGGCTATAGCCCACCCGTTTTTGTGGCCTTTTTCCGCTGGACGAACTTGGCGCCCCGGCCTTCGGGCGGTTATTTTTGGGCGCGGCTTTGCCCGCGGCCTATTTTTGGCACACGGAGGCCCCTCGCAAAGTCTCGCGGCATTCCGAGTCCGGCGGACGAAGTTGGCCAGCCCCACCCCCCAAGGCTATAGCCCACCCGTTTTTGTGGCCTTTTTCCGCTGGACGAACTTGGCGCCCCGGCCTTCGGGCGGTTATTTTTGGGCGCGGCTTTGCCCGCGGCCTATTTTTGGCACACGGAGGCCCCTCGCAAAGTCTCGCGGCATTCCGAGTCCGGCGGACGAAGTTGGCCAGCCCCACCCCCCAAGGCTATAGCCCACCCGTTTTTGTGGCCTTTTTCCGCTGGACGAACTTGGCGCCCCGGCCTTCGGGCGGTTATTTTTGGGCGCGGCTTTGCCCGCGGCCTATTTTTGGCACACGGAGGCCCCTCGCAAAGTCTCGCGGCATTCCGAGTCCGGCGGACGAAGTTGGCCAGCCCCACCCCCCAAGGCTATAGCCCACCCGTTTTTGTGGCCTTTTTCCGCTGGACGAACTTGGCGCCCCGGCCTTCGGGCGGTTATTTTTGGGCGCGGCTTTGCCCGCGGCCTATTTTTGGCACACGGAGGCCCCTCGCAAAGTCTCGCGGCATTCCGAGTCCGGCGGACGAAGTTGGCCAGCCCCACCCCCCAAGGCTATAGCCCACCCGTTTTTGTGGCCTTTTTCCGCTGGACGAACTTGGCGCCCCGGCCTTCGGGCGGTTATTTTTGGGCGCGGCTTTGCCCGCGGCCTATTTTTGGCACACGGAGGCCCCTCGCAAAGTCTCGCGGCATTCCGAGTCCGGCGGACGAAGTTGGCCAGCCCCACCCCCCAAGGCTATAGCCCACCCGTTTTTGTGGCCTTTTTCCGCTGGACGAACTTGGCGCCCCGGCCTTCGGGCGGTTATTTTTGGGCGCGGCTTTGCCCGCGGCCTATTTTTGGCACACGGAGGCCCCTCGCAAAGTCTCGCGGCATTCCGAGTCCGGCGGACGAAGTTGGCCAGCCCCACCCCCCAAGGCTATAGCCCACCCGTTTTTGTGGCCTTTTTCCGCTGGACGAACTTGGCGCCCCGGCCTTCGGGCGGTTATTTTTGGGCGCGGCTTTGCCCGCGGCCTATTTTTGGCACACGGAGGCCCCTCGCAAAGTCTCGCGGCATTCCGAGTCCGGCGGACGAAGTTGGCCAGCCCCACCCCCCAAGGCTATAGCCCACCCGTTTTTGTGGCCTTTTTCCGCTGGACGAACTTGGCGCCCCGGCCTTCGGGCGGTTATTTTTGGGCGCGGCTTTGCCCGCGGCCTATTTTTGGCACACGGAGGCCCCTCGCAAAGTCTCGCGGCATTCCGAGTCCGGCGGACGAAGTTGGCCAGCCCCACCCCCCAAGGCTATAGCCCACCCGTTTTTGTGGCCTTTTTCCGCTGGACGAACTTGGCGCCCCGGCCTTCGGGCGGTTATTTTTGGGCGCGGCTTTGCCCGCGGCCTATTTTTGGCACACGGAGGCCCCTCGCAAAGTCTCGCGGCATTCCGAGTCCGGCGGACGAAGTTGGCCAGCCCCACCCCCCAAGGCTATAGCCCACCCGTTTTTGTGGCCTTTTTCCGCTGGACGAACTTGGCGCCCCGGCCTTCGGGCGGTTATTTTTGGGCGCGGCTTTGCCCGCGGCCTATTTTTGGCACACGGAGGCCCCTCGCAAAGTCTCGCGGCATTCCGAGTCCGGCGGACGAAGTTGGCCAGCCCCACCCCCCAAGGCTATAGCCCACCCGTTTTTGTGGCCTTTTTCCGCTGGACGAACTTGGCGCCCCGGCCTTCGGGCGGTTATTTTTGGGCGCGGCTTTGCCCGCGGCCTATTTTTGGCACACGGAGGCCCCTCGCAAAGTCTCGCGGCATTCCGAGTCCGGCGGACGAAGTTGGCCAGCCCCACCCCCCAAGGCTATAGCCCACCCGTTTTTGTGGCCTTTTTCCGCTGGACGAACTTGGCGCCCCGGCCTTCGGGCGGTTATTTTTGGGCGCGGCTTTGCCCGCGGCCTATTTTTGGCACACGGAGGCCCCTCGCAAAGTCTCGCGGCATTCCGAGTCCGGCGGACGAAGTTGGCCAGCCCCACCCCCCAAGGCTATAGCCCACCCGTTTTTGTGGCCTTTTTCCGCTGGACGAACTTGGCGCCCCGGCCTTCGGGCGGTTATTTTTGGGCGCGGCTTTGCCCGCGGCCTATTTTTGGCACACGGAGGCCCCTCGCAAAGTCTCGCGGCATTCCGAGTCCGGCGGACGAAGTTGGCCAGCCCCACCCCCCAAGGCTATAGCCCACCCGTTTTTGTGGCCTTTTTCCGCTGGACGAACTTGGCGCCCCGGCCTTCGGGCGGTTATTTTTGGGCGCGGCTTTGCCCGCGGCCTATTTTTGGCACACGGAGGCCCCTCGCAAAGTCTCGCGGCATTCCGAGTCCGGCGGACGAAGTTGGCCAGCCCCACCCCCCAAGGCTATAGCCCACCCGTTTTTGTGGCCTTTTTCCGCTGGACGAACTTGGCGCCCCGGCCTTCGGGCGGTTATTTTTGGGCGCGGCTTTGCCCGCGGCCTATTTTTGGCACACGGAGGCCCCTCGCAAAGTCTCGCGGCATTCCGAGTCCGGCGGACGAAGTTGGCCAGCCCCACCCCCCAAGGCTATAGCCCACCCGTTTTTGTGGCCTTTTTCCGCTGGACGAACTTGGCGCCCCGGCCTTCGGGCGGTTATTTTTGGGCGCGGCTTTGCCCGCGGCCTATTTTTGGCACACGGAGGCCCCTCGCAAAGTCTCGCGGCATTCCGAGTCCGGCGGACGAAGTTGGCCAGCCCCACCCCCCAAGGCTATAGCCCACCCGTTTTTGTGGCCTTTTTCCGCTGGACGAACTTGGCGCCCCGGCCTTCGGGCGGTTATTTTTGGGCGCGGCTTTGCCCGCGGCCTATTTTTGGCACACGGAGGCCCCTCGCAAAGTCTCGCGGCATTCCGAGTCCGGCGGACGAAGTTGGCCAGCCCCACCCCCCAAGGCTATAGCCCACCCGTTTTTGTGGCCTTTTTCCGCTGGACGAACTTGGCGCCCCGGCCTTCGGGCGGTTATTTTTGGGCGCGGCTTTGCCCGCGGCCTATTTTTGGCACACGGAGGCCCCTCGCAAAGTCTCGCGGCATTCCGAGTCCGGCGGACGAAGTTGGCCAGCCCCACCCCCCAAGGCTATAGCCCACCCGTTTTTGTGGCCTTTTTCCGCTGGACGAACTTGGCGCCCCGGCCTTCGGGCGGTTATTTTTGGGCGCGGCTTTGCCCGCGGCCTATTTTTGGCACACGGAGGCCCCTCGCAAAGTCTCGCGGCATTCCGAGTCCGGCGGACGAAGTTGGCCAGCCCCACCCCCCAAGGCTATAGCCCACCCGTTTTTGTGGCCTTTTTCCGCTGGACGAACTTGGCGCCCCGGCCTTCGGGCGGTTATTTTTGGGCGCGGCTTTGCCCGCGGCCTATTTTTGGCACACGGAGGCCCCTCGCAAAGTCTCGCGGCATTCCGAGTCCGGCGGACGAAGTTGGCCAGCCCCACCCCCCAAGGCTATAGCCCACCCGTTTTTGTGGCCTTTTTCCGCTGGACGAACTTGGCGCCCCGGCCTTCGGGCGGTTATTTTTGGGCGCGGCTTTGCCCGCGGCCTATTTTTGGCACACGGAGGCCCCTCGCAAAGTCTCGCGGCATTCCGAGTCCGGCGGACGAAGTTGGCCAGCCCCACCCCCCAAGGCTATAGCCCACCCGTTTTTGTGGCCTTTTTCCGCTGGACGAACTTGGCGCCCCGGCCTTCGGGCGGTTATTTTTGGGCGCGGCTTTGCCCGCGGCCTATTTTTGGCACACGGAGGCCCCTCGCAAAGTCTCGCGGCATTCCGAGTCCGGCGGACGAAGTTGGCCAGCCCCACCCCCCAAGGCTATAGCCCACCCGTTTTTGTGGCCTTTTTCCGCTGGACGAACTTGGCGCCCCGGCCTTCGGGCGGTTATTTTTGGGCGCGGCTTTGCCCGCGGCCTATTTTTGGCACACGGAGGCCCCTCGCAAAGTCTCGCGGCATTCCGAGTCCGGCGGACGAAGTTGGCCAGCCCCACCCCCCAAGGCTATAGCCCACCCGTTTTTGTGGCCTTTTTCCGCTGGACGAACTTGGCGCCCCGGCCTTCGGGCGGTTATTTTTGGGCGCGGCTTTGCCCGCGGCCTATTTTTGGCACACGGAGGCCCCTCGCAAAGTCTCGCGGCATTCCGAGTCCGGCGGACGAAGTTGGCCAGCCCCACCCCCCAAGGCTATAGCCCACCCGTTTTTGTGGCCTTTTTCCGCTGGACGAACTTGGCGCCCCGGCCTTCGGGCGGTTATTTTTGGGCGCGGCTTTGCCCGCGGCCTATTTTTGGCACACGGAGGCCCCTCGCAAAGTCTCGCGGCATTCCGAGTCCGGCGGACGAAGTTGGCCAGCCCCACCCCCCAAGGCTATAGCCCACCCGTTTTTGTGGCCTTTTTCCGCTGGACGAACTTGGCGCCCCGGCCTTCGGGCGGTTATTTTTGGGCGCGGCTTTGCCCGCGGCCTATTTTTGGCACACGGAGGCCCCTCGCAAAGTCTCGCGGCATTCCGAGTCCGGCGGACGAAGTTGGCCAGCCCCACCCCCCAAGGCTATAGCCCACCCGTTTTTGTGGCCTTTTTCCGCTGGACGAACTTGGCGCCCCGGCCTTCGGGCGGTTATTTTTGGGCGCGGCTTTGCCCGCGGCCTATTTTTGGCACACGGAGGCCCCTCGCAAAGTCTCGCGGCATTCCGAGTCCGGCGGACGAAGTTGGCCAGCCCCACCCCCCAAGGCTATAGCCCACCCGTTTTTGTGGCCTTTTTCCGCTGGACGAACTTGGCGCCCCGGCCTTCGGGCGGTTATTTTTGGGCGCGGCTTTGCCCGCGGCCTATTTTTGGCACACGGAGGCCCCTCGCAAAGTCTCGCGGCATTCCGAGTCCGGCGGACGAAGTTGGCCAGCCCCACCCCCCAAGGCTATAGCCCACCCGTTTTTGTGGCCTTTTTCCGCTGGACGAACTTGGCGCCCCGGCCTTCGGGCGGTTATTTTTGGGCGCGGCTTTGCCCGCGGCCTATTTTTGGCACACGGAGGCCCCTCGCAAAGTCTCGCGGCATTCCGAGTCCGGCGGACGAAGTTGGCCAGCCCCACCCCCCAAGGCTATAGCCCACCCGTTTTTGTGGCCTTTTTCCGCTGGACGAACTTGGCGCCCCGGCCTTCGGGCGGTTATTTTTGGGCGCGGCTTTGCCCGCGGCCTATTTTTGGCACACGGAGGCCCCTCGCAAAGTCTCGCGGCATTCCGAGTCCGGCGGACGAAGTTGGCCAGCCCCACCCCCCAAGGCTATAGCCCACCCGTTTTTGTGGCCTTTTTCCGCTGGACGAACTTGGCGCCCCGGCCTTCGGGCGGTTATTTTTGGGCGCGGCTTTGCCCGCGGCCTATTTTTGGCACACGGAGGCCCCTCGCAAAGTCTCGCGGCATTCCGAGTCCGGCGGACGAAGTTGGCCAGCCCCACCCCCCAAGGCTATAGCCCACCCGTTTTTGTGGCCTTTTTCCGCTGGACGAACTTGGCGCCCCGGCCTTCGGGCGGTTATTTTTGGGCGCGGCTTTGCCCGCGGCCTATTTTTGGCACACGGAGGCCCCTCGCAAAGTCTCGCGGCATTCCGAGTCCGGCGGACGAAGTTGGCCAGCCCCACCCCCCAAGGCTATAGCCCACCCGTTTTTGTGGCCTTTTTCCGCTGGACGAACTTGGCGCCCCGGCCTTCGGGCGGTTATTTTTGGGCGCGGCTTTGCCCGCGGCCTATTTTTGGCACACGGAGGCCCCTCGCAAAGTCTCGCGGCATTCCGAGTCCGGCGGACGAAGTTGGCCAGCCCCACCCCCCAAGGCTATAGCCCACCCGTTTTTGTGGCCTTTTTCCGCTGGACGAACTTGGCGCCCCGGCCTTCGGGCGGTTATTTTTGGGCGCGGCTTTGCCCGCGGCCTATTTTTGGCACACGGAGGCCCCTCGCAAAGTCTCGCGGCATTCCGAGTCCGGCGGACGAAGTTGGCCAGCCCCACCCCCCAAGGCTATAGCCCACCCGTTTTTGTGGCCTTTTTCCGCTGGACGAACTTGGCGCCCCGGCCTTCGGGCGGTTATTTTTGGGCGCGGCTTTGCCCGCGGCCTATTTTTGGCACACGGAGGCCCCTCGCAAAGTCTCGCGGCATTCCGAGTCCGGCGGACGAAGTTGGCCAGCCCCACCCCCCAAGGCTATAGCCCACCCGTTTTTGTGGCCTTTTTCCGCTGGACGAACTTGGCGCCCCGGCCTTCGGGCGGTTATTTTTGGGCGCGGCTTTGCCCGCGGCCTATTTTTGGCACACGGAGGCCCCTCGCAAAGTCTCGCGGCATTCCGAGTCCGGCGGACGAAGTTGGCCAGCCCCACCCCCCAAGGCTATAGCCCACCCGTTTTTGTGGCCTTTTTCCGCTGGACGAACTTGGCGCCCCGGCCTTCGGGCGGTTATTTTTGGGCGCGGCTTTGCCCGCGGCCTATTTTTGGCACACGGAGGCCCCTCGCAAAGTCTCGCGGCATTCCGAGTCCGGCGGACGAAGTTGGCCAGCCCCACCCCCCAAGGCTATAGCCCACCCGTTTTTGTGGCCTTTTTCCGCTGGACGAACTTGGCGCCCCGGCCTTCGGGCGGTTATTTTTGGGCGCGGCTTTGCCCGCGGCCTATTTTTGGCACACGGAGGCCCCTCGCAAAGTCTCGCGGCATTCCGAGTCCGGCGGACGAAGTTGGCCAGCCCCACCCCCCAAGGCTATAGCCCACCCGTTTTTGTGGCCTTTTTCCGCTGGACGAACTTGGCGCCCCGGCCTTCGGGCGGTTATTTTTGGGCGCGGCTTTGCCCGCGGCCTATTTTTGGCACACGGAGGCCCCTCGCAAAGTCTCGCGGCATTCCGAGTCCGGCGGACGAAGTTGGCCAGCCCCACCCCCCAAGGCTATAGCCCACCCGTTTTTGTGGCCTTTTTCCGCTGGACGAACTTGGCGCCCCGGCCTTCGGGCGGTTATTTTTGGGCGCGGCTTTGCCCGCGGCCTATTTTTGGCACACGGAGGCCCCTCGCAAAGTCTCGCGGCATTCCGAGTCCGGCGGACGAAGTTGGCCAGCCCCACCCCCCAAGGCTATAGCCCACCCGTTTTTGTGGCCTTTTTCCGCTGGACGAACTTGGCGCCCCGGCCTTCGGGCGGTTATTTTTGGGCGCGGCTTTGCCCGCGGCCTATTTTTGGCACACGGAGGCCCCTCGCAAAGTCTCGCGGCATTCCGAGTCCGGCGGACGAAGTTGGCCAGCCCCACCCCCCAAGGCTATAGCCCACCCGTTTTTGTGGCCTTTTTCCGCTGGACGAACTTGGCGCCCCGGCCTTCGGGCGGTTATTTTTGGGCGCGGCTTTGCCCGCGGCCTATTTTTGGCACACGGAGGCCCCTCGCAAAGTCTCGCGGCATTCCGAGTCCGGCGGACGAAGTTGGCCAGCCCCACCCCCCAAGGCTATAGCCCACCCGTTTTTGTGGCCTTTTTCCGCTGGACGAACTTGGCGCCCCGGCCTTCGGGCGGTTATTTTTGGGCGCGGCTTTGCCCGCGGCCTATTTTTGGCACACGGAGGCCCCTCGCAAAGTCTCGCGGCATTCCGAGTCCGGCGGACGAAGTTGGCCAGCCCCACCCCCCAAGGCTATAGCCCACCCGTTTTTGTGGCCTTTTTCCGCTGGACGAACTTGGCGCCCCGGCCTTCGGGCGGTTATTTTTGGGCGCGGCTTTGCCCGCGGCCTATTTTTGGCACACGGAGGCCCCTCGCAAAGTCTCGCGGCATTCCGAGTCCGGCGGACGAAGTTGGCCAGCCCCACCCCCCAAGGCTATAGCCCACCCGTTTTTGTGGCCTTTTTCCGCTGGACGAACTTGGCGCCCCGGCCTTCGGGCGGTTATTTTTGGGCGCGGCTTTGCCCGCGGCCTATTTTTGGCACACGGAGGCCCCTCGCAAAGTCTCGCGGCATTCCGAGTCCGGCGGACGAAGTTGGCCAGCCCCACCCCCCAAGGCTATAGCCCACCCGTTTTTGTGGCCTTTTTCCGCTGGACGAACTTGGCGCCCCGGCCTTCGGGCGGTTATTTTTGGGCGCGGCTTTGCCCGCGGCCTATTTTTGGCACACGGAGGCCCCTCGCAAAGTCTCGCGGCATTCCGAGTCCGGCGGACGAAGTTGGCCAGCCCCACCCCCCAAGGCTATAGCCCACCCGTTTTTGTGGCCTTTTTCCGCTGGACGAACTTGGCGCCCCGGCCTTCGGGCGGTTATTTTTGGGCGCGGCTTTGCCCGCGGCCTATTTTTGGCACACGGAGGCCCCTCGCAAAGTCTCGCGGCATTCCGAGTCCGGCGGACGAAGTTGGCCAGCCCCACCCCCCAAGGCTATAGCCCACCCGTTTTTGTGGCCTTTTTCCGCTGGACGAACTTGGCGCCCCGGCCTTCGGGCGGTTATTTTTGGGCGCGGCTTTGCCCGCGGCCTATTTTTGGCACACGGAGGCCCCTCGCAAAGTCTCGCGGCATTCCGAGTCCGGCGGACGAAGTTGGCCAGCCCCACCCCCCAAGGCTATAGCCCACCCGTTTTTGTGGCCTTTTTCCGCTGGACGAACTTGGCGCCCCGGTCTTCGGGT
>CM056370.1:35389622-35467339 GCA_029641205.1 Citrus maxima | reverse complement strand
CCGCGTCCTATTTTTGGCACACGGAGGCCGCCAGCAAAGTCTCGCCCCATTCCGAGTCCGGCGGACGAACTTCGCCAGCCCCACCCACCAAGGCTATAGCCCACCCGTCTTATCCGCTTGGGGGGGTTTTGGCGCCACGACCTTCGGGCGCTTATTTTTGGGCCCGGCGGAGCCTGCGGCCTATTTTTGGCTCACTATGGCCGTTATCAAAGTCTCGCCCCATTCTGAGTCCGGCGGACGAACTTCGCCAGCCCCACCCCCCAAGGCTATAGCCCACCCGTTTTATCCACTTGGGGGGGTTTTGGCGCCGTGACCTACGGGCGGTTATTTTTGGGTACGGCTGCGCCCGCGGCCTATTTTTGGCACACAGAGGCCGCTAGCAAGGTCTCGCCCCATTCCGAGTCTGGCGGTCGAACTTCGCCTGCCCCACCCCCCAAGGCTATAGCCCACCCGTTTTTTTGGCCTTTTTCCGCAGGGGGTTATGGCGCCCCGACCTTCGGGCGGTTATTTTTGGGCGCGGCTGTGCCCGCGGCCTATTTTTGGCACACGGAGGCCGCTAGCAAAGTCTCGCCCCATTCCGAGTCCGGCGGACGAACTTCGCCAGCCCCACCCCCCAAGGCTATAGCCCACCCGTTTTTTCCGCTTGGGGGGCTTTTGGCGCTGCGACCTTCGGGCGGTTATTTTTGGGCGCGGCTGTGCCCGCGGCCTATTTTTGGCACACGGAGGCCGCTCGCAAAGTCTCGCCCCATTCCGAGTCCGGCGGACGAACTTCGCCAGCCCCACCCCCCAAGGCTATAGCCCACCCGTTTTTTTGGCCTTTTTCCGCAGGGGGGTTATGGCGCCCCGACCTTCGGGCGGTTATTTTTGGGCGCGGCTGTGCCCGCGGCCTATTTTTGGCCCACGGAGGCCGCTCGCAAAGTCTCGCCCCATTCCGAGTCCGGCGGACGAACTTGGCTATCCCCACCCCCCAAGGCTATAGCCCACCCGTTTTATCCGCATGGGGGGGTTTTGGCACTGCGACCTTCGGGCGCTTATTTTGGGCGCGGCTGGGTCCACGGCCTATTTTTGTCACCCGGAGGCCCCTCGCAAAGTCTCCCCCCATTCCGAGTCCGGCGGACGAACTTGGCCAGCCCCACCCCCCAAGGCTATAGCCCACCCGTTTTAACCGCTTGGGGGGGTTTTGGCGCCGCGACCTTTGGGCACTTATTTTTGGGCGCGGCTGTGCCCGCGGCCTATTTTTGCCACCCGGACACCCCTCGCAAAGTCTCGCCCCATTCCGAGTCCGGTGGACGAACTTGGCCATCCCCACTCCCCTAGGCTATAGCCCACCCGTTTTACCCGCATGGGGGGGTTTTGGCGCCGAGACCATCGGGCGCTTATTTTTGGGCGCGGCTGTGCCCGCGGCCTATTTTTGGCACACGGAGGCCGCTAGCAAAGTCTCGCCCCATTCCGAGTCCGGCGGACGAACTTGGCCAGCCCCACCCCCCAAGGCTATAGCCCACCCGTTTTATCCGCTTGGGGGGGTTTTGGCGCCGCGACCTTCGGGCACTTATTTTTGGGCGCGGCTGTGCCCGCGGCCTATTTTTGTCACCCGGAGGCCCCTCGCAAAGTCTCGCCCCATTCCGAGTCCGGCGGACGAACTTGGCCATCCCCACCCCCCAAGGCTATAGCCCACCCGTTTTATCCGCTTGGGGGGGTTTTGGCGCCGCGACCTTCGGGCGCTTATTTTTGGGCGCGGCTGTGCCCGCGGCCTATTTTTGTCACCCGGAGGCCCCTCGCAAAGTCTCGCCCCATTCCGAGTCCGGCGGACGAACTTGGCCAGCCCCACCCCCAAGGCTATAGCCCACCCGTTTTTTTGGCCTTTTTCCGCAGGGGGTTTTTGGCGCCCCGACCTTCGGGCGGTTATTTTTGGGCGCGGCTCTGCCTACGGCCTATTTTTGGCACTCGGAGGCCGCTAGAAAAGTCTCGCCCCATTCCGAGTCCGGCGGACGAACTTCGCCAGCCCCACCCCCCAAGGCTATAGCCCACCCGTTTTTTTGGCCTTTTTCCGCAGGGGGGTTATGGCGCCCCGACCTTCGGGCAGTTATTTTTGGGCGCGGCTGTGCCCGCGGCCTATTTTTGGCACACGGAGGCCGCTAGCAAAGTCTCGCCCCATTCCGAGTCCGGCGGACGAACTTCGCCAGCCCCACCCCCCAAGGCTATAGCCCACCCGTTTTATCCGCTTGGGGGGGTTTTGGCGCCGCGACCTTCGGGCGCTTATTTTTGGGCGCGGCTGTGCCCGCGGTTTTTTTTTGGCACATGGTGGCCGCTAGCAAAGTCTCGCCCCATTCCGAGCCCGGCGGACGAACTTGGCCAGCCCCACCCCCCAAGGCTATAGCCCACCCGTTTTATCCGCTTGGGGGGGTTTTGGCGCCGCGACCTTCGGGCGGTTATTTTTGGTCGCGGCTGTGCCCGCGGCCTATTTTTGGCACACGGAGGCCGCTAGCAAAGTCTTGCCCCATTCCGAGTCCGGCGGACGAACTTCGCCAGCCCCACCCCCCAAGGCTATAGCCCACCCGTTTTTCTGGCCTTTTTCCGCAGGGGGGTTATGGCGCCCCGACCTTCGGGCGGTTATTTTTGTGCGCGGCTGTGCCCGCGGCCTATTTTTGGCACACGGAGGCCGCTAGCAAAGTCTCGCCCCATTCCGAGTCCGGCGGACGAACTTCGCCAGCCCCACCCCCCAAGGCTATAGCCCACCCGTTTTATCCGCTTGGGGGGGTTTTGGCGCCGCGACCTTCGGGCACTTATTTTTGGGCGCGGCTGTGCCCGCGGCCTATTTTTGGCACACGGAGGCCGCTAGCAAAGTCTCGCCCCATTCCGAGTCCGGCGGACGAACTTCGCCAGCCCCACCCCCCAAGGCTATAGCCCACCCGTTTTATCCGCTTGGGGGGGTTTTGGCGCCGCGACCTTCGGGCGTTTATTTTAGGGTGTGGCTGTGCCCGCGGCCTATTTTTGGCACACGGAGGCCGCTAGCAAAGTCTCGCCCCATTCCGAGTCCGGCGGACGAACTTCGCCAGCCCCACCCCCCAAGGCTATAGCCCACCCGTTTTTTTGGCCTTTTTCCGCAGGGGGGTTATGGCGCCCCGACCTTCGGGCGGTTATTTTTGGGCGCGGCTGTGCCCGCGGCCTATTTTTGGCACACGGAGGCCGCTCGCAAAGTCTCGCCCCATTCCGAGTCCGGCGGACGAACTTCGCCTGCCCCACCCCCCAAGGCTATAGCCCACCCGTTTTATCCGCATGGGGGGGTTTTGGCGCCGCGACCTTCGGGCGCTTATTTTTAGGCGCGGCTGCGGCCGCGACCTTTTTTTTGTACACGGAGGCCGCTAGCAAAGTCTCGCCCCATTCCGAGTCCGGCGGACGAACTTCGCCAGCCCCACCCCCCAAGGCTATAGCCCACCCGTTTTTTTGGCCTTTTTCAGCTGGGGGTTATGGCGCCCCGACCTTCGGGCGGTTATTTTTGGGCGCGGCTGTGCCCGCGGCCTATTTTTGGCACACGGAGGCCGCTAGCAAAGTCTCGCCCCATTCCGAGTCCGGCGGACGAACTTGGCCAGCCCCACCCCCCAAGGCTATAGCCCACCCGTTTTATCCGCTTGGGTGGGTTTTGGCGCCGTGACCTTCGGGCGCTTATTTTTGGGCGCGGCTGTGCCCGCGGCCTATTTTTGGCACACGGAGGCCGCTAGCAAAGTCTCGCCCCATTCCGAGTCCGGCGGACGAACTTGGCCAGCCCCACCCCCCAAGGCTATAGCCCACCCGTTTTATCCGCTTGGGGGGGTTTGGGCGCCGCGATCTTTGGGCACTTATTTTTGGGCGCGGCTGTACCCGCGGCCTATTTTTGTCACCCAGAGGCCGCTAGAATTGTCTCGCCCCATTCCGAGTCCGGCGGACGAACTTGGCCATCCCCACCCCCCAAGGCTATAGCCCACCCGTTTTATCCGCTTGGGGGGGTTTTGGCGCCGCGACCTTCGGGCGCTTATTTTTGGGCGCGGCTGTGCCCGCGGCCTATTTTTGTCACCCGGAGGCCCCTCGCAAAGTCTCGCCCCATTCCGAGTCCGGCGGACGAACTTGGCCAGCCCCACCCCCCAAGGCTATAGCCCACCCGTTTTTTTGGCCTTTTTCCGCAGGGGGTTTTGGCGCCCCGACCTTCGGGCGGTTATTTTTGGGCGCGGCTGTGCCCGCGGCCTATTTTTGGCACACGGAGGCCGCTAGCAAAGTCTCGCCCCATTCCGAGTCCGGCGGACGAACTTGGCCAGCCCCACCCCCCAAGGCTATAGCCCACCCGTTTTATCCGCTTGGGGGGGTTTTGGCGCCGCGACCTTCGGGCGCTTATTTTTGGGCGCGGCTGTGCCCGCGGCCTATTTTTGGCACACGGAGGCCGCTAGCAAAGTCTCGCCCCATTCCGAGTCCGGCGGACGAACTTCGCCAGCCCCACCCCCCAAGGCTATAGCCCACCCGTTTTATCCGCTTGGGGGGGTTTTGGCGCCGCGACCTTCGGGCACTTATTTTTGGGCGCGGCTGTGCCCGCGGCCTATTTTTGTCACACGGAGGCCGCTCGCAAAGTCTCGCCCCATTCCGAGTCCGGCGGACGAACTTGGCCAGCCCCACCCCCCAAGGCTATAGCCCACCCGTTTTATCCGCTTGGGGGGGTTTTGGCGCCGCGACCTTCGGGCGCTTATTTTTGGGCGCGGCTGTGCCCGCGGCCTATTTTTGTCACCCGGAGGCCCCTCGCAAAGTCTCGCCCCATTCCGAGTCCGGCGGACGAACTTGGCCAGCCCCACCCCCCAAGGCTATAGCCCACCCGTTTTTTTGGCCTCTGTCCACTGGGGGTTATGGCGCCCCGACCTTCGGGCGGTTATTTTTGGGCGCGGCTGTGCCCGCGGCCTATTTTTGGCACACGGAGGCCGCTAGCAAAGTCTCGCCCCATTCCGAGTCCGGCGGACGAACTTCGCCAGCCCCACCCCCCAAGGCTATAGCCCACCCGTTTTATCCGCTTGGGGGGGTTTTGGCGCCGCGACCTTCGGGCGCTTATTTTTGGGCGCGGCTGTGCCCGCGGCCTATTTTTGGCACACGGAGGCCGCTAGCAAAGTCTCGCCCCATTCCGAGTCCGGCGGACGAACTTCGCCAGCCCCACCCCCCAAGGCTATAGCCCACCCGTTTTATCCGCTTGGGGGGGTTTTGGCGCCGCGACCTTCGGGCGCTTATTTTTGGGCGCGGCTGTGCCCGCGGCCTATTTTTGGCACACGGAGGCCGCTCGCAAAGTCTCGCCCCATTCCGAGTCCGGCGGACGAACTTCGCCAGCCCCACCCCCCAAGGCTATAGCCCACCCGTTTTTTTGGCCTTTTTCCGCAGGGGGTTATGGCGCCCCGACCTTCGGGCGGTTATTTTTGGGCGCGGCTGTGCCCGCGGCCTATTTTTGGCACACGGAGGCCGCTCGCAAAGTCTCGCCCCATTCCGAGTCCGGCGGACGAACTTCGCCAGCCCCACCCCCCAAGGCTATAGCCCACCCGTTTTATCCGCTTGGGGGGGTTTTGGCGCCGCGACCTTCGGGCGCTTATTTTTGGGCGCGGCTGTGCCCGCGGCCTATTTTTGGCACACGGAGGCCGCTAGCAAAGTCTCGCCCCATTCCGAGTCCGGCGGACGAACTTCGCCAGCCCCACCCCCCAAGGCTATAGCCCACCCGTTTTTTTTGCCTTTTTCCGCGGGGGGGTTATGGCGCCCCGACCTTCGGGCGGTTATTTTTGGGCGCGGCTGTGCCCGCGGCCTATTTTTGGCACACGGAGGCCGCTAGCAAAGTCTCGCCCCATTCCGAGTCCGGCGGACGAACTTCGCCAGCCCCACCCCCCAAGGCTATAGCCCACCCGTTTTATCCGCTTGGGGGGGTTTTGGCGCCGCGACCTTCGGGCGCTTATTTTTGGGCGCGGCTGTGCCCGCGGCCTATTTTTGTCACCCGGAGGCCCCTCGCAAAGTCTCGCCCCATTCCGAGTCCGGCGGACGAACTTGGCCAGCCCCACCCCCCAAGGCTATAGCCCACCCGTTTTTTTGGCCTTTTTCCGCAGGGGGGTTATGGCGCCCCGACCTTCGGGCGGTTATTTTTGGGCGCGGCTGTGCCCGCGGCCTATTTTTGGCACACGGAGGCCGCTAGCAAAGTCTCGCCCCATTCCGAGTCCGGCGGACGAACTTCGCCAGCCCCACCCCCCAAGGCTATAGCCCACCCGATTTTTGCGCATTTTTGCGCAGGGGGGTTATGGCGCCGCGACCTTCGGGCGGTTATTTTTGGGCGCGGCTGTGCCCGCGGCCTATTTTTGGCACACGGAGGCCGCTAGCAAAGTCTCGCCCCATTCCGAGTCCGGCGGACGAACTTCGCCAGCCCCACCCCCCAAGGCTATAGCCCACCCGTTTTATCCGCTTGGGGGGGTTTTGGCGCCGCGACCTTCGGGCGCTTATTTTTGGGCGCGGCTGTGCCCGCGGCCTATTTTTGGCACACGGAGGCCGCTAGCAAAGTCTCGCCCCATTCCGAGTCCGGCGGACGAACTTCGCCAGCCCCACCCCCCAAGGCTATAGCCCACCCGTTTTATCCGCTTGGGGGGGTTTTGGCGCCGCGACCTTCGGGCGCTTATTTTTGGGCGCGGCTGTGCCCGCGGCCTATTTTTGTCACCCGGAGGCCCCTCGCAAAGTCTCGCCCCATTCCGAGTCCGGCGGACGAACTTGGCCAGCCCCACCCCCCAAGGCTATAGCCCACCCGTTTTTTTGGCCTTTTTCCGCAGGGGGGTTATGGCGCCCCGACCTTCGGGCGGTTATTTTTGGGCGCGGCTGTGCCCGCGGCCTATTTTTGGCACACGGAGGCCGCTAGCAAAGTCTCGCCCCATTCCGAGTCCGGCGGACGAACTTCGCCAGCCCCACCCCCCAAGGCTATAGCCCACCCGTTTTATCCGCTTGGGGGGGTTTGGGCGCCGCGACCTTCGGGCGCTTATTTTTGGGCGCGGCTGTGCCCGCGGCCTATTTTTGGCACACGGAGGCCGCTAGCAAAGTCTCGCCCCATTCCGAGTCCGGCGGACGAACTTCGCCAGCCCCACCCCCCAAGGCTATAGCCCACCCGTTTTATCCGCTTGGGGGGTTTTGGCGCCGCGACCTTCGGGCGCTTATTTTTGGGCGCGGCTGTGCCCGCGGCCTATTTTTGGCACCCGGAGGCCCCTCGCAAAGTCTCGCCCCATTCCGAGTCCGGCGGACGAACTTGGCCAGCCCCACCCCCCAAGGCTATAGCCCACCCGTTTTTTTGGCCTTTTTCCGCTGGGGGGTTATGGCGCCCCGACCTTCGGGCGGTTATTTTTGGGCGCGGCTGTGCCCGCGGCCTATTTTTGGCACACGGAGGCCGCTAGCAAAGTCTCGCCCCATTCCGAGTCCGGCGGACGAACTTCGCCAGCCCCACCCCCCAAGGCTATAGCCCACCCGTTTTATCCGCTTGGGGGGGTTTTGGCGCCGCGACCTTCGGGCGCTTATTTTTGGGCGCGGCTGTGCCCGCGGCCTATTTTTGTCACCCGGAGGCCCCTCGCAAAGTCTCGCCCCATTCCGAGTCCGGCGGACGAACTTCGCCAGCCCCACCCCCCAAGGCTATAGCCCACCCGTTTTTTTGGCCTTTTTCCGCAGGGGGGTTATGGCGCCCCGACCTTCGGGCGGTTATTTTTGGGCGCGGCTGTGCCCGCGGCCTATTTTTGGCACACGGAGGCCGCTAGCAAAGTCTCGCCCCATTCCGAGTCCGGCGGACGAACTTCGCCAGCCCCACCCCCCAAGGCTATAGCCCACCCGTTTTATCCGCTTGGGGGGGTTTTGGCGCCGCGACCTTCGGGCGCTTATTTTTGGGCGCGGCTGTGCCCGCGGCCTATTTTTGTCACCCGGAGGCCCCTCGCAAAGTCTCGCCCCATTCCGAGTCCGGCGGACGAACTTGGCCAGCCCCACCCCCCAAGGCTATAGCCCACCCGTTTTTTTGGCCTTTTTCCGCAGGGGGGTTATGGCGCCCCGACCTTCGGGCGGTTATTTTTGGGCGCGGCTGTGCCCGCGGCCTATTTTTGGCACACGGAGGCCGCTAGCAAAGTCTCGCCCCATTCCGAGTCCGGCGGACGAACTTCGCCAGCCCCACCCCCCAAGGCTATAGCCCACCCGTTTTTTTGGCCTTTTTCCGCAGGGGGGTTATGGCGCCCCGACCTTCGGGCGGTTATTTTTGGGCGCGGCTGTGCCCGCGGCCTATTTTTTGCACACGGAGGCCGCTAGCAAAGTCTCGCCCCATTCCGAGTCCGGCGGACGAACTTCGCCAGCCCCACCCCCCAAGGCTATAGCCCACCCGTTTTATCCGCTTGGGGGGGTTTTGGCGCCGCGACCTTCGGGCGCTTATTTTTGGGCGCGGCTGTGCCCGCGGCCTATTTTTGGCACACGGAGGCCGCTAGCAAAGTCTCGCCCCATTCCGAGTCCGGCGGACGAACTTCGCCAGCCCCAACCCCAAGGCTATAGCCCACCCGTTTTTTTGGCCTTTTTCCGCTGGGGGGTTATGGCGCCCCGACCTTCGGGCGGTTATTTTTGGGCGCGGCTGTGCCCGCGGCCTATTTTTGGCACACGGAGGCCGCTAGCAAAGTCTCGCCCCATTCCGAGTCCGGCGGACGAACTTCGCCAGCCCCACCCCCCAAGGCTATAGCCCACCCGTTTTATCCGCTTGGGGGGGTTTTGGCGCCGCGACCTTCGGGCGCTTATTTTTGGGCGCGGCTGTGCCCGCGGCCTATTTTTGTCACACGGAGGCCCCTCGCAAAGTCTCGCCCCATTCCGAGTCCGGCGGACGAACTTGGCCAGCCCCACCCCCCAAGGCTATAGCCCACCCGTTTTATCCGCTTGGGGGGGTTTTGGCGCCGCGACCTTCGGGCGCTTATTTTTGGGCGCGGCTGTGCCCGCGGCCTATTTTTGTCACCCGGAGGCCCTCGCAAAGTCTCGCCCCATTCCGAGTCCGGCGGACGAACTTGGCCAGCCCCACCCCCCAAGGCTATAGCCCACCCGTTTTTTTGGCCTTTTTCCGCAGGGGGTTATGGCGCCCCGACCTTCGGGCGGTTATTTTTGGGCGCGGCTGTGCCCGCGGCCTATTTTTGGCACACGGAGGCCGCTCGCAAAGTCTCGCCCCATTCCGAGTCCGGCGGACGAACTTCGCCAGCCCCACCCCCCAAGGCTATAGCCCACCCGTTTTTTTGGCCTTTTTCCGCAGGGGGGTTATGGCGCCCCGACCTTCGGGCGGTTATTTTTGGGCGCGGCTGTGCCCGCGGCCTATTTTTGGCACACGGAGGCCGCTCGCAAAGTCTCGCCCCATTCCGAGTCCGGCGGACGAACTTCGCCAGCCCCACCCCCCAAGGCTATAGCCCACCCGTTTTTTTGGCCTTTTTCCGCAGGGGGGTTATGGCGCCCCGACCTTCGGGCGGTTATTTTTGGGCGCGGCTGTGCCCGCGGCCTATTTTTGGCACACGGAGGCCGCTAGCAAAGTCTCGCCCCATTCCGAGTCCGGCGGACGAACTTCGCCAGCCCCACCCCCCAAGGCTATAGCCCACCCGTTTTATCCGCTTGGGGGGGTTTTGGCGCCGCGACCTTCGGGCGCTTATTTTTGGGCGCGGCTGTTCCCGCGGCCTATTTTTGTCACCCGGATACTCCTCGCAAAGTCTCGCCCCATTCCGAGTCCGGCGGACGAACTTCGCCAGCCCCACCCCCCAAGGCTATAGCCCACCCGTTTTATCCGCTTGGGGGGGTTTTGGCGCCGCGACCTTCGGGCGGTTATTTTTGGGCGCGGCTGTGCCCGCGGCCTATTTTTGGCACACGGAGGCCGCTAGCAAAGTCTCGCCCCATTCCGAGTCCGGCGGACGAACTTCGCCAGCCCCACCCCCCAAGGCTATAGCCCACCCGTTTTATCCGCTTGGGGGGGTTTTGGCGCCGCGACCTTCGGGCGCTTATTTTTGGGCGCGGCTGTGCCCGCGGCCTATTTTTGGCACACGGAGGCCGCTAGCAAAGTCTCGCCCCATTCCGAGTCCGGCGGACGAACTTCGCCAGCCCCACCCCCCAAGGCTATAGCCCACCCGTTTTATCCGCTTGGGGGGGTTCTGGCGCCGCGACCTTCGGGCGCTTATTTTTGGGCGCGGCTGTGCCCGCGGCCTATTTTTGTCGCACGGAGGCCCCTCGCAAAGTCTCGCCCCATTCCGAGTCCGGCGGACGAACTGGGCCATCCCCACCCCCCAAGGCTATAGCCCGCCCGTTTTATCCGCAGGGGGGTTATGGCGCCCCGACCTTCGGGCGCTTATTTTTGGGCGCGGCTATGCCCGCTGCCTATTTTTGACACCCGGAGGCCCCTCGCAAAGTGTCGCCCCATTCCGAGTCCGGCGGACGAACTTCGCCAGCCCCACCCCCCAAGGCTATAGCCCACCCGTTTTATCCGCAGGGGGGTTATGGCGCCCCGACCTTCGGGCGCTTATTTTTGGGCGCGGCTGTGCCCGCGGCCTATTTTTGTCACCCGGAGGCCCCTCGCAAAGTCTCGCCCCATTCCGAGTCCGGCGGACGAACTTGGCCAGCCCCACCCCCCAAGGCTATAGCCCACCCGTTTTATCCGCAGGGGGGTTATGGCGCCCCGACCTTCGGGCGCTTATTTTTGGGCGCGGCTGTGCCCGCGGCCTATTTTTGGCACACGGAGGCCGCTAGCAAAGTCTCGCCCCATTCCGAGTCCGGCGGACGAACTTCGCCAGCCCCACCCCCCAAGGCTATAGCCCACCCGTTTTATCCGCTTGGGGGGGTTTTGGCGCCGCGACCTTCGGGCGCTTATTTTTGGGCGCGGCTGTGCCCGCGGCCTATTTTTGGCACACGGAGGCCGCTCGCAAAGTCTCGCCCCATTCCGAGTCCGGCGGACGAACTTCGCCAGCCCCACCCCCCAAGGCTATAGCCCACCCGTTTTATCCGCTTGGGGGGGTTTTGGCGCCGCGACCTTCGGGCGGTTATTTTTGGGCGCGGCTGTGCCCGCGGCCTATTTTTGGCACACGGAGGCCGCTAGCAAAGTCTCGCCCCATTCCGAGTCCGGCGGACGAACTTCGCCAGCCCCACCCCCCAAGGCTATAGCCCACCCGTTTTATCCGCTTGGGGGGGTTTTGGCGCCGCGACCTTCGGGCGCTTATTTTTGGGCGCGGCTGTGCCCGCGGCCTATTTTTGGCACACGGAGGCCGCTAGCAAAGTCTCGCCCCATTCCGAGTCCGGCGGACGAACTTCGCCAGCCCCACCCCCCAAGGCTATAGCCCACCCGTTTTATCCGCTTGGGGGGGTTTTGGCGCCGCGACCTTCGGGCGCTTATTTTTGGGCGCGGCTGTGCCCGCGGCCTATTTTTGTCACCCGGAGGCCCCTCGCAAAGTCTCGCCCCATTCCGAGTCCGGCGGACGAACTTGGCCAGCCCCCCCCCAACGCTATAGCCCACCCGTTTTTTTGGCCTTTTTCCGCAGGGGGGTTATGGCGCCCCGACCTTCGGGTGGTTATTTTTGGGCGCGGCTGTGCCCGCGGCCTATTTTTGGCACACGGAGGCCGCTAGCAAAGTCTCGCCCCATTCCGAGTCCGGCGGACGAACTTCGCCAGCCCCACCCCCCAAGGCTATAGCCCACCCGTTTTTTTGGCCTTTTTCCGCGGGGGGGTTATGGCGCCCCGACCTTCGGGCGGTTATTTTTGGGCGCGGCTGTGCCCGCGGCCTATTTTTGGCACACGGAGGCCGCTCGCAAAGTCTCGCCCCATTCCGAGTCCGGCGGACGAACTTCGCCAGCCCCACCCCCCAAGGCTATAGCCCACCCGTTTTTTTGGCCTTTTTCCGCAGGGGGGTTATGGCGCCCCGACCTTCGGGCGGTTATTTTTGGGCGCGGCTGTGCCCGCGGCCTATTTTTGGCACACGGAGGCCGCTAGCAAAGTCTCGCCCCATTCCGAGTCCGGCGGACGAACTTCGCCAGCCCCACCCCCCAAGGCTATAGCCCACCCGTTTTATCCGCTTGGGGGGGTTTTGGCGCCGCGACCTTCGGGCGCTTATTTTTGGGCGCGGCTCTGCCCGCGGCCTATTTTTGTCACCCGGAGGCCCTCGCAAAGTCTCCCCCCATTCCGAGTCCGGCGGACGAACTTCGCCAGCCCCACCCCCCAAGGCTATAGCCCACCCGTTTTTATCCGCTTGGGGGGGTTTTGGCGCCGCGACCTTCGGGCGGTTATTTTTGGGCGCGGCTGTGCCCGCGGCCTATTTTTGGCACACGGAGGCCGCTAGCAAAGTCTCGCCCCATTCCGAGTCCGGCGGACGAACTTCGCCAGCCCCACCCCCCAAGGCTATAGCCCACCCGTTTTATCCGCTTGGGGGGGTTTTGGCGCCGCGACCTTCGGGCGCTTATTTTTGGGCGCGGCTGTGCCCGCGGCCTATTTTTGGCACACGGAGGCCGCTCGCAAAGTCTCGCCCCATTCCGAGTCCGGCGGACGAACTTCGCCAGCCCCACCCCCCAAGGCTATAGCCCACCCGTTTTATCCGCTTGGGGGGGTTTTGGCGCCGCGACCTTCGGGCGCTTATTTTTGGGCGCGGCTGTGCCCGCGGCCTATTTTTGTCACCCGGAGGCCCCTCGCAAAGTCTCGCCCCATTCCGAGTCCGGCGGACGAACTTGGCCAGCCCCACCCCCCAAGGCTATAGCCCACCCGTTTTCCGCTGGGGGGTTTTGGCGCGCCGACCTTCGGGCGCTTATTTTTGGGCGCGGCTGTGCCCGCGGCCTATTTTTGGCACACGGAGGCCCCTCGCAAAGTCTCGCCCCATTCCGAGTCCGGCGGACGAACTTCGCCAGCCCCACACCCCAAGGCTATAGCCCACCCGTTTTTTTGGCCTTTTTCCGAGGGTGGTTATGGGGCCCCGACCTTCGGGCGGTTATTTTTGGGCGCGGCTGTGCCCGCGGCCTATTTTTGGCACACGGAGGCCCCTAGCAAAGTCTCGCCCCATTCCGAGTCCGGCGGACGAACTTCGCCAGCCCCACCCCCCAAGGCTATAGCCCACCCGTTTTATCCGCTTGGGGGGGTTTTGGCGCCGCGACCTTCGGGCGCTTATTTTTGGGCGCGGCTGTGCCCGCGGCCTATTTTTGGCACACGGAGGCCGCTAGCAAAGTCTCGCCCCATTCCGAGTCCGGCGGACGAACTTCGCCAGCCCCACCCCCCAAGGCTATAGCCCACCCGTTTTATCCGCTTGGGGGGGTTTTGGCGCCGCGACCTTCGGGCGGTTATTTTTGGGCGCGGCTGTGCCCGCGGCCTATTTTTGGCACACGGAGGCCGCTCGCAAAGTCTCGCCCCATTCCGAGTCCGGCGGACGAACTTCGCCAGCCCCACCCCCCAAGGCTATAGCCCACCCGTTTTATCCGCTTGGGGGGGTTTTGGCGCCGCGACCTTCGGGCGGTTATTTTTGGGCGCGGCTGTGCCCGCGGCCTATTTTTGGCACACGGAGGCCGCTAGCAAAGTCTCGCCCCATTCCGAGTCCGGCGGACGAACTTCGCCAGCCCCACCCCCCAAGGCTATAGCCCACCCGTTTTATCCGCTTGGGGGGGTTTTGGCGCCGCGACCTTCGGGCGCTTATTTTTGGGCGCGGCTGTGCCCGCGGCCTATTTTTGGCACACGGAGGCCGCTAGCAAAGTCTCGCCCCATTCCGAGTCCGGCGGACGAACTTCGCCAGCCCCACCCCCCAAGGCTATAGCCCACCCGTTTTATCCGCTTGGGGGGGTTTTGGCGCCGCGACCTTCGGGCGGTTATTTTTGGGCGCGGCTGTGCCCGCGGCCTATTTTTGTCACCCGGAGGCCCCTCGCAAAGTCTCGCCCCATTCCGAGTCCGGCGGACGAACTTGGCCAGCCCCACCCCCCAAGGCTATAGCCCACCCGTTTTTTTGGCCTTTTTCCGCAGGGGGTTATGGCGCCCCGACCTTCGGGCGGTTATTTTTGGGCGCGGCTGTGCCCGCGGCCTATTTTTGGCACACGGAGGCCGCTAGCAAAGTCTCGCCCCATTCCGAGTCCGGCGGACGAACTTCGCCAGCCCCACCCCCCAAGGCTATAGCCCACCCGTTTTTTTGGCCTTTTTCCGCAGGGGGGTTATGGCGCCCCGACCTTCGGGCGGTTATTTTTGGGCGCGGCTGTGCCCGCGGCCTATTTTTGGCACACGGAGGCCGCTAGCAAAGTCTCGCCCCATTCCGAGTCCGGCGGACGAACTTCGCCAGCCCCACCCCCCAAGGCTATAGCCCACCCGTTTTATCCGCTTGGGGGGGTTTTGGCGCCGCGACCTTCGGGCGCTTATTTTTGGGCGCGGCTGTGCCCGCGGCCTATTTTTGTCACACGGAGGCCCCTCGCAAAGTCTCGCCCCATTCCGAGTCCGGCGGACGAACTTCGCCAGCCCCACCCCCCAAGGCTATAGCCCACCCGTTTTATCCGCTTGGGGGGGTTTTGGCGCCGCGACCTTCGGGCGGTTATTTTTGGGCGCGGCTGTGCCCGCGGCCTATTTTTGGCACACGGAGGCCGCTCGCAAAGTCTCGCCCCATTCCGAGTCCGGCGGACGAACTTCGCCAGCCCCACCCCCCAAGGCTATAGCCCACCCGTTTTTTTGGCCTTTTTCCGCAGGGGGGTTATGGCGCCCCGACCTTCGGGCGGTTATTTTTGGGCGCGGCTGTGCCCGCGGCCTATTTTTGGCACACGGAGGCCGCTAGCAAAGTCTCGCCCCATTCCGAGTCCGGCGGACGAACTTCGCCAGCCCCACCCCCCAAGGCTATAGCCCACCCGTTTTATCCGCTTGGGGGGGTTTTGGCGCCGCGACCTTCGGGCGCTTATTTTTGGGCGCGGCTGTGCCCGCGGCCTATTTTTGTCACCCGGAGGCCCCTCGCAAAGTCTCGCCCCATTCCGAGTCCGGCGGACGAACTTGGCCAGCCCCACCCCCCAAGGCTATAGCCCACCCGTTTTATCCGCTTGGGGGGGTTTTGGCGCCGCGACCTTCGGGCGGTTATTTTTGGGCGCGGCTGTGCCCGCGGCCTATTTTTGGCACACGGAGGCCCCTCGCAAAGTCTCGCCCCATTCCGAGTCCGGCGGACGAACTTGGCCAGCCCCACCCCCCAAGGCTATAGCCCACCCGTTTTTTTGGCCTTTTTCCGCAGGGGGGTTATGGCGCCCCGACCTTCGGGCGGTTATTTTTGGGCGCGGCTGTGCCCGCGGCCTATTTTTGGCACACGGAGGCCGCTAGCAAAGTCTCGCCCCATTCCGAGTCCGGCGGACGAACTTCGCCAGCCCCACCCCCCAAGGCTATAGCCCACCCGTTTTATCCGCTTGGGGGGGTTTTGGCGCCGCGACCTTCGGGCGCTTATTTTTGGGCGCGGCTGTGCCCGCGGCCTATTTTTGGCACCCGGAGGCCCCTCGCAAA
Organism: Citrus maxima; assembly: GCA_029641205.1. Taxonomy (NCBI): domain Eukaryota; kingdom Viridiplantae; phylum Streptophyta; class Magnoliopsida; order Sapindales; family Rutaceae; genus Citrus; species Citrus maxima. The sequence continues at coordinate 35,451,862 of CM056370.1, read as the reverse complement.
GTCTCGCCCCATTCCGAGTCCGGCGGACGAACTTGGCCAGCCCCACCCCCCAAGGCTATAGCCCACCCGTTTTTTTGGCCTTTTTCCGCAGGGGGGTTATGGCGCCCCGACCTTCGGGCGGTTATTTTTGGGCGCGGCTGTGCCCGCGGCCTATTTTTGGCACACGGAGGCCGCTAGCAAAGTCTCGCCCCATTCCGAGTCCGGCGGACGAACTTCGCCAGCCCCACCCCCCAAGGCTATAGCCCACCCGTTTTATCCGCTTGGGGGGGTTTTGGCGCCGCGACCTTCGGGCGCTTATTTTTGGGCGCGGCTGTGCCCGCGGCCTATTTTTGTCACCCGGAGGGCCTCGCAAAGTCTCGCCCCATTCCGAGTCCGGCGGACGAACTTCGCCAGCCCCACCCCCCAAGGCTATAGCCCACCCGTTTTATCCGCTTGGGGGGGTTTTGGCGCCGCGACCTTCGGGCGCTTATTTTTGGGCGCGGCTGTGCCCGCGGCCTATTTTTGGCACACGGAGGCCGCTAGCAAAGTCTCGCCCCATTCCGAGTCCGGCGGACGAACTTCGCCAGCCCCACCCCCCAAGGCTATAGCCCACCCGTTTTATCCGCTTGGGGGGGTTTTGGCGCCGCGACCTTCGGGCGCTTATTTTTGGGCGCGGCTGTGCCCGCGGCCTATTTTTGTCACCCGGAGGCCCCTCGCAAAGTCTCGCCCCATTCCGAGTCCGGCGGACGAACTTGGCCAGCCCCACCCCCCAAGGCTATAGCCCACCCGTTTTATCCGCTTGGGGGGGTTTTGGCGCCGCGACCTTCGGGCGGTTATTTTTGGGCGCGGCTGTGCCCGCGGCCTATTTTTGTCACCCGGAGGCCCCTCGCAAAGTCTCGCCCCATTCCGAGTCCGGCGGACGAACTTGGCCAGCCCCACCCCCCAAGGCTATAGCCCACCCGTTTTTTTGGCCTTTTTCCGCAGGGGGGTTATGGCGCCCCGACCTTCGGGCGGTTATTTTTGGGCGCGGCTGTGCCCGCGGCCTATTTTTGGCACACGGAGGCCGCTAGCAAAGTCTCGCCCCATTCCGAGTCCGGCGGACGAACTTCGCCAGCCCCACCCCCCAAGGCTATAGCCCACCCGTTTTTTTGGCCTTTTTCCGCAGGGGGTTATGGCGCCCCGACCTTCGGGCGGTTATTTTTGGGCGCGGCTGTGCCCGCGGCCTATTTTTGGCACACGGAGGCCGCTAGCAAAGTCTCGCCCCATTCCGAGTCCGGCGGACGAACTTCGCCAGCCCCACCCCCCAAGGCTATAGCCCACCCGTTTTATCCGCTTGGGGGGGTTTTGGCGCCCCGACCTTCGGGCGCTTATTTTTGGGCGCGGCTGTGCCCGCGGCCTATTTTTGGCACACGGAGGCCGCTAGCAAAGTCTCGCCCCATTCCGAGTCCGGCGGACGAACTTCGCCAGCCCCACCCCCCAAGGCTATAGCCCACCCGTTTTATCCGCTTGGGGGGGTTTTGGCGCCGCGACCTTCGGGCGCTTATTTTTGGGCGCGGCTGTGCCCGCGGCCTATTTTTGTCACACGGAGGCCGCTCGCAAAGTCTCGCCCCATTCCGAGTCCGGCGGACGAACTTCGCCAGCCCCACCCCCCAAGGCTATAGCCCACCCGTTTTATCCGCTTGGGGGGGTTTTGGCGCCGCGACCTTCGGGCGGTTATTTTTGGGCGCGGCTGTGCCCGCGGCCTATTTTTGTCACCCGGAGGCCCTCGCAAAGTCTCGCCCCATTCCGAGTCCGGCGGACGAACTTCGCCAGCCCCACCCCCCAAGGCTATAGCCCACCCGTTTTTTTGGCCTTTTTCCGCAGGGGGGTTATGGCGCCCCGACCTTCGGGCGGTTATTTTTGGGCGCGGCTGTGCCCGCGGCCTATTTTTGGCACACGGAGGCCGCTAGCAAAGTCTCGCCCCATTCCGAGTCCGGCGGACGAACTTCGCCAGCCCCACCCCCCAAGGCTATAGCCCACCCGTTTTTTTGGCCTTTTTCCGCAGGGGGGTTATGGCGCCCCGACCTTCGGGCGGTTATTTTTGGGCGCGGCTGTGCCCGCGGCCTATTTTTGGCACACGGAGGCCGCTAGCAAAGTCTCGCCCCATTCCGAGTCCGGCGGACGAACTTCGCCAGCCCCACACCCCAAGGCTATAGCCCACCCGTTTTTTTGCCTTTTTCCGCTGGTGGGTTTTGGCGCGCCGACCTTCGGGCGCTTATTTTTGGGCGCGGCTTTACCCGCAGCCTAGTTTTGGCACACGGAGGCCGCTAGCAAAGTCTCGCCCCATTCCGAGTCCGGCGGACGAACTTCGCCAGCCCCACCCCCCAAGGCTATAGCCCACCCGTTTTATCCGCTTGGGGGGGTTTTGGCGCCGCGACCTTCGGGCGCTTATTTTTGGGCGCGGCTGTGCCCGCGGCCTATTTTTGGCACACGGAGGCCGCTAGCAAAGTCTCGCCCCATTCCGAGTCCGGCGGACGAACTTCGCCAGCCCCACCCCCCAAGGCTATAGCCCACCCGTTTTATCCGCTTGGGGGGGTTTGGGCCCCCCGACCTTCGGGCGGTTATTTTTGGGCGCGGCTGTGCCCGCGGCCTATTTTTGGCACACGGAGGCCGCTAGCAAAGTCTCGCCCCATTCCGAGTCCGGCGGACGAACTTCGCCAGCCCCACCCCCCAAGGCTATAGCCCACCCGTTTTATCCGCTTGGGGGGGTTTTGGCGCCGCGACCTTCGGGCGGTTATTTTTGGGCGCGGCTGTGCCCGCGGCCTATTTTTGGCACACGGAGGCCGCTCGCAAAGTCTCGCCCCATTCCGAGTCCGGCGGACGAACTTCGCCAGCCCCACCCCCCAAGGCTATAGCCCACCCGTTTTTTTGGCCTTTTTCCGCAGGGGGGTTATGGCGCCCCGACCTTCGGGCGGTTATTTTTGGGCGCGGCTGTGCCCGCGGCCTATTTTTGGCACACGGAGGCCGCTAGCAAAGTCTCGCCCCATTCCGAGTCCGGCGGACGAACTTCGCCAGCCCCACCCCCCAAGGCTATAGCCCACCCGTTTTATCCGCTTGGGGGGGTTTTGGCGCCGCGACCTTCGGGCGCTTATTTTTGGGCGCGGCTGTGCCCGCGGCCTATTTTTGGCACACGGAGGCCGCTAGCAAAGTCTCGCCCCATTCCGAGTCCGGCGGACGAACTTCGCCAGCCCCACCCCCCAAGGCTATAGCCCACCCGTTTTATCCGCTTGGGGGGGTTTTGGCGCCGCGACCTTCGGGCGCTTATTTTTGGGCGCGGCTGTGCCCGCGGCCTATTTTTGTCACACGGAGGCCCCTCGCAAAGTCTCGCCCCATTCCGAGTCCGGCGGACGAACTTCGCCAGCCCCACCCCCCAAGGCTATAGCCCACCCGTTTTATCCGCTTGGGGGGGTTTTGGCGCCGCGACCTTCGGGCGGTTATTTTTGGGCGCGGCTGTGCCCGCGGCCTATTTTTGGCACACGGAGGCCGCTAGCAAAGTCTCGCCCCATTCCGAGTCCGGCGGACGAACTTCGCCAGCCCCACCCCCCAAGGCTATAGCCCACCCATTTTTTGGCCTTTTTCCGCAGGGGGGTTATGGCGCCCCGACCTTCGGGCGGTTATTTTTGGGCGCGGCTGTGCCCGCGGCCTATTTTTGGCACACGGAGGCCGCTAGCAAAGTCTCGCCCCATTCCGAGTCCGGCGGACGAACTTCGCCAGCCCCACCCCCCAAGGCTATAGCCCACCCGTTTTATCCGCTTGGGGGGGTTTTGGCGCCGCGACCTTCGGGCGCTTATTTTTGGGCGCGGCTGTGCCCGCGGCCTATTTTTGGCACACGGAGGCCGCTCGCAAAGTCTCGCCCCATTCCGAGTCCGGCGGACGAACTTCGCCAGCCCCACCCCCCAAGGCTATAGCCCACCCGTTTTTTTGGCCTTTTTCCGCAGGGGGGTTATGGCGCCCCGACCTTCGGGCGGTTATTTTTGGGCGCGGCTGTGCCCGCGGCCTATTTTTGGCACACGGAGGCCGCTAGCAAAGTCTCGCCCCATTCCGAGTCCGGCGGACGAACTTCGCCAGCCCCACCCCCCAAGGCTATAGCCCACCCGTTTTATCCGCTTGGGGGGGTTTTGGCGCCGCGACCTTCGGGCGCTTATTTTTGGGCGCGGCTGTGCCCGCGGCCTATTTTTGGCACACGGAGGCCGCTAGCAAAGTCTCGCCCCATTCCGAGTCCGGCGGACGAACTTGGCCAGCCCCACCCCCCAAGGCTATAGCCCACCCGTTTTTTTGGCCTTTTTCCGCTTGGGGGTTTTGCCGCCCTGACCTTCGGGCGCTTATTTTTGGGCGCGGCTGTGCCCGCGGCCTATTTTTGGCACACGGAGGCCGCTAGCAAAGTCTCGCCCCATTCCGAGTCCGGCGGACGAACTTCGCCAGCCCCACCCCCCAAGGCTATAGCCCACCCGTTTTTTTTTGCATTTTTCCGCAGGGGTTTATGGCGCCCCGACCTTCGGGCGGTTATTTTTGGGCGCGGCTGTGCCCGCGGCCTATTTTTGGCACACGGAGGCCGCTAGCAAAGTCTCGCCCCATTCCGAGTCCGGCGGACGAACTTCGCCAGCCCCACCCCCCAAGGCTATAGCCCACCCGTTTTATCCGCTTGGGGGGGTTTTTTGCGCAGCGACCTTCGGGCGCTTATTTTTGGGCGCGGCTGTGCCCGCGGCCTATTTTTGTCACCCGGAGGCCCCTCGCAAAGTCTCGCCCCATTCCGAGTCCGGCGGACGAACTTCGCCAGCCCCACCCCCCAAGGCTATAGCCCACCCGTTTTATCCGCTTGGGGGGGTTTTGGCGCCGCGACCTTCGGGCGCTTATTTTTGGGCGCGGCTGTGCCCGCGGCCTATTTTTGTCACACGGAGGCCGCTCGCAAAGTCTCGCCCCATTCCGAGTCCGGCGGACGAACTTCGCCAGCCCCACCCCCCAAGGCTATAGCCCACCCGTTTTATCCGCTTGGGGGGGTTTTGGCGCCGCGACCTTCGGGCGCTTATTTTTGGGCGCGGCTGTGCCCGCGGCCTATTTTTGTCACCCGGAGGCCCCTCGCAAAGTCTCGCCCCATTCCGAGTCCGGCGGACGAACTTCGCCAGCCCCACCCCCCAAGGCTATAGCCCACCCGTTTTTTTGGCCTTTTTCCGCAGGGGGTTATGGCGCCCCGACCTTCGGGCGGTTATTTTTGGGCGCGGCTGTGCCCGCGGCCTATTTTTGGCACACGGAGGCCGCTAGCAAAGTCTCGCCCCATTCCGAGTCCGGCGGACGAACTTCGCCAGCCCCACCCCCCAAGGCTATAGCCCACCCGTTTTTTTGGCCTTTTTCCGCAGGGGGGTTATGGCGCCCCGACCTTCGGGCGGTTATTTTTGGGCGCGGCTGTGCCCGCGGCCTATTTTTGGCACACGGAGGCCGCTCGCAAAGTCTCGCCCCATTCCGAGTCCGGCGGACGAACTTCGCCAGCCCCACCCCCCAAGGCTATAGCCCACCCGTTTTATCCGCTTGGGGGGGTTTTGGCGCCGCGACCTTCGGGCGCTTATTTTTGGGCGCGGCTGTGCCCGCGGCCTATTTTTGGCACACGGAGGCCGCTAGCAAAGTCTCGCCCCATTCCGAGTCCGGCGGACGAACTTCGCCAGCCCCACCCCCCAAGGCTATAGCCCACCCGTTTTATCCGCTTGGGGGGGTTTTGGCGCCGCGACCTTCGGGCGCTTATTTTTGGGCGCGGCTGTGCCCGCGGCCTATTTTTGGCACACGGAGGCCGCTCGCAAAGTCTCGCCCCATTCCGAGTCCGGCGGACGAACTTCGCCAGCCCCACCCCCCAAGGCTATAGCCCACCCGTTTTTTTGGCCTTTTTCCGCAGGGGGGTTATGGCGCCCCGACCTTCGGGCGGTTATTTTTGGGCGCGGCTGTGCCCGCGGCCTATTTTTGGCACACGGAGGCCGCTAGCAAAGTCTCGCCCCATTCCGAGTCCGGCGGACGAACTTCGCCAGCCCCACCCCCCAAGGCTATAGCCCACCCGTTTTATCCGCTTGGGGGGTTTTGGCGCCGCGACCTTCGGGCGCTTATTTTTGGGCGCGGCTGTGCCCGCGGCCTATTTTTGGCACACGGAGGCCGCTAGCAAAGTCTCGCCCCATTCCGAGTCCGGCGGACGAACTTCGCCAGCCCCACCCCCCAAGGCTATAGCCCACCCGTTTTTTTGGCCTTTTTCCGCAGGGGGGTTATGGCGCCCCGACCTTCGGGCGGTTATTTTTGGGCGCGGCTGTGCCCGCGGCCTATTTTTGGCACACGGAGGCCGCTAGCAAAGTCTGGCCCCATTCCGAGTCCGGCGGACGAACTTGGCCAGCCCCACCCCCCAAGGCTATAGCCCACCCGTTTTTTTGGCCTCTTTCCGCAGGGGGTTATGGCGCCCCGACCTTCGGGCGGTTATTTTTGGGCGCGGCGGTGCCCGCGGGCTATTTTTGGCACACGGAGGCCGCTAGCAAAGTCTCGCCCCATTCCGAGTCCGGCGGACGAACTTGGCCAGCCCCACCCCCCAAGGCTATAGCCCACCCGTTTTATCCGCTTGGGGGGGTTTTGGCGCCGCGACCTTCGGGCGCTTATTTTTGGGCGCGGCTGTGCCCGCGGCCTATTTTTGGCACACGGAGGCCGCTAGCAAAGTCTCGCCCCATTCCGAGTCCGGCGGACGAACTTCGCCAGCCCCACCCCCCAAGGCTATAGCCCACCCGTTTTTTTGGCCTTCCGCTGGGGGTTTTGGCGCCGCGACCTTCGGGCGCTTATTTTTGGGCGCGGCTGTGCCCGCGGCCTATTTTTGGCACACGGAGGCCGCTAGCAAAGTCTCGCCCCATTCCGAGTCCGGCGGACGAACTTCGCCAGCCCCACCCCCCAAGGCTATAGCCCACCCGTTTTTTTGGCCTTTTTCCGCAGGGGGTTATGGCGCCCCGACCTTCGGGCGGTTATTTTTGGGCGCGGCTGTGCCCGCGGCCTATTTTTGGCACACGGAGGCCGCTAGCAAAGTCTCGCCCCATTCCGAGTCCGGCGGACGAACTTCGCCAGCCCCACCCCCCAAGGCTATAGCCCACCCGTTTTATCCGCTTGGGGGGTTTTGGCGCCGCGACCTTCGGGCGCTTATTTTTGGGCGCGGCTGTGCCCGCGGCCTATTTTTGTCACCCGGAGGCCCCTCGCAAAGTCTCGCCCCATTCCGAGTCCGGCGGACGAACTTGGCCAGCCCCACCCCCCAAGGCTATAGCCCACCCGTTTTATCCGCTTGGGGGGGTTTTGGCGCCGCGACCTTCGGGCGCTTATTTTTGGGCGCGGCTGTGCCCGCGGCCTATTTTTGTCACCCGGAGGCCCCTCGCAAAGTCTCGCCCCATTCCGAGTCCGGCGGACGAACTTCGCCAGCCCCACCCCCCAAGGCTATAGCCCACCCGTTTTATCCGCTTGGGGGGGTTTTGGCGCCGCGACCTTCGGGCGCTTATTTTTGGGCGCGGCTGTGCCCGCGGCCTATTTTTGTCACCCGGAGGCCGCTCGCAAAGTCTCGCCCCATTCCGAGTCCGGCGGACGAACTTGGCCAGCCCCACCCCCCAAGGCTATAGCCCACCCGTTTTATCCGCTTGGGGGGGTTTTGGCGCCGCGACCTTCGGGCGCTTATTTTTGGGCGCGGCTGTGCCCGCGGCCTATTTTTGTCACCCGGAGGCCGCTCGCAAAGTCTCGCCCCATTCCGAGTCCGGCGGACGAACTTCGCCAGCCCCACCCCCCAAGGCTATAGCCCACCCGTTTTTTTGGCCTTTTTCCGCAGGGGGGTTATGGCGCCCCGACCTTCGGGCGGTTATTTTTGGGCGCGGCTGTGCCCGCGGCCTATTTTTGGCACACGGAGGCCGCTAGCAAAGTCTCGCCCCATTCCGAGTCCGGCGGACGAACTTCGCCAGCCCCACCCCCCAAGGCTATAGCCCACCCGTTTTATCCGCTTGGGGGGGTTTTGGCGCCGCGACCTTCGGGCGCTTATTTTTGGGCGCGGCTGTGCCCGCGGCCTATTTTTGGCACACGGAGGCCGCTAGCAAAGTCTCGCCCCATTCCGAGTCCGGCGGACGAACTTCGCCAGCCCCACCCCCCAAGGCTATAGCCCACCCGTTTTATCCGCTTGGGGGGGTTTTGGCGCCGCGACCTTCGGGCGCTTATTTTTGGGCGCGGCTGTGCCCGCGGCCTATTTTTGTCACACGGAGGCCGCTAGCAAAGTCTCGCCCCATTCCGAGTCCGGCGGACGAACTTCGCCAGCCCCACCCCCCAAGGCTATAGCCCACCCGTTTTATCCGCTTGGGGGGGTTTTGGCGCCGCGACCTTCGGGCGCTTATTTTTGGGCGCGGCTGTGCCCGCGGCCTATTTTTGTCACCCGGAGGCCCCTCGCAAAGTCTCGCCCCATTCCGAGTCCGGCGGACGAACTTCGCCAGCCCCACCCCCCAAGGCTATAGCCCACCCGTTTTATCCGCTTGGGGGGGTTTTGGCGCCGCGACCTTCGGGCGCTTATTTTTGGGCGCGGCTGTGCCCGCGGCCTATTTTTGTCACCCGGAGGCCGCTCGCAAAGTCTCGCCCCATTCCGAGTCCGGCGGACGAACTTGGCCAGCCCCACCCCCCAAGGCTATAGCCCACCCGTTTTTTTGGCCTTTTTCCGCAGGGGGGTTTTGGCGCCGCGACCTTCGGGCGCTTATTTTTGGGCGCGGCTGTGCCCGCGGCCTATTTTTGGCACACGGAGGCCGCTAGCAAAGTCTCGCCCCATTCCGAGTCCGGCGGACGAACTTCGCCAGCCCCACCCCCCAAGGCTATAGCCCACCCGTTTTTTTGGCCTTTTTCCGCAGGGGTTTTGGCGCCCCGACCTTCGGGCGGTTATTTTTGGGCGCGGCTGTGCCCGCGGCCTATTTTTGGCACACGGAGGCCGCTAGCAAAGTCTCGCCCCATTCCGAGTCCGGCGGACGAACTTCGCCAGCCCCACCCCCCAAGGCTATAGCCCACCCGTTTTTTTGGCCTTTTTCCGCAGTGGGGTCATGGCGCCGCGACCTTCGGGCGCTTATTTTTGGGCGCGGCTGTGCCCGCGGCCTATTTTTGGCACACGGAGGCCCCTCGCAAAGTCTCGCCCCATTCCGAGTCCGGCGGACGAACTTCGCCAGCCCCACCCCCCAAGGCTATAGCCCACCCGTTTTATCCGCTTGGGGGGGTTTTGGCGCCGCGACCTTCGGGCGCTTATTTTTGGGCGCGGCTGTGCCCGCGGCCTATTTTTGGCACACGGAGGCCGCTAGCAAAGTCTCGCCCCATTCCGAGTCCGGCGGACGAACTTCGCCAGCCCCACCCCCCAAGGCTATAGCCCACCCGTTTTATCCGCTTGGGGGGGTTTTGGCGCCGCGACCTTCGGGCGCTTATTTTTGGGCGCGGCTGTGCCCGCGGCCTATTTTTGGCACACGGAGGCCGCTAGCAAAGTCTCGCCCCATTCCGAGTCCGGCGGACGAACTTCGCCAGCCCCACCCCCCAAGGCTATAGCCCACCCGTTTTTTGGCCTTTTTCCGCAGGGGGGTTATGGCGCCCCGACCTTCGGGCGGTTATTTTTGGGCGCGGCTGTGCCCGCGGCCTATTTTTGGCACACGGAGGCCGCTAGCAAAGTCTCGCCCCATTCCGAGTCCGGCGGACGAACTTCGCCAGCCCCACCCCCCAAGGCTATAGCCCACCCGTTTTATCCGCTTGGGGGGGTTTTGGCGCCGCGACCTTCGGGCGCTTATTTTTGGGCGCGGCTGTGCCCGCGGCCTATTTTTGGCACACGGAGGCCGCTAGCAAAGTCTCGCCCCATTCCGAGTCCGGCGGACGAACTTCGCCAGCCCCACCCCCCAAGGCCATAGCCCACCCGTTTTTTTGGCCTCTTTCCGCAGGGGGGTTATGGCGCCGCGACCTTCGGGCGCTTATTTTTGGGCGCGGCTGTGCCCGCGGCCTATTTTTGGCACACGGAGGCCGCTAGCAAAGTCTCGCCCCATTCCGAGTCCGGCGGACGAACTTCGCCAGCCCCACCCCCCAAGGCTATAGCCCACCCGTTTTATCCGCTTGGGGGGGTTTTGGCGCCGCGACCTTCGGGCGCTTATTTTTGGGCGCGGCTGTGCCCGCGGCCTATTTTTGGCACACGGAGGCCGCTAGCAAAGTCTCGCCCCATTCCGAGTCCGGCGGACGAACTTCGCCAGCCCCACCCCCCAAGGCTATAGCCCACCCGTTTTTTTGGCCTTTTTCCGCAGGGGGGTTATGGCGCCCCGACCTTCGGGCGGTTATTTTTGGGCGCGGCTGTGCCCGCGGCCTATTTTTGGCACACGGAGGCCGCTAGCAAAGTCTCGCCCCATTCCGAGTCCGGCGGACGAACTTCGCCAGCCCCACCCCCCAAGGCTATAGCCCACCCGTTTTTTTGGCCTTTTTCCGCAGGGGGGTTATGGCGCCCCGACCTTCGGGCGGTTATTTTTGGGCGCGGCTGTGCCCGCGGCCTATTTTTGGCACACGGAGGCCGCTAGCAAAGTCTCGCCCCATTCCGAGTCCGGCGGACGAACTTCGCCAGCCCCACCCCCCAAGGCTATAGCCCACCCGTTTTATCCGCTTGGGGGGTTTTTGGCGCCGCGACCTTCGGGCGCTTATTTTTGGGCGCGGCTGTGCCCGCGGCCTATTTTTGTCACCCGGAGGCCCCTCGCAAAGTCTCGCCCCATTCCGAGTCCGGCGGACGAACTTCGCCAGCCCCACCCCCCAAGGCTATAGCCCACCCGTTTTATCCGCTTGGGGGGGTTTTGGCGCCGCGACCTTCGGGTGCTTATTTTTGGGCGCGGCTGTGCCCGCGGCCTATTTTTGTCACCCGGAGGCCCCTCGCAAAGTCTCGCCCCATTCCGAGTCCGGCGGACGAACTTCGCCAGCCCCACCCCCCAAGGCTATAGCCCACCCGTTTTATCCGCTTGGGGGGGTTTTGGCGCCGCGACCTTCGGGCGCTTATTTTTGGGCGCGGCTGTGCCCGCGGCCTATTTTTGTCACCCGGAGGCCGCTCGCAAAGTCTCGCCCCATTCCGAGTCCGGCGGACGAACTTCGCCAGCCCCACCCCCCAAGGCTATAGCCCACCCGTTTTATCCGCTTGGGGGGGTTTTGGCGCCGCGACCTTCGGGCGCTTATTTTTGGGCGCGGCTGTGCCCGCGGCCTATTTTTGTCACCCGGAGGCCGCTCGCAAAGTCTCGCCCCATTCCGAGTCCGGCGGACGAACTTGGCCAGCCCCACCCCCCAAGGCTATAGCCCACCCGTTTTTTTGGCCTTTTTCCGCAGGGGGGTTATGGCGCCCCGACCTTCGGGCGCTTATTTTTGGGCGCGGCTGTGCCCGCGGCCTATTTTTGGCACACGGAGGCCGCTAGCAAAGTCTCGCCCCATTCCGAGTCCGGCGGACGAACTTCGCCAGCCCCACCCCCCAAGGCTATAGCCCACCCGTTTTATCCGCTTGGGGGGGTTTTGGCGCCGCGACCTTCGGGCGCTTATTTTTGGGCGCGGCTGTGCCCGCGGCCTATTTTTGGCACACGGAGGCCGCTAGCAAAGTCTCGCCCCATTCCGAGTCCGGCGGACGAACTTCGCCAGCCCCACCCCCCAAGGCTATAGCCCACCCGTTTTATCCGCTTGGGGGGGTTTTGGCGCCGCGACCTTCGGGCGCTTATTTTTGGGCGCGGCTGTGCCCGCGGCCTATTTTTGGCACACGGAGGCCGCTAGCAAAGTCTCGCCCCATTCCGAGTCCGGCGGACGAACTTCGCCAGCCCCACCCCCCAAGGCTATAGCCCACCCGTTTTATCCGCTTGGGGGGGTTTTGGCGCCGCGACCTTCGGGCGCTTATTTTTGGGCGCGGCTGTGCCCGCGGCCTATTTTTGTCACCCGGAGGCCCCTCGCAAAGTCTCGCCCCATTCCGAGTCCGGCGGACGAACTTCGCCAGCCCCACCCCCCAAGGCTATAGCCCACCCGTTTTATCCGCTTGGGGGGGTTTTGGCGCCGCGACCTTCGGGCGCTTATTTTTGGGCGCGGCTGTGCCCGCGGCCTATTTTTGTCACCCGGAGGCCGCTCGCAAAGTCTCGCCCCATTCCGAGTCCGGCGGACGAACTTCGCCAGCCCCACCCCCCAAGGCTATAGCCCACCCGTTTTATCCGCTTGGGGGGTTTTGGCGCCGCGACCTTCGGGCGCTTATTTTTGGGCGCGGCTGTGCCCGCGGCCTATTTTTGTCACCCGGAGGCCCCTAGCAAAGTCTCGCCCCATTCCGAGTCCGGCGGACGAACTTCGCCAGCCCCACCCCCCAAGGCTATAGCCCACCCGTTTTTTTGGCCTTTTTCCGCAGGGGGTTATGGCGCCCCGACCTTCGGGCGGTTATTTTTGGGCGCGGCTGTGCCCGCGGCCTATTTTTGGCACACGGAGGCCGCTAGCAAAGTCTCGCCCCATTCCGAGTCCGGCGGACGAACTTCGCCAGCCCCACCCCCCAAGGCTATAGCCCACCCGTTTTTTTGGCCTTTTTCCGCAGGGGGGTTATGGCGCCCCGACCTTCGGGCGCTTATTTTTGGGCGCGGCTGTGCCCGCGGCCTATTTTTGGCACACGGAGGCCGCTCGCAAAGTCTCGCCCCATTCCGAGTCCGGCGGACGAACTTCGCCAGCCCCACCCCCCAAGGCTATAGCCCACCCGTTTTTTTGGCCTTTTTCCGCAGGGGGGTTATGGCGCCGCGACCTTCGGGCGCTTATTTTTGGGCGCGGCTGTGCCCGCGGCCTATTTTTGGCACACGGAGGCCGCTAGCAAAGTCTCGCCCCATTCCGAGTCCGGCGGACGAACTTCGCCAGCCCCACCCCCCAAGGCTATAGCCCACCCGTTTTATCCGCTTGGGGGGGTTTTGGCGCCGCGACCTTCGGGCGCTTATTTTTGGGCGCGGCTGTGCCCGCGGCCTATTTTTGTCACACGGAGGCCGTTCGCAAAGTCTCGCCCCATTCCGAGTCCGGCGGACGAACTTCGCCAGCCCCACCCCCCAAGGCTATAGCCCACCCGTTTTTTTGGCCTTTTTCCGCAGGGGGGTTATGGCGCCCCGACCTTCGGGCGGTTATTTTTGGGCGCGGCTGTGCCCGCGGCCTATTTTTGGCACACGGAGGCCGCTAGCAAAGTCTCGCCCCATTCCGAGTCCGGCGGACGAACTTCGCCAGCCCCACCCCCCAAGGCTATAGCCCACCCGTTTTATCCGCGTGGGGGGTTTGGCGCCGCGACCTTCGGGCGCTTATTTTTGGGCGCTGCTGTGCCCGCGGCCTATTTTTGGCACACGGAGGCCGCTAGCAAAGTCTCGCCCCATTCCGAGTCCGGCGGACGAACTTGGCCAGCCCCACCCCCCAAGGCTATAGCCCACCCGTTTTATCCGCTTGGGGGGGTTTTGGCGCCGCGACCTTCGGGCGCTTATTTTTGGGCGCGGCTGTGCCCGCGGCCTATTTTTGTCACCCGGAGGCCGCTAGCAAAGTCTCGCCCCATTCCGAGTCCGGCGGACGAACTTCGCCAGCCCCACCCCCCAAGGCTATAGCCCACCCGTTTTATCCGCTTGGGGGGGTTTTGGCGCCGCGACCTTCGGGCGCTTATTTTTGGGCGCGGCTGTGCCCGCGGCCTATTTTTGGCACACGGAGGCCGCTAGCAAAGTCTCGCCCCATTCCGAGTCCGGCGGACGAACTTCGCCAGCCCCACCCCCCAAGGCTATAGCCCACCCGTTTTATCCGCTTGGGGGGGTTTTGGCGCCGCGACCTTCGGGCGGTTATTTTTGGGCGCGGCTGTGCCCGCGGCCTATTTTTGGCACACGGAGGCCGCTCGCAAAGTCTCGCCCCATTCCGAGTCCGGCGGACGAACTTCGCCAGCCCCACCCCCCAAGGCTATAGCCCACCCGTTTTATCCGCTTGGGGGGGTTTTGGCGCCGCGACCTTCGGGCGCTTATTTTTGGGCGCGGCTGTGCCCGCGGCCTATTTTTGTCACCCGGAGGCCCCTCGCAAAGTCTCGCCCCATTCCGAGTCCGGCGGACGAACTTCGCCAGCCCCACCCCCCAAGGCTATAGCCCACCCGTTTTATCCGCTTGGGGGGTTTTGGCGCCGCGACCTTCGGGCGCTTATTTTTGGGCGCGGCTGTGCCCGCGGCCTATTTTTGTCACACGGAGGCCCCTCGCAAAGTCTCGCCCCATTCCGAGTCCGGCGGACGAACTTCGCCAGCCCCACCCCCCAAGGCTATAGCCCACCCGTTTTATCCGCTTGGGGGGGTTTTGGCGCCGCGACCTTCGGGCGCTTATTTTTGGGCGCGGCTGTGCCCGCGGCCTATTTTTGTCACCCGGAGGCCCCTCGCAAAGTCTCGCCCCATTCCGAGTCCGGCGGACGAACTTGGCCAGCCCCACCCCCCAAGGCTATAGCCCACCCGTTTTTTTGGCCTTTTTCCGCAGGGGGGTTATGGCGCCCCGACCTTCGGGCGGTTATTTTTGGGCGCGGCTGTGCCCGCGGCCTATTTTTGGCACACGGAGGCCGCTAGCAAAGTCTCGCCCCATTCCGAGTCCGGCGGACGAACTTCGCCAGCCCCACCCCCCAAGGCTATAGCCCACCCGTTTTTTTGGCCTTTTTCCGCTTGGGGGGGTTTTGGCGCCGCGACCTTCGGGCGCTTATTTTTGGGCGCGGCTGTGCCCGCGGCCTATTTTTGGCACACGGAGGCCGCTCGCAAAGTCTCGCCCCATTCCGAGTCCGGCGGACGAACTTCGCCAGCCCCACCCCCCAAGGCTATAGCCCACCCGTTTTATCCGCTTGGGGGGGTTTTGGCGCCGCGACCTTCGGGCGCTTATTTTTGGGCGCGGCTGTGCCCGCGGCCTATTTTTGTCACCCGGAGGCCCCTCGCAAAGTCTCGCCCCATTCCGAGTCCGGCGGACGAACTTCGCCAGCCCCACCCCCCAAGGCTATAGCCCACCCGTTTTATCCGCTTGGGGGGGTTTTGGCGCCGCGACCTTCGGGCGCTTATTTTTGGGCGCGGCTGTGCCCGCGGCCTATTTTTGTCACCCGGAGGCCCCTCGCAAAGTCTCGCCCCATTCCGAGTCCGGCGGACGAACTTCGCCAGCCCCACCCCCCAAGGCTATAGCCCACCCGTTTTTTTGGCCTTTTTCCGCAGGGGGGTTATGGCGCCCCGACCTTCGGGCGGTTATTTTTGGGCGCGGCTGTGCCCGCGGCCTATTTTTGGCACACGGAGGCCGCTAGCAAAGTCTCGCCCCATTCCGAGTCCGGCGGACGAACTTCGCCAGCCCCACCCCCCAAGGCTATAGCCCACCCGTTTTTTTGGCCTTTTTCCGCAGGGGGGTTATGGCGCCCCGACCTTCGGGCGGTTATTTTTGGGCGCGGCTGTGCCCGCGGCCTATTTTTGGCACACGGAGGCCGCTAGCAAAGTCTCGCCCCATTCCGAGTCCGGCGGACGAACTTCGCCAGCCCCACCCCCCAAGGCTATAGCCCACCCGTTTTATCCGCTTGGGGGGGTTTTGGCGCCGCGACCTTCGGGCGCTTATTTTTGGGCGCGGCTGTGCCCGCGGCCTATTTTTGGCACACGGAGGCCGCTAGCAAAGTCTCGCCCCATTCCGAGTCCGGCGGACGAACTTCGCCAGCCCCACCCCCCAAGGCTATAGCCCACCCGTTTTTTTGGCCTTTTTCCGCAGGGGGTTATGGCGCCCCGACCTTCGGGCGGTTATTTTTGGGCGCGGCTGTGCCCGCGGCCTATTTTTGGCACACGGAGGCCGCTAGCAAAGTCTCGCCCCATTCCGAGTCCGGCGGACGAACTTCGCCAGCCCCACCCCCCAAGGCTATAGCCCACCCGTTTTATCCGCTTGGGGGGGTTTTGGCGCCGCGACCTTCGGGCGCTTATTTTTGGGCGCGGCTGTGCCCGCGGCCTATTTTTGTCACCCGGAGGCCCCTCGCAAAGTCTCGCCCCATTCCGAGTCCGGCGGACGAACTTCGCCAGCCCCACCCCCCAAGGCTATAGCCCACCCGTTTTATCCGCTTGGGGGGGGTTTTGGCGCCGCGACCTTCGGGCGCTTATTTTTGGGCGCGGCTGTGCCCGCGGCCTATTTTTGTCACCCGGAGGCCGCTCGCAAAGTCTCGCCCCATTCCGAGTCCGGCGGACGAACTTCGCCAGCCCCACCCCCCAAGGCTATAGCCCACCCGTTTTTTTGGCCTTTTTCCGCAGGGGGGTTATGGCGCCCCGACCTTCGGGCGGTTATTTTTGGGCGCGGCTGTGCCCGCGGCCTATTTTTGGCACACGGAGGCCGCTAGCAAAGTCTCGCCCCATTCCGAGTCCGGCGGACGAACTTCGCCAGCCCCACCCCCCAAGGCTATAGCCCACCCGTTTTTTTGGCCTTTTTCCGCAGGGGGGTTATGGCGCCCCGACCTTCGGGCGGTTATTTTTGGGCGCGGCTGTGCCCGCGGCCTATTTTTGGCACACGGAGGCCGCTAGCAAAGTCTCGCCCCATTCCGAGTCCGGCGGACGAACTTCGCCAGCCCCACCCCCCAAGGCTATAGCCCACCCGTTTTATCCGCTTGGGGGGGTTTTGGCGCCGCGACCTTCGGGCGCTTATTTTTGGGCGCGGCTGTGCCCGCGGCCTATTTTTGGCACACGGAGGCCGCTAGCAAAGTCTCGCCCCATTCCGAGTCCGGCGGACGAACTTCGCCAGCCCCACCCCCCAAGGCTATAGCCCACCCGTTTTTTTGGCCTTTTTCCGCAGGGGGGTTATGGCGCCCCGACCTTCGGGCGGTTATTTTTGGGCGCGGCTGTGCCCGCGGCCTATTTTTGGCACACGGAGGCCGCTAGCAAAGTCTCGCCCCATTCCGAGTCCGGCGGACGAACTTCGCCAGCCCCACCCCCCAAGGCTATAGCCCACCCGTTTTATCCGCTTGGGGGGGTTATGGCGCCGCGACCTTCGGGCGCTTATTTTTGGGCGCGGCTGTGCCCGTGGCCTATTTTTGGCACACGGAGGCCCCTCGCAAAGTCTCGCCCCATTCCGAGTCCGGCGGACGAACTTCGCCAGCCCCACCCCCCAAGGCTATAGCCCACCCGTTTTATCCGCTTGGGGGGGTTTGGCGCCGCGACCTTCGGGCGCTTATTTTTGGGCGCGGCTGTGCCCGCGGCCTATTTTTGTCACCCGGAGGCCCCTCGCAAAGTCTCGCCCCATTCCGAGTCCGGCGGACGAACTTCGCCAGCCCCACCCCCCAAGGCTATAGCCCACCCGTTTTTTTGGCCTTTTTCCGCAGGGGGGTTATGGCGCCCCGACCTTCGGGCGGTTATTTTTGGGCGCGGCTGTGCCCGCGGCCTATTTTTGGCACACGGAGGCCGCTAGCAAAGTCTCGCCCCATTCCGAGTCCGGCGGACGAACTTCGCCAGCCCCACCCCCCAAGGCTATAGCCCACCCGTTTTTTTGGCCTTTTTCCGCAGGGGGGTTATGGCGCCCCGACCTTCGGGCGGTTATTTTTGGGCGCGGCTGTGCCCGCGGCCTATTTTTGGCACACGGAGGCCGCTAGCAAAGTCTCGCCCCATTCCGAGTCCGGCGGACGAACTTCGCCAGCCCCACCCCCCAAGGCTATAGCCCACCCGTTTTATCCGCTTGGGGGGGTTTTGGCGCCGCGACCTTCGGGCGCTTATTTTTGGGCGCGGCTGTGCCCGCGGCCTATTTTTGGCACACGGAGGCCGCTAGCAAAGTCTCGCCCCATTCCGAGTCCGGCGGACGAACTTCGCCAGCCCCACCCCCCAAGGCTATAGCCCACCCGTTTTATCCGCTTGGGGGGGTTTTGGCGCCGCGACCTTCGGGCGGTTATTTTTGGGCGCGGCTGTGCCCGCGGCCTATTTTTGGCACACGGAGGCCGCTAGCAAAGTCTCGCCCCATTCCGAGTCCGGCGGACGAACTTCGCCAGCCCCACCCCCCAAGGCTATAGCCCACCCGTTTTTTTGGCCTTTTTCCATTGGGGGGGTTATGGCGCCCCGACCTTCGGCCGGTTATTTTTGGGCGCGGCTGTGCCCGCGACCTATTTTTGGCACACGGAGGCCGCTCGCAAAGTCTCGCCCCATTCCGAGTCCGGCGGACGAACTTCGCCAGCCCCACCCCCCAAGGCTATAGCCCACCCGTTTTTTTGGCCTTTTTCCGCAGGGGGGTTATGGCGCCCCGACCTTCGGGCGGTTATTTTTGGGCGCGGCTGTGCCCGCGGCCTATTTTTGGCACACGGAGGCCGCTAGCAAAGTCTCGCCCCATTCCGAGTCCGGCGGACGAACTTCGCCAGCCCCACCCCCCAAGGCTATAGCCCACCCGTTTTATCCGCTTGGGGGGGTTTTGGCGCCGCGACCTTCGGGCGCTTATTTTTGGGCGCGGCTGTGCCCGCGGCCTATTTTTGTCACCCGGAGGCCCCTCGCAAAGTCTCGCCCCATTCCGAGTCCGGCGGACGAACTTCGCCAGCCCCACCCCCCAAGGCTATAGCCCACCCGTTTTATCCGCTTGGGGGGGTTTTGGCGCCGCGACCTTCGGGCGCTTATTTTTGGGCGCGGCTGTGCCCGCGGCCTATTTTTGGCACACGGAGGCCGCTAGCAAAGTCTCGCCCCATTCCGAGTCCGGCGGACGAACTTCGCCAGCCCCACCCCCCAAGGCTATAGCCCACCCGTTGTTTTGGCCGCTTTCCGAAGGGGGGTTATGGCGCCCCGACCTTCGGGCGGTTATTTTTGGGCGCGGCTGTGCCCGCGGCCTATTTTTGGCACACGGAGGCCGCTAGCAAAGTCTCGCCCCATTCCGAGTCCGGCGGACGAACTTCGCCAGCCCCACCCCCCAAGGCTATAGCCCACCCGTTTTATCCGCTTGGGGGGGTTTTGGCGCCGCGACCTTCGGGCGCTTATTTTTGGGCGCGGCTGTGCCCGCGGCCTATTTTTGTCACCCGGAGGCCCCTCGCAAAGTCTCGCCCCATTCCGAGTCCGGCGGACGAACTTCGCCAGCCCCACCCCCCAAGGCTATAGCCCACCCGTTTTATCCGCTTGGGGGGGTTTTGGCGCCGCGACCTTCGGGCGGTTATTTTTGGGCGCGGCTGTGCCCGCGGCCTATTTTTGGCACACGGAGGCCGCTAGCAAAGTCTCGCCCCATTCCGAGTCCGGCGGACGAACTTCGCCAGCCCCACCCCCCAAGGCTATAGCCCACCCGTTTTTTTGGCCTTTTTCCGCAGGGGGGTTATGGCGCCGCCGACCTTCGGGCGGTTATTTTTGGGCGCGGCTGTGCCCGCGGCCTATTTTTGGCACACGGAGGCCGCTAGCAAAGTCTCGCCCCATTCCGAGTCCGGCGGACGAACTTCGCCAGCCCCACCCCCCAAGGCTATAGCCCACCCGTTTTATCCGCTTGGGGGGGTTTTGGCGCCGCGACCTTCGGGCGCTTATTTTTGGGCGCGGCTGTGCCCGCGGCCTATTTTTGTCACACGGAGGCCCCTCGCAAAGTCTCGCCCCATTCCGAGTCCGGCGGACGAACTTGGCCAGCCCCACCCCCCAAGGCTATAGCCCACCCGTTTTATCCGCTTGGGGGGGTTTTGGCGCCGCGACCTTCGGGCGCTTATTTTTGGGCGCGGCTGTGCCCGCGGCCTATTTTTGGCACACGGAGGCCGCTAGCAAAGTCTCGCCCCATTCCGAGTCCGGCGGACGAACTTCGCCAGCCCCACCCCCCAAGGCTATAGCCCACCCGTTTTTTTGGCCTTTTTCCGCAGGGGGGTTATGGCGCCCCGACCTTCGGGCGGTTATTTTTGGGCGCGGCTGTGCCCGCGGCCTATTTTTGGCACACGGAGGCCGCTAGCAAAGTCTCGCCCCATTCCGAGTCCGGCGGACGAACTTCGCCAGCCCCACCCCCCAAGGCTATAGCCCACCCGTTTTATCCGCTTGGGGGGGTTTTGGCGCCGCGACCTTCGGGCGCTTATTTTTGGGCGCGGCTGTGCCCGCGGCCTATTTTTGGCACACGGAGGCCGCTAGCAAAGTCTCGCCCCATTCCGAGTCCGGCGGACGAACTTCGCCAGCCCCACCCCCCAAGGCTATAGCCCACCCGTTTTTTTGGCCTTTTTCCGCAGGGGGGTTATGGCGCCCCGACCTTCGGGCGGTTATTTTTGGGCGCGGCTGTGCCCGCGGCCTATTTTTGGCACACGGAGGCCGCTAGCAAAGTCTCGCCCCATTCCGAGTCCGGCGGACGAACTTCGCCAGCCCCACCCCCCAAGGCTATAGCCCACCCGTTTTATCCGCTTGGGGGGGTTTTGGCGCCGCGACCTTCGGGCGCTTATTTTTGGGCGCGGCTGTGCCCGCGGCCTATTTTTGTCACCCGGAGGCCCCTCGCAAAGTCTCGCCCCATTCCGAGTCCGGCGGACGAACTTGGCCAGCCCCACCCCCCAAGGCTATAGCCCACCCGTTTTATCCGCTTGGGGGGGTTTTGGCGCCGCGACCTTCGGGCGCTTATTTTTGGGCGCGGCTGTGCCCGCGGCCTATTTTTGTCACCCGGAGGCCCCTCGCAAAGTCTCGCCCCATTCCGAGTCCGGCGGACGAACTTGGCCAGCCCCACCCCCCAAGGCTATAGCCCACCCGTTTTATCCGCTTGGGGGGGTTTTGGCGCCGCGACCTTCGGGCGCTTATTTTTGGGCGCGGCTGTGCCCGCGGCCTATTTTTGTCACACGGAGGCCCCTCGCAAAGTCTCGCCCCATTCCGAGTCCGGCGGACGAACTTGGCCAGCCCCACCCCCCAAGGCTATAGCCCACCCGTTTTATCCGCTTGGGGGGGTTTTGGCGCCGCGACCTTCGGGCGCTTATTTTTGGGCGCGGCTGTGCCCGCGGCCTATTTTTGGCACACGGAGGCCGCTAGCAAAGTCTCGCCCCATTCCGAGTCCGGCGGACGAACTTCGCCAGCCCCACCCCCCAAGGCTATAGCCCACCCGTTTTTTTGGCCTTTTTCCGCAGGGGGGTTATGGCGCCCCGACCTTCGGGCGGTTATTTTTGGGCGCGGCTGTGCCCGCGGCCTATTTTTGGCACACGGAGGCCGCTAGCAAAGTCTCGCCCCATTCCGAGTCCGGCGGACGAACTTCGCCAGCCCCACCCCCCAAGGCTATAGCCCACCCGTTTTATCCGCTTGGGGGGGTTTTGGCGCCGCGACCTTCGGGCGCTTATTTTTGGGCGCGGCTGTGCCCGCGGCCTATTTTTGGCACACGGAGGCCGCTAGCAAAGTCTCGCCCCATTCCGAGTCCGGCGGACGAACTTCGCCAGCCCCACCCCCCAAGGCTATAGCCCACCCGTTTTTTTGGCCTTTTTCCGCAGGGGGGTTATGGCGCCCCGACCTTCGGGCGGTTATTTTTGGGCGCGGCTGTGCCCGCGGCCTATTTTTGGCACACGGAGGCCGCTAGCAAAGTCTCGCCCCATTCCGAGTCCGGCGGACGAACTTCGCCAGCCCCACCCCCCAAGGCTATAGCCCACCCGTTTTATCCGCTTGGGGGGGTTTTGGCGCCGCGACCTTCGGGCGCTTATTTTTGGGCGCGGCTGTGCCCGCGGCCTATTTTTGTCACCCGGAGGCCCCTCGCAAAGTCTCGCCCCATTCCGAGTCCGGCGGACGAACTTGGCCAGCCCCACCCCCCAAGGCTATAGCCCACCCGTTTTATCCGCTTGGGGGGGTTTTGGCGCCGCGACCTTCGGGCGCTTATTTTTGGGCGCGGCTGTGCCCGCGGCCTATTTTTGGCACACGGAGGCCGCTAGCAAAGTCTCGCCCCATTCCGAGTCCGGCGGACGAACTTCGCCAGCCCCACCCCCCAAGGCTATAGCCCACCCGTTTTTTTGGCCTTTTTCCGCAGGGGGGTTATGGCGCCCCGACCTTCGGGCGGTTATTTTTGGGCGCGGCTGTGCCCGCGGCCTATTTTTGGCACACGGAGGCCGCTAGCAAAGTCTCGCCCCATTCCGAGTCCGGCGGACGAACTTCGCCAGCCCCACCCCCCAAGGCTATAGCCCACCCGTTTTATCCGCTTGGGGGGGTTTTGGCGCCGCGACCTTCGGGCGCTTATTTTTGGGCGCGGCTGTGCCCGCGGCCTATTTTTGTCACCCGGAGGCCCCTCGCAAAGTCTCGCCCCATTCCGAGTCCGGCGGACGAACTTGGCCAGCCCCACCCCCCAAGGCTATAGCCCACCCGTTTTATCCGCTTGGGGGGGTTTTGGCGCCGCGACCTTCGGGCGCTTATTTTTGGGCGCGGCTGTGCCCGCGGCCTATTTTTGTCACCCGGAGGCCCCTCGCAAAGTCTCGCCCCATTCCGAGTCCGGCGGACGAACTTCGGCCAGCCCCACCCCCCAAGGCTATAGCCCACCCGTTTTATCCGCTTGGGGGGGTTTTGGCGCCGCGACCTTCGGGCGCTTATTTTTGGGCGCGGCTGTGCCCGCGGCCTATTTTTGTCACCCGGAGGCCCCTCGCAAAGTCTCGCCCCATTCCGAGTCCGGCGGACGAACTTGGCCAGCCCCACCCCCCAAGGCTATAGCCCACCCGTTTTATCCGCTTGGGGGGGTTTTGGCGCCGCGACCTTCGGGCGCTTATTTTTGGGCGCGGCTGTGCCCGCGGCCTATTTTTGGCACACGGAGGCCGCTAGCAAAGTCTCGCCCCATTCCGAGTCCGGCGGACGAACTTCGCCAGCCCCACCCCCCAAGGCTATAGCCCACCCGTTTTATCCGCTTGGGGGGGTTTTGGCGCCGCGACCTTCGGGCGCTTATTTTTGGGCGCGGCTGTGCCCGCGGCCTATTTTTGTCACCCGGAGGCCCCTAGCAAAGTCTCGCCCCATTCCGAGTCCGGCGGACGAACTTGGCCAGCCCCACCCCCCAAGGCTATAGCCCACCCGTTTTATCCGCTTGGGGGGGTTTTGGCGCCGCGACCTTCGGGCGCTTATTTTTGGGCGCGGCTGTGCCCGCGGCCTATTTTTGTCACCCGGAGGCCCCTCGCAAAGTCTCGCCCCATTCCGAGTCCGGCGGACGAACTTGGCCAGCCCCACCCCCCAAGGCTATAGCCCACCCGTTTTTTTGGCCTTTTTCCGCAGGGGGTTATGGCGCCCCGACCTTCGGGCGGTTATTTTTGGGCGCGGCTGTGCCCGCGGCCTATTTTTGGCACACGGAGGCCGCTCGCAAAGTCTCGCCCCATTCCGAGTCCGGCGGACGAACTTCGCCAGCCCCACCCCCCAAGGCTATAGCCCACCCGTTTTATCCGCTTGGGGGGGTTTTGGCGCCGCGACCTTCGGGCGCTTATTTTTGGGCGCGGCTGTGCCCGCGGCCTATTTTTGGCACACGGAGGCCGCTAGCAAAGTCTCGCCCCATTCCGAGTCCGGCGGACGAACTTGGCCAGCCCCACCCCCCAAGGCTATAGCCCACCCGTTTTTTTGGCCTTTTTCCGCAGGGGGGTTATGGCGCCCCGACCTTCGGGCGGTTATTTTTGGGCGCGGCTGTGCCCGCGGCCTATTTTTGGCACACGGAGGCCGCTAGCAAAGTCTCGCCCCATTCCGAGTCCGGCGGACGAACTTCGCCAGCCCCACCCCCCAAGGCTATAGCCCACCCGTTTTATCCGCTTGGGGGGTTTTGGCGCCGCGACCTTCGGGCGCTTATTTTTGGGCGCGGCTGTGCCCGCGGCCTATTT
Organism: Citrus maxima; assembly: GCA_029641205.1. Classification (NCBI taxonomy): domain Eukaryota; kingdom Viridiplantae; phylum Streptophyta; class Magnoliopsida; order Sapindales; family Rutaceae; genus Citrus; species Citrus maxima. The sequence continues at coordinate 35,428,135 of CM056370.1, read as the reverse complement.
TTGGCACACGGAGGCCGCTAGCAAAGTCTCGCCCCATTCCGAGTCCGGCGGACGAACTTGGCCAGCCCCACCCCCCAAGGCTATAGCCCACCCGTTTTTTTGGCCTTTTTCCGCAGGGGGGTTATGGCGCCCCGACCTTCGGGCGGTTATTTTTGGGCGCGGCTGTGCCCGCGGCCTATTTTTGGCACACGGAGGCCGCTAGCAAAGTCTCGCCCCATTCCGAGTCCGGCGGACGAACTTCGCCAGCCCCACCCCCCAAGGCTATAGCCCACCCGTTTTATCCGCTTGGGGGGGTTTTGGCGCCGCGACCTTCGGGCGCTTATTTTTGGGCGCGGCTGTGCCCGCGGCCTATTTTTGTCACCCGGAGGCCCCTCGCAAAGTCTCGCCCCATTCCGAGTCCGGCGGACGAACTTGGCCAGCCCCACCCCCCAAGGCTATAGCCCACCCGTTTTATCCGCTTGGGGGGGTTTTGGCGCCGCGACCTTCGGGCGCGGCTGTGCCCGCGGCCTATTTTTGGCACACGGAGGCCGCTAGCAAAGTCTCGCCCCATTCCGAGTCCGGCGGACGAACTTCGCCAGCCCCACCCCCCAAGGCTATAGCCCACCCGTTTTTTTGGCCTTTTTCCGCAGGGGGGTTATGGCGCCCCGACCTTCGGGCGGTTATTTTTGGGCGCGGCTGTGCCCGCGGCCTATTTTTGGCACACGGAGGCCGCTAGCAAAGTCTCGCCCCATTCCGAGTCCGGCGGACGAACTTCGCCAGCCCCACCCCCCAAGGCTATAGCCCACCCGTTTTATCCGCTTGGGGGGGTTTTGGCGCCGCGACCTTCGGGCGCTTATTTTTGGGCGCGGCTGTGCCCGCGGCCTATTTTTGGCACACGGAGGCCGCTAGCAAAGTCTCGCCCCATTCCGAGTCCGGCGGACGAACTTCGCCAGCCCCACCCCCCAAGGCTATAGCCCACCCGTTTTTTTGGCCTTTTTCCGCAGGGGGGTTATGGCGCCCCGACCTTCGGGCGGTTATTTTTGGGCGCGGCTGTGCCCGCGGCCTATTTTTGGCACACGGAGGCCGCTAGCAAAGTCTCGCCCCATTCCGAGTCCGGCGGACGAACTTCGCCAGCCCCACCCCCCAAGGCTATAGCCCACCCGTTTTATCCGCTTGGGGGGGTTTTGGCGCCGCGACCTTCGGGCGCTTATTTTTGGGCGCGGCTGTGCCCGCGGCCTATTTTTGTCACCCGGAGGCCCCTCGCAAAGTCTCGCCCCATTCCGAGTCCGGCGGACGAACTTGGCCAGCCCCACCCCCCAAGGCTATAGCCCACCCGTTTTATCCGCTTGGGGGGGTTTTGGCGCCGCGACCTTCGGGCGCTTATTTTTGGGCGCGGCTGTGCCCGCGGCCTATTTTTGTCACACGGAGGCCCCTCGCAAAGTCTCGCCCCATTCCGAGTCCGGCGGACGAACTTGGCCAGCCCCACCCCCCAAGGCTATAGCCCACCCGTTTTTTTGGCCTTTTTCCGCAGGGGGGTTATGGCGCCCCGACCTTCGGGCGGTTATTTTTGGGCGCGGCTGTGCCCGCGGCCTATTTTTGGCACACGGAGGCCGCTAGCAAAGTCTCGCCCCATTCCGAGTCCGGCGGACGAACTTCGCCAGCCCCACCCCCCAAGGCTATAGCCCACCCGTTTTATCCGCTTGGGGGGGTTTCGGCGCCGTGACCTTCGGGCGCTTATTTTTGGGCGCGGCTGTGTCCGCGGCCTATTTTTGTCGACCGGAGGCCCCTCGCAAAGTCTCGCCCCATTCCGAGTCCGGCGGACGAACTTGGCCAGCCCCACCCCCCAAGGCTATAGCCCACCCGTTTTATCCGCTTGGGGGGGTTTTGGCGCCGCGACCTTCGGGCGCTTATTTTTGGGCGCGGCTGTGCCCGCGGCCTATTTTTGGCACACGGAGGCCGCTCGCAAAGTCTCGCCCCATTCCGAGTCCGGCGGACGAACTTCGCCAGCCCCACCCCCCAAGGCTATAGCCCACCCGTTTTTTTGGCCTTTTTCCGCAGGGGGTTATGGCGCCCCGACCTTCGGGCGGTTATTTTTGGGCGCGGCTGTGCCCGCGGCCTATTTTTGGCACACGGAGGCCGCTAGCAAAGTCTCGCCCCATTCCGAGTCCGGCGGACGAACTTCGCCAGCCCCACCCCCCAAGGCTATAGCCCACCCGTTTTTTTGCCATTTTTCTGCTGGGGGGTTTTGGTTCCACGACCTTCGGGCGCTTATTTTTGGGTGCGGCTGTGCCCGCGGCCTATTTTTGTCACACGGAGGCCCCTCGCAAAGTCTCGCCCCATTCCGAGTCCGGCGGACGAACTTCGCCAGCCCCACCCCCCAAGGCTATAGCCCACCCGTTTTATCCGCTTGGGGGGTTTTGGCGCCGCGACCTTCGGGCGCTTATTTTTGGGCGCGGCTGTGCCCGCGGCCTATTTTTGTCACCCGGAGGCCCCTCGCAAAGTCTCGCCCCATTCCGAGTCCGGCGGACGAACTTGGCCAGCCCCACCCCCCAAGGCTATAGCCCACCCGTTTTATCCGCTTGGGGGGGTTTTGGCGCCGCGACCTTCGGGCGCTTATTTTTGGGCGCGGCTGTGCCCGCGGCCTATTTTTGTCACCCGGAGGCCCCTCGCAAAGTCTCGCCCCATTCCGAGTCCGGCGGACGAACTTCGCCAGCCCCACCCCCCAAGGCTATAGCCCACCCGTTTTATCCGCTTGGGGGGGTTTTGGCGCCGCGACCTTCGGGCGCTTATTTTTGGGCGCGGCTGTGCCCGCGGCCTATTTTTGTCACCCGGAGGCCCCTCGCAAAGTCTCGCCCCATTCCGAGTCCGGCGGACGAACTTCGCCAGCCCCACCCCCCAAGGCTATAGCCCACCCGTTTTATCCGCTTGGGGGGGTTTTGGCGCCGCGACCTTCGGGCGCTTATTTTTGGGCGCGGCTGTGCCCGCGGCCTATTTTTGGCACACGGAGGCCGCTCGCAAAGTCTCGCCCCATTCCGAGTCCGGCGGACGAACTTCGCCAGCCCCACCCCCCAAGGCTATAGCCCACCCGTTTTATCCGCTTGGGGGGGTTTTGGCGCCGCGACCTTCGGGCGGTTATTTTTGGGCGCGGCTGTGCCCGCGGCCTATTTTTGGCACACGGAGGCCGCTAGCAAAGTCTCGCCCCATTCCGAGTCCGGCGGACGAACTTCGCCAGCCCCACCCCCCAAGGCTATAGCCCACCCGTTTTATCCGCTTGGGGGGGTTTTGGCGCCGCGACCTTCGGGCGCTTATTTTTGGGCGCGGCTGTGCGCGCGGCCTATTTTTGTCAACCGGAGGCCCCTCGCAAAGTCTCGCCCCATTCCGAGTCCGGCGGACGAACTTCGCCAGCCCCACCCCCCAAGGCTATAGCCCACCCGTTTTATCCGCTTGGGGGGGTTTTGGCGCCGCGACCTTCGGGCGCTTATTTTTGGGCGCGGCTGTGCCCGCGGCCTATTTTTGGCACACGGAGGCCCTCACAAAGTCTCGCCCCTTTCCGAGTCCGGCGGACGAACTTCGCCAGCCCCACATCCCAAGGCTATAGCCCACCCGTTCTATCCGCTTTTGGGGGGTTTGGCGCCGCGACCTTCGGGCGGTTATTTTTGGGCGCGGCTGTGCCCGCGGCCTATTTTTGGCACACGGAGGCCGCTAGCAAAGTCTCGCCCCATTCCGAGTCCGGCGGACGAACTTCGCCAGCCCCACCCCCCAAGGCTATAGCCCACCCGTTTTATCCGCTTGGGGGGGTTTTGGCGCCGCGACCTTCGGGCGCTTATTTTTGGGCGCGGCTGTGCCCGCGGCCTATTTTTGTAACCTGGAGGCCCCTCGCAAAGTCTCGCCCCATTCCGAGTCCGGCGGACGAACTTGGCCAGCCCCACCCCCCAAGGCTATAGCCCACCCGTTTTATCCGCTTGGGGGGGTTTTGGCGCCGCGACCTTCGGGCGCTTATTTTTGGGCGCGGCTGTGCCCGCGGCCTATTTTTGGCACACGGAGGCCCCTCGCAAAGTCTCGCCCCATTCCGAGTCCGGCGGACGAACTTCGCCAGCCCCACCCCCCAAGGCTATAGCCCACCCGTTTTATCCGCTTTGGGGGGTTTTGGCGCCGCGACCTTCGGGCGCTTATTTTTGGGCGCGGCTGTGCCCGCGGCCTATTTTTGTCACCCGGAGGCCCCTCGCAAAGTCTCGCCCCATTCCGAGTCCGGCGGACGAACTTGGCCAGCCCCACCCCCCAAGGCTATAGCCCACCCGTTTTTTTGGCCTTTTTCCGCAGGGGGGTTATGGCGCCCCGACCTTCGGGCGGTTATTTTTGGGCGCGGCTGTGCCCGCGGCCTATTTTTGGCACACGGAGGCCGCTAGCAAAGTCTCGCCCCATTCCGAGTCCGGCGGACGAACTTCGCCAGCCCCACCCCCCAAGGCTATAGCCCACCCGTTTTATCCGCTTGGGGGGGTTTTGGCGCCGCGACCTTCGGGCGCTTATTTTTGGGCGCGGCTGTGCCTGCGGCCTATTTTTGTCATCCGGAAGCCCCTCGCAAAGTCTCGCCCCATTCCGAGTCCGGCGGACGAACTTGGCCGGCCCCACCCCCCAAGGCTATAGCCCACCCGTTTTATCCGCTTGGGGGGGTTTTGGCGCCGCGACCTTCGGGCGCTTATTTTTGGGCGCGGCTGTGCCCGCGGCCTATTTTTGGCACACCGGAGGCCCCTCGCAAAGTCTCGCCCCATTCCGAGTCCGGCGGACGAACTTGGCCAGCCCCACCCCCCAAGGCTATAGCCCACCCGTTTTATCCGCTTGGGGGGGTTTTGGCGCCGCGACCTTCGGGCGCTTATTTTTGGGCGCGGCTGTGCCCGCGGCCTATTTTTGTCACACGGAGGCCCCTCGCAAAGTCTCGCCCCATTCCGAGTCCGGCGGACGAACTTCGCCAGCCCCACCCCCCAAGGCTATAGCCCACCCGTTTTTTTGGCCTTTTTCCGCAGGGGGGTTATGGCGCCCCCACCTTCGGGCGGTTATTTTTGGGCGCGGCTGTGCCCGCGGCCTATTTTTGGCACACGGAGGCCGCTAGCAAAGTCTCGCCCCATTCCGAGTCCGGCGGACGAACTTCGCCAGCCCCACCCCCCAAGGCTATAGCCCACCCGTTTTATCCGCTTGGGGGGGTTTTGGCGCCGCGACCTTCGGGCGCTTATTTTTGGGCGCGGCTGTGCCCGCGGCCTATTTTTGGCACACGGAGGCCGCTAGCAAAGTCTCGCCCCATTCCGAGTCCGGCGGACGAACTTGGCCAGCCCCACCCCCCAAGGCTATAGCCCACCCGTTTTTTTGGCCTTTTTCCGCAGGGGGGTTATGGCGCCCCGACCTTCGGGCGGTTATTTTTGGGCGCGGCTGTGCCCGCGGCCTATTTTTGGCACACGGAGGCCGCTAGCAAAGTCTCGCCCCATTCCGAGTCCGGCGGACGAACTTCGCCAGCCCCACCCCCCAAGGCTATAGCCCACCCGTTTTATCCGCTTGGGGGGGTTTTGGCGCCGCGACCTTCGGGCGCTTATTTTTGGGCGCGGCTGTGCCCGCGGCCTATTTTTGTCACCCGGAGGCCCCTCGCAAAGTCTCGCCCCATTCCGAGTCCGGCGGACGAACTTGGCCAGCCCCACCCCCCAAGGCTATAGCCCACCCGTTTTATCCGCTTGGGGGGGTTTTGGCGCCGCGACCTTCGGGCGCTTATTTTTGGGCGCGGCTGTGCCCGCGGCCTATTTTTGGCACACGGAGGCCGCTAGCAAAGTCTCGCCCCATTCCGAGTCCGGCGGACGAACTTCGCCAGCCCCACCCCCCAAGGCTATAGCCCACCCGTTTTTTTGGCCTTTTTCCGCAGGGGGGTTATGGCGCCCCGACCTTCGGGCGGTTATTTTTGGGCGCGGCTGTGCCCGCGGCCTATTTTTGGCACACGGAGGCCGCTAGCAAAGTCTCGCCCCATTCCGAGTCCGGCGGACGAACTTCGCCAGCCCCACCCCCCAAGGCTATAGCCCACCCGTTTTATCCGCTTGGGGGGGTTTTGGCGCCGCGACCTTCGGGCGCTTATTTTTGGGCGCGGCTGTGCCCGCGGCCTATTTTTGGCACACGGAGGCCGCTAGCAAAGTCTCGCCCCATTCCGAGTCCGGCGGACGAACTTCGCCAGCCCCACCCCCCAAGGCTATAGCCCACCCGTTTTTTTGGCCTTTTTCCGCAGGGGGGTTATGGCGCCCCGACCTTCGGGCGGTTATTTTTGGGCGCGGCTGTGCCCGCGGCCTATTTTTGGCACACGGAGGCCGCTAGCAAAGTCTCGCCCCATTCCGAGTCCGGCGGACGAACTTCGCCAGCCCCACCCCCCAAGGCTATAGCCCACCCGTTTTATCCGCTTGGGGGGGTTTTGGCGCCGCGACCTTCGGGCGCTTATTTTTGGGCGCGGCTGTGCCCGCGGCCTATTTTTGTCACCCGGAGGCCCCTCGCAAAGTCTCGCCCCATTCCGAGTCCGGCGGACGAACTTGGCCAGCCCCACCCCCCAAGGCTATAGCCCACCCGTTTTATCCGCTTGGGGGGGTTTTGGCGCCGCGACCTTCGGGCGCTTATTTTTGGGCGCGGCTGTGCCCGCGGCCTATTTTTGTCACCCGGAGGCCCCTCGCAAAGTCTCGCCCCATTCCGAGTCCGGCGGACGAACTTGGCCAGCCCCACCCCCCAAGGCTATAGCCCACCCGTTTTTTTGGCCTTTTTCCGCAGGGGGGTTTTGGCGCCGCGACCTTCGGGCGGTTATTTTTGGGCGCGGCTGTGCCCGCGGCCTATTTTTGGCACACGGAGGCCGCTAGCAAAGTCTCGCCCCATTCCGAGTCCGGCGGACGAACTTCGCCAGCCCCACCCCCCAAGGCTATAGCCCACCCGTTTTATCCGCTTGGGGGGGTTTTGGCGCCGCGACCTTCGGGCGCTTATTTTTGGGCGCGGCTGTGCCCGCGGCCTATTTTTGTCACCCGGAGGCCTCTAGCAAAGTCTCGCCCCATTCCGAGTCCGGCGGACGAACTTGGCCAGCCCCACCCCCCAAGGCTATAGCCCACCCTTTGTTTTGGGCTTTTTCCGCTTGGGGGGGTTTTGGCGCCCCGACCTTCGGGCGGTTATTTTTGGGCGCGGCTGTGCCCGCGGCCTATTTTTGGCACACGGAGGCCGCTAGCAAAGTCTCGCCCCATTCCGAGTCCGGCGGACGAACTTCGCCAGCCCCACCCCCCAAGGCTATAGCCCACCCGTTTTATCCGCTTGGGGGGGTTTTGGCGCCCCGACCTTCGGGTGCTTATTTTTGGGCGCGGCTGTGCCCGCGGCCTATTTTTGGCACACGGAGGCCGCTAGCAAAGTCTCGCCCCATTCCGAGTCCGGTGGACGAACTTCGCCAGCCCCACCCCCCAAGGCTATAGCCCACCCGTTTTTTTGGCCTTTTTCCGGAGGGGGGTTATGGCGCCCCGACCTTCGGGCGGTTATTTTTGGGCGCGGCTGTGCCCGCGGCCTATTTTTGGCACACGGAGGCCGCTAGCAAAGTCTCGCCCCATTCCGAGTCCGGCGGACGAACTTCGCCAGCCCCACCCCCCAAGGCTATAGCCCACCCGTTTTATTCGCCTTGGTAAGCACGGGGGTTATGGCGCCCCGACCTTCGGGCGGTTATTTTTGGGCGCGGCTGTGCCCGCGGCCTATTTTTGGCACACGGAGGCCGCTAGCAAAGTCTCGCCCCATTCCGAGTCCGGCGGACGAACTTCGCCAGCCCCACCCCCCAAGGCTATAGCCCACCCGTTTTATCCGCTTGGGGGGGTTTTGGCGCCGCGACCTTCGGGCGCTTATTTTTGGGCGCGGCTGTGCCCGCGGCCTATTTTTGGCACACGGAGGCCGCTAGCAAAGTCTCGCCCCATTCCGAGTCCGGCGGACGAACTTCGCCAGCCCCACCCCCCAAGGCTATAGCCCACCCGTTTTTTTGGCCTTTTTCCGCAGGGGGTTATGGCGCCCCGACCTTCGGGCGGTTATTTTTGGGCGCGGCTGTGCCCGCGGCCTATTTTTGTCACCCGGAGGCCCCTCGCAAAGTCTCGCCCCATTCCGAGTCCGGCGGACGAACTTCGCCAGCCCCACCCCCCAAGGCTATAGCCCACCCGTTTTTTTGGCCTTTTTCCGCGGGGGGGTTATGGCGCCCCGACCTTCGGGCGGTTATTTTTGGGCGCGGCTGTGCCCGCGGCCTATTTTTGGCACCCGGAGGCCGCTCGCAAAGTCTCGCCCCATTCCGAGTCCGGCGGACGAACTTCGCCAGCCCCACCCCCCAAGGCTATAGCCCACCCGTTTTATCCGCTTGGGGGGGTTTTGGCGCCGCGACCTTCGGGCGCTTATTTTTGGGCGCGGCTGTGCCCGCGGCCTATTTTTGGCACACGGAGGCCGCTAGCAAAGTCTCGCCCCATTCCGAGTCCGGCGGACGAACTTGGCCAGCCCCACCCCCCAAGGCTATAGCCCACCCGTTTTTTTGGCCTTTTTCCGCAGGGGGGTTATGGCGCCCCGACCTTCGGGCGCTTATTTTTGGGCGCGGCTGTGCCCGCGGCCTATTTTTGGCACACGGAGGCCGCTAGCAAAGTCTCGCCCCATTCCGAGTCCGGCGGACGAACTTCGCCAGCCCCACCCCCCAAGGCTATAGCCCACCCGTTTTATCCGCTTGGGGGGGTTTTGGCGCCGCGACCTTCGGGCGCTTATTTTTGGGCGCGGCTGTGCCCGCGGCCTATTTTTGGCACACGGAGGCCGCTAGCAAAGTCTCGCCCCATTCCGAGTCCGGCGGACGAACTTCGCCAGCCCCACCCCCCAAGGCTATAGCCCACCCGTTTTATCCGCTTGGGGGGGTTTTGGTGCCGGGACCTTCGGGGCGGTATTTTTGGGCGCGGCTGTGCCCGCGGCCTATTTTTGGCACACGGAGGCCGCTAGCAAAGTCTCGCCCCATTCCGAGTCCGGCGGACGAACTTCGCCAGCCCCACCCCCCAAGGCTATAGCCCACCCGTTTTATCCGCTTGGGGGGGTTTTGGCGCCGCGACCTTCGGGCGCTTATTTTTGGGCGCGGCTGTGCCCGCGGCCTATTTTTGGCACCCGGAGGCCCCTCGCAAAGTCTCGCCCCATTCCGAGTCCGGCGGACGAACTTGGCCAGCCCCACCCCCCAAGGCTATAGCCCACCCGTTTTTTTGGCCTTTTTCCGCAGGGGGGTTATGGCGCCCCGACCTTCGGGCGGTTATTTTTGGGCGCGGCTGTGCCCGCGGCCTATTTTTGGCACACGGAGGCCGCTCGCAAAGTCTCGCCCCATTCCGAGTCCGGCGGACGAACTTCGCCAGCCCCACCCCCCAAGGCTATAGCCCACCCGTTTTTTTGGCCTTTTTCCGCAGGGGGGTTATGGCGCCCCGACCTTCGGGCGGTTATTTTTGGGCGCGGCTGTGCCCGCGGCCTATTTTTGGCACACGGAGGCCGCTAGCAAAGTCTCGCCCCATTCCGAGTCCGGCGGACGAACTTCGCCAGCCCCACCCCCCAAGGCTATAGCCCACCCGTTTTATCCGCTTGGGGGGGTTTTGGCGCCGCGACCTTCGGGCGCTTATTTTTGGGCGCGGCTGTGCCCGCGGCCTATTTTTGGCACACGGAGGCCGCTCGCAAAGTCTCGCCCCATTCCGAGTCCGGCGGACGAACTTCGCCAGCCCCACCCCCCAAGGCTATAGCCCACCCGTTTTATCCGCTTGGGGGGGTTTTGGCGCCGCGACCTTCGGGCGCTTATTTTTGGGCGCGGCTGTGCCCGCGGCCTATTTTTGTCACACGGAGGCCCCTCGCAAAGTCTCGCCCCATTCCGAGTCCGGCGGACGAACTTGGCCAGCCCCACCCCCCAAGGCTATAGCCCACCCGTTTTTTTGGCCTTTTTCCGCAGGGGGGTTATGGCGCCCCGACCTTCGGGCGGTTATTTTTGGGCGCGGCTGTGCCCGCGGCCTATTTTTGGCACACGGAGGCCGCTAGCAAAGTCTCGCCCCATTCCGAGTCCGGCGGACGAACTTCGCCAGCCCCACCCCCCAAGGCTATAGCCCACCCGTTTTTTTGGCCTTTTTCCGCAGGGGGGTTATGGCGCCCCGACCTTCGGGCGGTTATTTTTGGGCGCGGCTGTGCCCGCGGCCTATTTTTGGCACACGGAGGCCCCTCGCAAAGTCTCGCCCCATTCCGAGTCCGGCGGACGAACTTGGCCAGCCCCACCCCCCAAGGCTATAGCCCACCCGTTTTATCCGCTTTGGGGGGGTTTTGGCGCCGCGACCTTCGGGCGCTTATTTTTGGGCGCGGCTGTGCCCGCGGCCTATTTTTGTCACCCGGAGGCCCCTCGCAAAGTCTCGCCCCATTCCGAGTCCGGCGGACGAACTTGGCCAGCCCCACCCCCCAAGGGGGGTTTTGGCGCCCCGACCTTCGGGCGGTTATTTTTGGGCGCGGCTGTGCCCGCGGCCTATTTTTGGCACACGGAGGCCGCTAGCAAAGTCTCGCCCCATTCCGAGTCCGGCGGACGAACTTCGCCAGCCCCACCCCCCAAGGCTATAGCCCACCCGTTTTTTTGGCCTTTTTCCGCAGGGGGGTTATGGCGCCCCAACCTTCGGGCGGTTATTTTTGGACGCGGCTGTGCCCGCGGCCTATTTTTGGCACACGGAGGCCGCTAGCAAAGTCTCGCCCCATTCCGAGTCCGGCGGACGAACTTCGCCAGCCCCACCCCCCAAGGCTATAGCCCACCCGTTTTATCCGCTTGGGGGGGTTTTGGCGCCGCGACCTTCGGGCGCTTATTTTTGGGCGCGGCTGTGCCCGCGGCCTATTTTTGGCACACGGAGGCCGCTAGCAAAGTCTCGCCCCATTCCGAGTCCGGCGGACGAACTTCGCCAGCCCCACCCCCCAAGGCTATAGCCCACCCGTTTTATCCGCTGGGGGGGTTTTGGCGCCGCGACCTTCGGGCGCTTATTTTTGGGCGCGGCTGTGCCCGCGGCCTATTTTTGGCACACGGAGGCCGCTCGCAAAGTCTCGCCCCATTCCGAGTCCGGCGGACGAACTTCGCCAGCCCCACCCCCCAAGGCTATAGCCCACCCGTTTTATCCGCTTGGGGGGGTTTTGGCGCCGCGACCTTCGGGCGCTTATTTTTGGGCGCGGCTGTGCCCGCGGCCTATTTTTGGCACACGGAGGCCGCTAGCAAAGTCTCGCCCCATTCCGAGTCCGGCGGACGAACTTCGCCAGCCCCACCCCCCAAGGCTATAGCCCACCCGTTTTATCCGCTTGGGGGGGTTTTGGCGCCGCGACCTTCGGGCGCTTATTTTTGGGCGCGGCTGTGCCCGCGGCCTATTTTTGGCACACGGAGGCCGCTAGCAAAGTCTCGCCCCATTCCGAGTCCGGCGGACGAACTTCGCCAGCCCCACCCCCCAAGGCTATAGCCCACCCGTTTTATCCGCTTGGGGGGGTTTTGGCGCCGCGACCTTCGGGCGCTTATTTTTGGGCGCGGCTGTGCCCGCGGCCTATTTTTGTCACCCGGAGGCCGCTCGCAAAGTCTCGCCCCATTCCGAGTCCGGCGGACGAACTTCGCCAGCCCCACCCCCCAAGGCTATAGCCCACCCGTTTTTTTGGCCTTTTTCCGCAGGGGGGTTATGGCGCCCCGACCTTCGGGCGGTTATTTTTGGGCGCGGCTGTGCCCGCGGCCTATTTTTGGCACACGGAGGCCGCTAGCAAAGTCTCGCCCCATTCCGAGTCCGGCGGACGAACTTCGCCAGCCCCACCCCCCAAGGCTATAGCCCACCCGTTTTATCCGCTTGGGGGGGTTTTGGCGCCGCGACCTTCGGGCGCTTATTTTTGGGCGCGGCTGTGCCCGCGGCCTATTTTTGGCACACGGAGGCCGCTAGCAAAGTCTCGCCCCATTCCGAGTCCGGCGGACGAACTTCGCCAGCCCCACCCCCCAAGGCTATAGCCCACCCGTTTTATCCGCTTGGGGGGGTTTTGGCGCCGCGACCTTCGGGGGCTTATTTTTGGGCGCGGCTGTGCCCGCGGCCTATTTTTGGCACACGGAGGCCGCTAGCAAAGTCTCGCCCCATTCCGAGTCCGGCGGACGAACTTCGCCAGCCCCACCCCCCAAGGCTATAGCCCACCCGTTTTTTTGGCCTTTTTCCGCAGGGGGGTTATGGCGCCCCGACCTTCGGGCGGTTATTTTTGGGCGCGGCTGTGCCCGCGGCCTATTTTTGGCACACGGAGGCCGCTAGCAAAGTCTCGCCCCATTCCGAGTCCGGCGGACGAACTTCGCCAGCCCCACCCCCCAAGGCTATAGCCCACCCGTTTTATCCGCTTGGGGGGGTTTTGGCGCCGCGACCTTCGGGCGCTTATTTTTGGGCGCGGCTGTGCCCGCGGCCTATTTTTGGCACACGGAGGCCGCTAGCAAAGTCTCGCCCCATTCCGAGTCCGGCGGACGAACTTCGCCAGCCCCACCCCCCAAGGCTATAGCCCACCCGTTTTATCCGCTTGGGGGGGTTTTGGCGCCGCGACCTTCGGGCGCTTATTTTTGGGCGCGGCTGTGCCCGCGGCCTATTTTTGGCACACGGAGGCCGCTAGCAAAGTCTCGCCCCATTCCGAGTCCGGCGGACGAACTTCGCCAGCCCCACCCCCCAAGGCTATAGCCCACCCGTTTTTTTGGCCTTTTTCCGCAGGGGGGTTATGGCGCCCCGACCTTCGGGCGGTTATTTTTGGGCGCGGCTGTGCCCGCGGCCTATTTTTGGCACACGGAGGCCGCTAGCAAAGTCTCGCCCCATTCCGAGTCCGGCGGACGAACTTCGCCAGCCCCACCCCCCAAGGCTATAGCCCACCCGTTTTATCCGCTTGGGGGGGTTTTGGCGCCGCGACCTTCGGGCGCTTATTTTTGGGCGCGGCTGTGCCCGCGGCCTATTTTTGTCACCCGGAGGCCCCTCGCAAAGTCTCGCCCCATTCCGAGTCCGGCGGACGAACTTGGCCATCCCGACCCCCCAAGGCTATAGCCCACCCGTTTTATCCGCTGGGGGGGGTTTTGGCGCCGCGACCTTCGGGCGATTATTTTTGGGCGCGGCTGTGCCCGCGGCCTATTTTTGTCAACCGGAGGCCCCTCGCAAAGTCTCGCCCCATTCCGAGTCCGGCGGACGAACTTCGCCAGCCCCACCCCCCAAGGCTATAGCCCACCCGTTTTTTTGGCCTTTTTCCGCAGGGGGGTTATGGCGCCCCGACCTTCGGGCGGTTATTTTTGGGCGCGGCTGTGCCCGCGGCCTATTTTTGGCACACGGAGGCCGCTAGCAAAGTCTCGCCCCATTCCGAGTCCGGCGGACGAACTTCGCCAGCCCCACCCCCCAAGGCTATAGCCCACCCGTTTTTTTGGCCTTTTTCCGCAGGGGGGTTATGGCGCCCCGACCTTCGGGCGGTTATTTTTGGGCGCGGCTGTGCCCGCGGCCTATTTTTGGCACACGGAGGCCGCTAGCAAAGTCTCGCCCCATTCCGAGTCCGGCGGACGAACTTCGCCAGCCCCACCCCCCAAGGCTATAGCCCACCCGTTTTATCCGCTTGGGGGGGTTTTGGCGCCGCGACCTTCGGGCGCTTATTTTTGGGCGCGGCTGTGCCCGCGGCCTATTTTTGGCACACGGAGGCCGCTAGCAAAGTCTCGCCCCATTCCGAGTCCGGCGGACGAACTTCGCCAGCCCCACCCCCCAAGGCTATAGCCCACCCGTTTTATCCGCTTGGGGGGGGTTTTGGCGCCGCGACCTTCGGGCACTTACTTTTGGGCGCGGCTGTGCCCGCGGCCTATTTTTGGCACCCGGAGGCCGCTAGCAAAGTCTCGCCCCATTCCGAGTCCGGCGGACGAACTTCGCCAGCCCCACCCCCCAAGGCTATAGCCCACCCGTTTTTTTGGCCTTTTTCTGCGGGCGGTTATGGCGCCCCGACCTTCGGGCGGTTATTTTTGGGCGCGGCTGTGCCCGCGGCCTATTTTTGGCACACGGAGGCCGCTAGCAAAGTCTCGCCCCATTCCGAGTCCGGCGGACGAACTTCGCCAGCCCCACCCCCCAAGGCTATAGCCCACCCGTTTTATCCGCTTGGGGGGGTTTTGGCGCCGCGACCTTCGGGCGCTTATTTTTGGGCGCGGCTGTGCCCGCGGCCTATTTTTGGCACACGGAGGCCGCTAGCAAAGTCTCGCCCCATTCCGAGTCCGGCGGACGAACTTCGCCAGCCCCACCCCCCAAGGCTATAGCCCACCCGTTTTTTTGGCCTTTTTCCGCAGGGGGGTTATGGCGCCCCGACCTTCGGGCGGTTATTTTTGGGCGCGGCTGTGCCCGCGGCCTATTTTTGGCACACGGAGGCCGCTAGCAAAGTCTCGCCCCATTCCGAGTCCGGCGGACGAACTTCGCCAGCCCCACCCCCCAAGGCTATAGCCCACCCGTTTTATCCGCTTGGGGGGGTTTTGGCGCCGCGACCTTCGGGCGCTTATTTTTGGGCGCGGCTGTGCCCGCGGCCTATTTTTGTCACCCGGAGGCCCCTCGCAAAGTCTCGCCCCATTCCGAGTCCGGCGGACGAACTTGGCCAGCCCCACCCCCCAAGGCTATAGCCCACCCGTTTTATCCGCTTGGGGGGGTTTTGGCGCCGCGACCTTCGGGCGCTTATTTTTGGGCGCGGCTGTGCCCGCGGCCTATTTTTCTCATCGGACGCCCCTCGCAAAGTCTCGCCCCATTCCGAGTCCGGCGGACGAACTTCGCCAGCCCCACCCCCCAAGGCTATAGCCCACCCGTTTTTTGGCCTTTTTCCGCAGGGGGGTTATGGCGCCCCGACCTTCGGGCGGTTATTTTTGGGCGCGGCTGTGCCCGCGGCCTATTTTTGGCACACGGAGGCCGCTAGCAAAGTCTCGCCCCATTCCGAGTCCGGCGGACGAACTTCGCCAGCCCCACCCCCCAAGGCTATAGCCCACCCGTTTTATCCGCTTGGGGGGGTTTTGGCGCCGCGACCTTCGGGCGCTTATTTTTGGGCGCGGCTGTGCCCGCGGCCTATTTTTGGCACACGGAGGCCGCTCGCAAAGTCTCGCCCCATTCCGAGTCCGGCGGACGAACTTCGCCAGCCCCACCCCCCAAGGCTATAGCCCACCCGTTTTATCCGCTTGGGGGGGTTTTGGCGCCGCGACCTTCGGGCGCTTATTTTTGGGCGCGGCTGTGCCCGCGGCCTATTTTTGGCACACGGAGGCCGCTCGCAAAGTCTCGCCCCATTCCGAGTCCGGCGGACGAACTTCGCCAGCCCCACCCCCCAAGGCTATAGCCCACCCGTTTTATCCGCTTGGGGGGGTTTTGGCGCCGCGACCTTCGGGCGCTTATTTTTGGGCGCGGCTGTGCCCGCGGCCTATTTTTGGCACACGGAGGCCGCTAGCAAAGTCTCGCCCCATTCCGAGTCCGGCGGACGAACTTCGCCAGCCCCACCCCCCAAGGCTATAGCCCACCCGTTTTATCCGCTTGGGGGGGTTTTGGCGCCGCGACCTTCGGGCGCTTATTTTTGGGCGCGGCTGTGCCCGCGGCCTATTTTTGTCACCCGGAGGCCCCTCGCAAAGTCTCGCCCCATTCCGAGTCCGGCGGACGAACTTGGCCAGCCCCACCCCCCAAGGCTATAGCCCACCCGTTTTATCCGCTTGGGGGGTTTTGGCGCCGCGACCTTCGGGCGCTTATTTTTGGGCGCGGCTGTGCCCGCGGCCTATTTTTGTCACCCGGAGGCCCCTCGCAAAGTCTCGCCCCATTCCGAGTCCGGCGGACGAACTTCGCCAGCCCCACCCCCCAAGGCTATAGCCCACCCGTTTTTTTGGCCTTTTTCCGCAGGGGGGTTATGGCGCCCCGACCTTCGGGCGGTTATTTTTGGGCGCGGCTGTGCCCGCGGCCTATTTTTGGCACACGGAGGCCGCTAGCAAAGTCTCGCCCCATTCCGAGTCCGGCGGACGAACTTCGCCAGCCCCACCCCCCAAGGCTATAGCCCACCCGTTTTATCCGCTTGGGGGGGTTTTGGCGCCGCGACCTTCGGGCGCTTATTTTTGGGCGCGGCTGTGCCCGCGGCCTATTTTTGTCACCCGGAGGCCCCTCGCAAAGTCTCGCCCCATTCCGAGTCCGGCGGACGAACTTCGCCAGCCCCACCCCCAAGGCTATAGCCCACCCGTTTTATCCGCTTGGGGGGGTTTTGGCGCCGCGACCTTCGGGCGCTTATTTTTGGGCGCGGCTGTGCCCGCGGCCTATTTTTGGCACACGGAGGCCGCTAGCAAAGTCTCGCCCCATTCCGAGTCCGGCGGACGAACTTCGCCAGCCCCACCCCCCAAGGCTATAGCCCACCCGTTTTATCCGCTTGGGGGGGTTTTGGCGCCGCGACCTTCGGGCGCTTATTTTTGGGCGCGGCTGTGCCCGCGGCCTATTTTTGGCACACGGAGGCCGCTAGCAAAGTCTCGCCCCATTCCGAGTCCGGCGGACGAACTTCGCCAGCCCCGCCCCCAAGGCTATAGCCCACCCGTTTTATCCGCTTGGGGGGGTTTTGGCGCCGCGACCTTCGGGCGCTTATTTTTGGGCGCGGCTGTGCCCGCGGCCTATTTTTGGCACACGGAGGCCGCTAGCAAAGTCTCGCCCCATTCCGAGTCCGGCGGACGAACTTCGCCAGCCCCACCCCCCAAGGCTATAGCCCACCCGTTTTATCCGCCGGGGGGGGTTTTGGCGCCGCGACCTTCGGGCGCTTATTTTTGGGCGCGGCTGTGCCCGCGGCCTATTTTTGGCACACGGAGGCCGCTAGCAAAGTCTCGCCCCATTCCGAGTCCGGCGGACGAACTTCGCCAGCCCCACCCCCCAAGGCTATAGCCCACCCGTTTTATCCGCTTGGGGGGGTTTTGGCGCCGCGACCTTCGGGCGCTTATTTTTGGGCGCGGCTGTGCCCGCGGCCTATTTTTGTCACCCGGAGGCCCCTCGCAAAGTCTCGCCCCATTCCGAGTCCGGCGGACGAACTTGGCCAGCCCCACCCCCCAAGGCTATAGCCCACCCGTTTTTTTGGCCTTTTTCCGCAGGGGGGTTATGGCGCCCCGACCTTCGGGCGGTTATTTTTGGGCGCGGCTGTGCCCGCGGCCTATTTTTGGCACACGGAGGCCGCTAGCAAAGTCTCGCCCCATTCCGAGTCCGGCGGACGAACTTCGCCAGCCCCACCCCCCAAGGCTATAGCCCACCCGTTTTTTTGGCCTTTTTCCGCAGGGGGGTTATGGCGCCCCGACCTTCGGGCGGTTATTTTTGGGCGCGGCTGTGCCCGCGGCCTATTTTTGGCACACGGAGGCCGCTAGCAAAGTCTCGCCCCATTCCGAGTCCGGCGGACGAACTTCGCCAGCCCCACCCCCCAAGGCTATAGCCCACCCGTTTTATCCGCTTGGGGGGGTTTTGGCGCCGCGACCTTCGGGCGCTTATTTTTGGGCGCGGCTGTGCCCGCGGCCTATTTTTGGCACACGGAGGCCGCTAGCAAAGTCTCGCCCCATTCCGAGTCCGGCGGACGAACTTCGCCAGCCCCACCCCCCAAGGCTATAGCCCACCCGTTTTATCCGCTTGGGGGGGTTTTGGCGCCGCGACCTTCGGGCGCTTATTTTTGGGCGCGGCTGTGCCCGCGGCCTATTTTTGGCACACGGAGGCCGCTAGCAAAGTCTCGCCCCATTCCGAGTCCGGCGGACGAACTTGGCCAGCCCCACCCCCCAAGGCTATAGCCCACCCGTTTTATCCGCTTGGGGGGGTTTTGGCGCCGCGACCTTCGGGCGCGGCTGTGCCCGCGGCCTATTTTTGTCACCCGGAGGCCCCTCGCAAAGTCTCGCCCCATTCCGAGTCCGGCGGACGAACTTCGCCAGCCCCACCCCCAAGGCTATAGCCCACCCGTTTTATCCGCTTGGGGGGGTTTTGGCGCCGCGACCTTCGGGCGCTTATTTTTGGGCGCGGCTGTGCCCGCGGCCTATTTTTGGCACACGGAGGCCCCTCGCAAAGTCTCGCCCCATTCCGAGTCCGGCGGACGAACTTCGCCAGCCCCACCCCCCAAGGCTATAGCCCACCCGTTTTATCCGCTTGGGGGGGTTTTGGCGCCGCGACCTTCGGGCGCTTATTTTTGGGCGCGGCTGTGCCCGCGGCCTATTTTTGTCACCCGGAGGCCCCTCGCAAAGTCTCGCCCCATTCCGAGTCCGGCGGACGAACTTGGCCAGCCCCACCCCCCAAGGCTATAGCCCACCCGTTTTTTTGGCCTTTTTCCGCAGGGGGGTTATGGCGCCCCGACCTTCGGGCGGTTATTTTTGGGCGCGGCTGTGCCCGCGGCCTATTTTTGGCACACGGAGGCCGCTAGCAAAGTCTCGCCCCATTCCGAGTCCGGCGGACGAACTTCGCCAGCCCCACCCCCCAAGGCTATAGCCCACCCGTTTTTTTGGCCTTTTTCCGCAGGGGGGTTATGGCGCCCCGACCTTCGGGCGGTTATTTTTGGGCGCGGCTGTGCCCGCGGCCTATTTTTGGCACACGGAGGCCGCTAGCAAAGTCTCGCCCCATTCCGAGTCCGGCGGACGAACTTCGCCAGCCCCACCCCCCAAGGCTATAGCCCACCCGTTTTATCCGCTTGGGGGGGTTTTGGCGCCGCGACCTTCGGGCGCTTATTTTTGGGCGCGGCTGTGCCCGCGGCCTATTTTTGGCACACGGAGGCCGCTAGCAAAGTCTCGCCCCATTCCGAGTCCGGCGGACGAACTTCGCCAGCCCCACCCCCCAAGGCTATAGCCCACCCGTTTTATCCGCTTGGGGGGGTTTTGGCGCCGCGACCTTCGGGCGCTTATTTTTGGGCGCGGCTGTGCCCGCGGCCTATTTTTGGCACACGGAGGCCGCTAGCAAAGTCTCGCCCCATTCCGAGTCCGGCGGACGAACTTCGCCAGCCCCACCCCCCAAGGCTATAGCCCACCCGTTTTATCCGCTTGGGGGGGTTTTGGCGCCGCGACCTTCGGGCGCTTATTTTTGGGCGCGGCTGTGCCCGCGGCCTATTTTTGTCACCCGGAGGCCCCTCGCAAAGTCTCGCCCCATTCCGAGTCCGGCGGACGAACTTGGCCAGCCCCACCCCCCAAGGCTATAGCCCACCCGTTTTATCCGCTTGGGGGGGTTTTGGCGCCGCGACCTTCGGGCGCTTATTTTTGGGCGCGGCTGTGCCCGCGGCCTATTTTTGGCACACGGAGGCCGCTAGCAAAGTCTCGCCCCATTCCGAGTCCGGCGGACGAACTTCGCCAGCCCCACCCCCCAAGGCTATAGCCCACCCGTTTTATCCGCTTGGGGGGGTTTTGGCGCCGCGACCTTCGGGCGCTTATTTTTGGGCGCGGCTGTGCCCGCGGCCTATTTTTGGCACACGGAGGCCGCTAGCAAAGTCTCGCCCCATTCCGAGTCCGGCGGACGAACTTGGCCAGCCCCACCCCCCAAGGCTATAGCCCACCCGTTTTATCCGCTTGGGGGGGTTTTGGCGCCGCGACCTTCGGGCGCTTATTTTTGGGCGCGGCTGTGCCCGCGGCCTATTTTTGGCACACGGAGGCCGCTAGCAAAGTCTCGCCCCATTCCGAGTCCGGCGGACGAACTTGGCCAGCCCCACCCCCCAAGGCTATAGCCCACCCGTTTTTTTGGCCTTTTTCCGCGGGGGGGTTATGGCGCCGCGACCTTCGGGCGGTTATTTTTGGGCGCGGCTGTGCCCGCGGCCTATTTTTGGCACACGGAGGCCGCTAGCAAAGTCTCGCCCCATTCCGAGTCCGGCGGACGAACTTCGCCAGCCCCACCCCCCAAGGCTATAGCCCACCCGTTTTATCCGCTTGGGGGGGTTTTGGCGCCGCGACCTTCGGGCGCTTATTTTTGGGCGCGGCTGTGCCCGCGGCCTATTTTTGGCACACGGAGGCCGCTAGCAAAGTCTCGCCCCATTCCGAGTCCGGCGGACGAACTTCGCCAGCCCCACCCCCCAAGGCTATAGCCCACCCGTTTTATCCGCTTGGGGGGGTTTTGGCGCCGCGACCTTCGGGCGCTTATTTTTGGGCGCGGCTGTGCCCGCGGCCTATTTTTGGCACACGGAGGCCGCTAGCAAAGTCTCGCCCCATTCCGAGTCCGGCGGACGAACTTCGCCAGCCCCACCCCCCAAGGCTATAGCCCACCCGTTTTATCCGCTTGGGGGGGTTTTGGCGCCGCGACCTTCGGGCGCTTATTTTTGGGCGCGGCTGTGCCCGCGGCCTATTTTTGGCACACGGAGGCCGCTCGCAAAGTCTCGCCCCATTCCGAGTCCGGCGGACGAACTTGGCCAGCCCCACCCCCCAAGGCTATAGCCCACCCGTTTTTTTGGCCTTTTCCGCGGGGGGGTTATGGCGCCCGACCTTCGGGCGGTTATTTTTGGGCGCGGCTGTGCCCGCGGCCTATTTTTGGCACACGGAGGCCGCTAGCAAAGTCTCGCCCCATTCCGAGTCCGGCGGACGAACTTGGCCAGCCCCACCCCCCAAGGCTATAGCCCACCCGTTTTTTTGGCCTTTTTCCGCAGGGGGGTTATGGCGCCGCGACCTTCGGGCGGTTATTTTTGGGCGCGGCTGTGCCCGCGGCCTATTTTTGGCACACGGAGGCCGCTAGCAAAGTCTCGCCCCATTCCGAGTCCGGCGGACGAACTTCGCCAGCCCCACCCCCCAAGGCTATAGCCCACCCGTTTTATCCGCTTGGGGGGGTTTTGGCGCCGCGACCTTCGGGCGCTTATTTTTGGGCGCGGCTGTGCCCGCGGCCTATTTTTGGCACACGGAGGCCGCTAGCAAAGTCTCGCCCCATTCCGAGTCCGGCGGACGAACTTGGCCAGCCCCACCCCCCAAGGCTATAGCCCACCCGTTTTATCCGCTTGGGGGGGTTTTGGCGCCGCGACCTTCGGGCGCTTATTTTTGGGCGCGGCTGTGCCCGCGGCCTATTTTTGGCACACGGAGGCCGCTAGCAAAGTCTCGCCCCATTCCGAGTCCGGCGGACGAACTTCGCCAGCCCCACCCCCCAAGGCTATAGCCCACCCGTTTTATCCGCTTGGGGGGGTTTTGGCGCCGCGACCTTCGGGCGCTTATTTTTGGGCGCGGCTGTGCCCGCGGCCTATTTTTGGCACACGGAGGCCGCTAGCAAAGTCTCGCCCCATTCCGAGTCCGGCGGACGAACTTGGCCAGCCCCACCCCCCAAGGCTATAGCCCACCCGTTTTTTTGGCCTTTTTCCGCGGGGGGGCTATGGCGCCCGACCTTCGGGCGGTTATTTTTGGGCGCGGCTGTGCCCGCGGCCTATTTTTGGCACACGGAGGCCGCTAGCAAAGTCTCGCCCCATTCCGAGTCCGGCGGACGAACTTCGCCAGCCCCACCCCCCAAGGCTATAGCCCACCCGTTTTTTTGGCCTTTTTCCGCAGGGGGGTTATGGCGCCCCGACCTTCGGGCGGTTATTTTTGGGCGCGGCTGTGCCCGCGGCCTATTTTTGTCACCCGGAGGCCCCTCGCAAAGTCTCGCCCCATTCCGAGTCCGGCGGACGAACTTCGCCAGCCCCACCCCCCAAGGCTATAGCCCACCCGTTTTATCCGCTTGGGGGGGTTTTGGCGCCGCGACCTTCGGGCACTTATTTTTGGGCGCGGCTGTGCCCGCGGCCTATTTTTGTCACACGGAGGCCCCTCGCAAAGTCTCGCCCCATTCCGAGTCCGGCGGACGAACTTCGCCAGCCCCACCCCCCAAGGCTATAGCCCACCCGTTTTTTTGGCCTTTTCCGCTGGGGGGTTTTGGCGCCCCGACCTTCGGGCGCTTATTTTTGGGCGCGGCTGTGCCCGCGGCCTATTTTTGGCACACGGAGGCCGCTAGCAAAGTCTCGCCCCATTCCGAGTCCGGCGGACGAACTTCGCCAGCCCCACCCCCCAAGGCTATAGCCCACCCGTTTTTTTGGCCTTTTTCCGCAGGGGGGTTATGGCGCCCCGACCTTCGGGCGGTTATTTTTGGGCGCGGCTGTGCCCGCGGCCTATTTTTGGCACACGGAGGCCGCTAGCAAAGTCTCGCCCCATTCCGAGTCCGGCGGACGAACTTCGCCAGCCCCACCCCCCAAGGCTATAGCCCACCCGTTTTATCCGCTTGGGGGGGTTTTGGCGCCGCGACCTTCGGGCGCTTATTTTTGGGCGCGGCTGTGCCCGCGGCCTATTTTTGGCACACGGAGGCCGCTAGCAAAGTCTCGCCCCATTCCGAGTCCGGCGGACGAACTTCGCCAGCCCCACCCCCCAAGGCTATAGCCCACCCGTTTTATCCGCTTGGGGGGGTTTTGGCGCCGCGACCTTCGGGCGCTTATTTTTGGGCGCGGCTGTGCCCGCGGCCTATTTTTGGCACACGGAGGCCGCTCGCAAAGTCTCGCCCCATTCCGAGTCCGGCGGACGAACTTCGCCAGCCCCACCCCCCAAGGCTATAGCCCACCCGTTTTATCCGCTTGGGGGGGTTTTGGCGCCGCGACCTTCGGGCGGTTATTTTTGGGCGCGGCTGTGCCCGCGGCCTATTTTTGGCACACGGAGGCCCCTAGCAAAGTCTCGCCCCATTCCGAGTCCGGCGGACGAACTTCGCCAGCCCCACCCCCCAAGGCTATAGCCCACCCGTTTTATCCGCTTGGGGGGGTTTTGGCGCCGCGACCTTCGGGCGCTTATTTTTGGGCGCGGCTGTGCCCGCGGCCTATTTTTGTCACCCGGAGGCCCCTCGCAAAGTCTCGCCCCATTCCGAGTCCGGCGGACGAACTTCGCCAGCCCCACCCCCCAAGGCTATAGCCCACCCGTTTTATCCGCTTGGGGGGGTTTTGGCGCCGCGACCTTCGGGCGCTTATTTTTGGGCGCGGCTGTGCCCGCGGCCTATTTTTGTCACCCGGAGGCCCCTCGCAAAGTCTCGCCCCATTCCGAGTCCGGCGGACGAACTTCGCCAGCCCCACCCCCCAAGGCTATAGCCCACCCGTTTTTTTGGCCTTTTTCCGCAGGGGGGTTATGGCGCCGCGACCTTCGGGCGGTTATTTTTGGGCGCGGCTGTGCCCGCGGCCTATTTTTGGCACACGGAGGCCGCTAGCAAAGTCTCGCCCCATTCCGAGTCCGGCGGACGAACTTCGCCAGCCCCACCCCCCAAGGCTATAGCCCACCCGTTTTATCCGCTTGGGGGGGTTTTGGCGCCGCGACCTTCGGGCGGTTATTTTTGGGCGCGGCTGTGCCCGCGGCCTATTTTTGGCACACGGAGGCCGCTCGCAAAGTCTCGCCCCATTCCGAGTCCGGCGGACGAACTTCGCCAGCCCCACCCCCCAAGGCTATAGCCCACCCGTTTTATCCGCTTGGGGGGGTTTTGGCGCCGCGACCTTCGGGCGCTTATTTTTGGGCGCGGCTGTGCCCGCGGCCTATTTTTGTCACCCGGAGGCCGCTCGCAAAGTCTCGCCCCATTCCGAGTCCGGCGGACGAACTTCGCCAGCCCCACCCCCCAAGGCTATAGCCCACCCGTTTTATCCGCTTGGGGGGGTTTTGGCGCCGCGACCTTCGGGCGCTTATTTTTGGGCGCGGCTGTGCCCGCGGCCTATTTTTGGCACCCGGAGGCCCCTCGCAAAGTCTCGCCCCATTCCGAGTCCGGCGGACGAACTTCGCCAGCCCCACCCCCCAAGGCTATAGCCCACCCGTTTTTTTGGCCTTTTTCCGCAGGGGGGTTATGGCGCCCCGACCTTCGGGCGGTTATTTTTGGGCGCGGCTGTGCCCGCGGCCTATTTTTGGCACACGGAGGCCGCTAGCAAAGTCTCGCCCCATTCCGAGTCCGGCGGACGAACTTCGCCAGCCCCACCCCCCAAGGCTATAGCCCACCCGTTTTATCCGCTTGGGGGGGTTTTGGCGCCGCGACCTTCGGGCGCTTATTTTTGGGCGCGGCTGTGCCCGCGGCCTATTTTTGGCACACGGAGGCCGCTGGCAAAGTCTCGCCCCATTCCGAGTCCGGCGGACGAACTTCGCCAGCCCCACCCCCCAAGGCTATAGCCCACCCGTTTTTTGGGCATTGTTCCGCGGGGGGGGGATGGCGCCCCGACCTTCGGGCGGTTATTTTTGGGCGCGGCTGTGCCCGCGGCCTATTTTTGGCACACGGAGGCCGCTAGCAAAGTCTCGCCCCATTCCGAGTCCGGCGGACGAACTTCGCCAGCCCCACCCCCCAAGGCTATAGCCCACCCGTTTTATCCGCTTGGGGGGGTTTTGGCGCCGCGACCTTCGGGCGCTTATTTTTGGGCGCGGCTGTGCCCGCGGCCTATTTTTGTCACACGGAGGCCCCTCGCAAAGTCTCGCCCCATTCCGAGTCCGGCGGACGAACTTCGCCAGCCCCACCCCCCAAGGCTATAGCCCACCCGTTTTATCCGCTTGGGGGGGTTTTGGCGCCGCGACCTTCGGGCGGTTATTTTTGGGCGCGGCTGTGCCCGCGGCCTATTTTTGGCACACGGAGGCCGCTAGCAAAGTCTCGCCCCATTCCGAGTCCGGCGGACGAACTTCGCCAGCCCCACCCCCCAAGGCTATAGCCCACCCGTTTTTTTGGCCTTTTTCCGCAGGGGGGTTATGGCGCCCCGACCTTCGGGCGGTTATTTTTGGGCGCGGCTGTGCCCGCGGCCTATTTTTGGCACACGGAGGCCGCTAGCAAAGTCTCGCCCCATTCCGAGTCCGGCGGACGAACTTCGCCAGCCCCACCCCCCAAGGCTATAGCCCACCCGTTTTTTTGGCCTTTTTCCGCAGGGGGGTTATGGCGCCCCGACCTTCGGGCGGTTATTTTTGGGCGCGGCTGTGCCCGCGGCCTATTTTTGGCACACGGAGGCCGCTAGCAAAGTCTCGCCCCATTCCGAGTCCGGCGGACGAACTTCGCCAGCCCCACCCCCCAAGGCTATAGCCCACCCGTTTTATCCGCTTGGGGGGGTTTTGGCGCCGCGACCTTCGGGCGGTTATTTTTGGGCGCGGCTGTGCCCGCGGCCTATTTTTGGCACACGGAGGCCGCTAGCAAAGTCTCGCCCCATTCCGAGTCCGGCGGACGAACTTCGCCAGCCCCACCCCCCAAGGCTATAGCCCACCCGTTTTATCCGCTTGGGGGGGTTTTGGCGCCGCGACCTTCGGGCGCTTATTTTTGGGCGCGGCTGTGCCCGCGGCCTATTTTTGTCACACGGAGGCCCCTCGCAAAGTCTCGCCCCATTCCGAGTCCGGCGGACGAACTTCGCCAGCCCCACCCCCCAAGGCTATAGCCCACCCGTTTTATCCGCTTGGGGGGGTTTTGGCGCCGCGACCTTCGGGCGCTTATTTTTGGGCGCGGCTGTGCCCGCGGCCTATTTTTGGCACCCGGAGGCCCCTCGCAAAGTCTCGCCCCATTCCGAGTCCGGCGGACGAACTTGGCCAGCCCCACCCCCCAAGGCTATAGCCCACCCGTTTTATCCGCTTGGGGGGGTTTTGGCGCCGCGACCTTCGGGCGCTTATTTTTGGGCGCGGCTGTGCGCGCGGCCTATTTTTGTCACACGGAGGCCCCTCGCAAAGTCTCGCCCCATTCCGAGTCCGGCGGACGAACTTCGCCAGCCCCACCCCCCAAGGCTATAGCCCACCCGTTTTATCCGCTTGGGGGGGTTTTGGCGCCGCGACCTTCGGGCGCTTATTTTTGGGCGCGGCTGTGCCCGCGGCCTATTTTTGGCACACCGGAGGCCCCTCGCAAAGTCTCGCCCCATTCCGAGTCCGGCGGACGAACTTCGCCAGCCCCACCCCCCAAGGCTATAGCCCACCCGTTTTTTTGGCCTTTTTCCGCAGGGGGGTTATGGCGCCCCGACCTTCGGGCGGTTATTTTTGGGCGCGGCTGTGCCCGCGGCCTATTTTTGGCACACGGAGGCCGCTAGCAAAGTCTCGCCCCATTCCGAGTCCGGCGGACGAACTTCGCCAGCCCCACCCCCCAAGGCTATAGCCCACCCGTTTTTTTGGCCTTTTTCCGCAGGGGGGTTATGGCGCCGCCGACCTTCGGGCGTTTATTTTTGGGCGCGGCTGTGCCCGCGGCCTATTTTTGGCACACGGAGGCCGCTCGCAAAGTCTCGCCCCATTCCGAGTCCGGCGGACGAACTTCGCCAGCCCCACCCCCCAAGGCTATAGCCCACCCGTTTTATCCGCTTGGGGGGGTTTTGGCGCCGCGACCTTCGGGCGCTTATTTTTGGACTCGGCTGTGCCCGCGGCCTATTTTTGTCACAACGAGGCCCCTCGCAAAGTCTCGCCCCATTCCGAGTCCGGCGGACGAACTTCGCCAGCCCCACCCCCCAAGGCTATAGCCCACCCGTTTTTTTGGCCTTTTTCCGCAGGGGGGTTTTGGCGCCCCGACCTTCGGGCGGTTATTTTTGGGCGCGGCTGTGCCCGCGGCCTATTTTTGGCACACGGAGGCCGCTAGCAAAGTCTCGCCCCATTCCGAGTCCGGCGGACGAACTTCGCCAGCCCCACCCCCCAAGGCTATAGCCCACCCGTTTTATCCGCTTGGGGGGGTTTTGGCGCCGCGACCTTCGGGCGCTTATTTTTGGGCGCGGCTGTGCCCGCGGCCTATTTTTGTCACACGGAGGCCCCTCGCAAAGTCTCGCCCCATTCCGAGTCCGGCGGACGAACTTCGCCAGCCCCACCCCCCAAGGCTATAGCCCACCCGTTTTATCCGCTTGGGGGGGTTTTGGCGCCGCGACCTTCGGGCGCTTATTTTTGGGCGCGGCTGTGCCCGCGGCCTATTTTTGTCACACGGAGGCCGCTCGCAAAGTCTCGCCCCATTCCGAGTCCGGCGGACGAACTTCGCCAGCCCCACCCCCCAAGGCTATAGCCCACCCGTTTTATCCGCTTGGGGGGGTTTTGGCGCCGCGACCTTCGGGCGCTTATTTTTGGGCGCGGCTGTGCCCGCGGCCTATTTTTGTCACCCGGAGGCCCCTCGCAAAGTCTCGCCCCATTCCGAGTCCGGCGGACGAACTTCGCCAGCCCCACCCCCCAAGGCTATAGCCCACCCGTTTTATCCGCTTGGGGGGGTTTTGGCGCCGCGACCTTCGGGCGCTTATTTTTGGGCGCGGCTGTGCCCGCGGCCTATTTTTGTCACCCGGAGGCCCCTCGCAAAGTCTCGCCCCATTCCGAGTCCGGCGGACGAACTTGGCCAGCCCCACCCCCCAAGGCTATAGCCCACCCGTTTTTTTGGCCTTTTTCCGCAGGGGGGTTATGGCGCCCCGACCTTCGGGCGGTTATTTTTGGGCGCGGCTGTGCCCGCGGCCTATTTTTGGCACACGGAGGCCGCTAGCAAAGTCTCGCCCCATTCCGAGTCCGGCGGACGAACTTCGCCAGCCCCACCCCCCAAGGCTATAGCCCACCCGTTTTTTTGGCCTTTTTCCGCAGGGGGGTTATGGCGCCCCGACCTTCGGGCGGTTATTTTTGGGCGCGGCTGTGCCCGCGGCCTATTTTTGGCACACGGAGGCCGCTCGCAAAGTCTCGCCCCATTCCGAGTCCGGCGGACGAACTTCGCCAGCCCCACCCCCCAAGGCTATAGCCCACCCGTTTTATCCGCTTGGGGGGGTTTTGGCGCCGCGACCTTCGGGCGCTTATTTTTGGGCGCGGCTGTGCCCGCGGCCTATTTTTGTCCACCAGAGGCCCCTCGCAAAGTCTCGCCCCATTCCGAGTCCGGCGGACGAACTTCGCCAGCCCCACCCCCCAAGGCTATAGCCCACCCGTTTTTTTGGCCTTTTTCCGCAGGGGGGTTATGGCGCCCCGACCTTCGGGCGGTTATTTTTGGGCGCGGCTGTGCCCGCGGCCTATTTTTGGCACACGGAGGCCGCTAGCAAAGTCTCGCCCCATTCCGAGTCCGGCGGACGAACTTCGCCAGCCCCACCCCCCAAGGCTATAGCCCACCCGTTTTATCCGCTTGGGGGGGTTTTGGCGCCGCGACCTTCGGGTGCTTATTTTTGGGCGCGGCTGTGCCCGCGGCCTATTTTTGGCACACGGAGTCCCCTCGCAAAGTCTCGCCCCATTCCGAGTCCGGCGGACGAACTTCGCCAGCCCCACCCCCCAAGGCTATAGCCCACCCGTTTTATCCGCTTGGGGGGGTTTTGGCGCCGCGACCTTCGGGCGCTTATTTTTGGGCGCGGCTGTGCCCGCGGCCTATTTTTGTCACACGGAGGCCCCTCGCAAAGTCTCGCCCCATTCCGAGTCCGGCGGACGAACTTCGCCAGCCCCACCCCCCAAGGCTATAGCCCACCCGTTTTTTTGGCCTTTTTCCGCAGGGGGGTTTTGGCGCGCCGACCTTCGGGCGGTTATTTTTGGGCGCGGCTGTGCCCGCGGCCTATTTTTGGCACACGGAGGCCGCTAGCAAAGTCTCGCCCCATTCCGAGTCCGGCGGACGAACTTCGCCAGCCCCACCCCCCAAGGCTATAGCCCACCCGTTTTTTTGGCCTTTTTCCGCAGGGGGGTTATGGCGCCCCGACCTTCGGGCGGTTATTTTTGGGCGCGGCTGTGCCCGCGGCCTATTTTTGGCACACGGAGGCCGCTAGCAAAGTCTCGCCCCATTCCGAGTCCGGCGGACGAACTTCGCCAGCCCCACCCCCCAAGGCTATAGCCCACCCGTTTTATCCGCTTGGGGGGGTTTTGGCGCCGCGACCTTCGGGCGCTTATTTTTGGGCGCGGCTGTGCCCGCGGCCTATTTTTGTCACCCGGAGGCCCCTCGCAAAGTCTCGCCCCATTCCGAGTCCGGCGGACGAACTTCGCCAGCCCCACCCCCCAAGGCTATAGCCCACCCGTTTTTTTGGCCTTTTTCCGCAGGGGGGTTATGGCGCCCCGACCTTCGGGCGGTTATTTTTGGGCGCGGCTGTGCCCGCGGCCTATTTTTGGCACACGGAGGCCGCTAGCAAAGTCTCGCCCCATTCCGAGTCCGGCGGACGAACTTCGCCAGCCCCACCCCCCAAGGCTATAGCCCACCCGTTTTTTTGGCCTTTTTCCGCAGGGGGGTTATGGCGCCGCGACCTTCGGGCGGTTATTTTTGGGCGCGGCTGTGCCCGCGGCCTATTTTTGGCACACGGAGGCCGCTAGCAAAGTCTCGCCCCATTCCGAGTCCGGCGGACGAACTTCGCCAGCCCCACCCCCCAAGGCTATAGCCCACCCGTTTTATCCGCTTGGGGGGGTTTTGGCGCCGCGACCTTCGGGCGCTTATTTTTGGGCGCGGCTGTGCCCGCGGCCTATTTTTGTCACACGGAGGCCGCTCGCAAAGTCTCGCCCCATTCCGAGTCCGGCGGACGAACTTCGCCAGCCCCACCCCCCAAGGCTATAGCCCACCCGTTTTATCCGCTTGGGGGGGTTTTGGCGCCGCGACCTTCGGGCGCTTATTTTTGGGCGCGGCTGTGCCCGCGGCCTATTTTTGGCACACGGAGGCCGCTCGCAAAGTCTCGCCCCATTCCGAGTCCGGCGGACGAACTTCGCCAGCCCCACCCCCCAAGGCTATAGCCCACCCGTTTTATCCGCTTGGGGGGGTTTTGGCGCCGCGACCTTCGGGCGCTTATTTTTGGGCGCGGCTGTGCCCGCGGCCTATTTTTGGCACACGGAGGCCCCTCGCAAAGTCTCGCCCCATTCCGAGTCCGGCGGACGAACTTCGCCAGCCCCACCCCCCAAGGCTATAGCCCACCCGTTTTTTTGGCCTTTGCAGGGGGGTTTTGGCGCCCCGACCTTCGGGCGGTTATTTTTGGGCGCGGCTGTGCCCGCGGCCTATTTTTGGCACACGGAGGCCGCTAGCAAAGTCTCGCCCCATTCCGAGTCCGGCGGACGAACTTCGCCAGCCCCACCCCCCAAGGCTATAGCCCACCCGTTTTATCCGCTTGGGGGGGTTTTGGCGCCGCGACCTTCGGGCGCTTATTTTTGGGCGCGGCTGTGCCCGCGGCCTATTTTTGGCACACGGAGGCCCCTAGCAAAGTCTCGCCCCATTCCGAGTCCGGCGGACGAACTTCGCCAGCCCCACCCCCCAAGGCTATAGCCCACCCGTTTTTTTGGCCTTTTTCCGCGGGGGGGTTATGGCGCCCCGACCTTCGGGCGGTTATTTTTGGGCGCGGCTGTGCCCGCGGCCTATTTTTGGCACACGGAGGCCGCTAGCAAAGTCTCGCCCCATTCCGAGTCCGGCGGACGAACTTCGCCAGCCCCACCCCCCAAGGCTATAGCCCACCCGTTTTATCCGCTTGGGGGGGTTTTGGCGCCGCGACCTTCGGGCGCTTATTTTTGGGCGCGGCTGTGCCCGCGGCCTATTTTTGCCACCCGGAGGCCCCTCGCAAAGTCTCGCCCCATTCCGAGTCCGGCGGACGAACTTCGCCAGCCCCACCCCCCAAGGCTATAGCCCACCCGTTTTATCCGCTTGGGGGGGTTTTGGCGCCGCGACCTTCGGGCGGTTATTTTTGGGCGCGGCTGTGCCCGCGGCCTATTTTTGTCACACGGAGGCCGCTCGCAAAGTCTCGCCCCATTCCGAGTCCGGCGGACGAACTTGGCCAGCCCCACCCCCCAAGGCTATAGCCCACCCGTTTTTTTGGCCTTTTTCCGCCGGGGGGTTATGGCGCCCCGACCTTCGGGCGGTTATTTTTGGGCGCGGCTGTGCCCGCGGCCTATTTTTGGCACACGGAGGCCGCTAGCAAAGTCTCGCCCCATTCCGAGTCCGGCGGACGAACTTCGCCAGCCCCACCCCCCAAGGCTATAGCCCACCCGTTTTTTTGGCCTTTTCCCGGCGGTGGTTTTGGCGCCCCGACCTTCGGGCGCTTATTTTTGGGCGCGGCTGTGCCCGCGGCCTATTTTTGGCACACGGAGGCCGCTAGCAAAGTCTCGCCCCATTCCGAGTCCGGCGGACGAACTTCGCCAGCCCCACCCCCCAAGGCTATAGCCCACCCGTTTTATCCGCTTGGGGGGGTTTTGGCGCCGCGACCTTCGGGCGGTTATTTTTGGGCGCGGCTGTGCCCGCGGCCTATTTTTGGCACACGGAGGCCGCTAGCAAAGTCTCGCCCCATTCCGAGTCCGGCGGACGAACTTCGCCAGCCCCACCCCCCAAGGCTATAGCCCACCCGTTTTTTCCGCAATTTTTCCGCAGGGGGGTTTTGGCGCTGCGACCTTCGGGCGCTTATTTTTGGGCGCGGCTGTGCCCGCGGCCTATTTTTGGCACACGGAGGCCGCTAGCAAAGTCTCGCCCCATTCCGAGTCCGGCGGACGAACTTCGCCAGCCCCACCCCCCAAGGCTATAGCCCACCCGTTTTTTTGGCCTTTTTCCGCAGGGGGGTTATGGCGCCGCCGACCTTCGGGCGGTTATTTTTGGGCGCGGCTGTGCCCGCGGCCTATTTTTGGCACACGGAGGCCGCTAGCAAAGTCTCGCCCCATTCCGAGTCCGGCGGACGAACTTCGCCAGCCCCACCCCCCAAGGCTATAGCCCACCCGTTTTATCCGCTTGGGGGGGTTTTGGCGCCGCGACCTTCGGGCGCTTATTTTTGGGCGCGGCTGTGCCCGCGGCCTATTTTTGGCACACGGAGGCCGCTAGCAAAGTCTCGCCCCATTCCGAGTCCGGCGGACGAACTTCGCCAGCCCCACCCCCCAAGGCTATAGCCCACCCGTTTTTTTGGCCTTTTTCCGCAGGGGGGTTATGGCGCCCCGACCTTCGGGCGGTTATTTTTGGGCGCGGCTGTGCCCGCGGCCTATTTTTGGCACACGGAGGCCGCTAGCAAAGTCTCGCCCCATTCCGAGTCCGGCGGACGAACTTCGCCAGCCCCACCCCCCAAGGCTATAGCCCACCCGTTTTTTACGGGTGGGGGGCTTTGGCGCCGCGACCTTCGGGCGGTTATTTTTGGGCGCGGCTGTGCCCGCGGCCTATTTTTGGCACACGGAGGCCGCTCGCAAAGTCTCGCCCCATTCCGAGTCCGGCGGACGAACTTCGCCAGCCCCACCCCCCAAGGCTATAGCCCACCCGTTTTATCCGCTTGGGGGGGTTTTGGCGCCGCGACCTTCGGGCGCTTATTTTTGGGCGCGGCTGTGCCCGCGGCCTATTTTTGGCACACGGAGGCCGCTAGCAAAGTCTCGCCCCATTCCGAGTCCGGCGGACGAACTTCGCCAGCCCCACCCCCCAAGGCTATAGCCCACCCGTTTTTTTGGCCTTTTTCCGCAGGGGGGTTATGGCGCCCCGACCTTCGGGCGGTTATTTTTGGGCGCGGCTGTGCCCGCGGCCTATTTTTGGCACACGGAGGCCGCTAGCAAAGTCTCGCCCCA
This sequence comes from Citrus maxima, assembly GCA_029641205.1. NCBI lineage: Eukaryota > Viridiplantae > Streptophyta > Magnoliopsida > Sapindales > Rutaceae > Citrus > Citrus maxima. The sequence continues at coordinate 35,395,809 of CM056370.1, read as the reverse complement.
TTCCGAGTCCGGCGGACGAACTTCGCCAGCCCCACCCCCCAAGGCTATAGCCCACCCGTTTTTTTGGCCTTTTTCCGCAGGGGGGTTTTGGCGCCCCGACCTTCGGGCGGTTATTTTTGGGCGCGGCTGTGCCCGCGGCCTATTTTTGGCACACGGAGGCCGCTAGCAAAGTCTCGCCCCATTCCGAGTCCGGCGGACGAACTTCGCCAGCCCCACCCCCCAAGGCTATAGCCCACCCGTTTTATCCGCTTGGGGGGGTTTTGGCGCCGCGACCTTCGGGCGCTTATTTTTGGGCGCGGCTGTGCCCGCGGCCTATTTTTGGCACACGGAGGCCGCTAGCAAAGTCTCGCCCCATTCCGAGTCCGGCGGACGAACTTCGCCAGCCCCACCCCCCAAGGCTATAGCCCACCCGTTTTATCCGCTTGGGGGGTTTTGGCGCCGCGACCTTCGGGCGCTTATTTTTGGGCGCGGCTGTGCCCGCGGCCTATTTTTGTCACACGGAGGCCCCTCGCAAAGTCTCGCCCCATTCCGAGTCCGGCGGACGAACTTCGCCAGCCCCACCCCCCAAGGCTATAGCCCACCCGTTTTATCCGCTTGGGGGGGTTTTGGCGCCGCGACCTTCGGGCACTTATTTTTGGGCGCGGCTGTGCCCGCGGCCTATTTTTGGCACCCGGAGGCCCCTCGCAAAGTCTCGCCCCATTCCGAGTCCGGCGGACGAACTTCGCCAGCCCCACCCCCCAAGGCTATAGCCCACCCGTTTTATCCGCTTGGGGGGGTTTTGGCGCCGCGACCTTCGGGCGCTTATTTTTGGGCGCGGCTGTGCCCGCGGCCTATTTTTGTCACACGGAGGCCCCTCGCAAAGTCTCGCCCCATTCCGAGTCCGGCGGACGAACTTCGCCAGCCCCACCCCCCAAGGCTATAGCCCACCCGTTTTATCCGCTTGGGGGGGTTTTGGCGCCGCGACCTTCGGGCGCTTATTTTTGGGCGCGGCTGTGCCCGCGGCCTATTTTTGTCACACGGAGGCCCCTCGCAAAGTCTCGCCCCATTCCGAGTCCGGCGGACGAACTTCGCCAGCCCCACCCCCCAAGGCTATAGCCCACCCGTTTTTTTGGCCTTTTTCCGCAGGGGGGTTATGGCGCCCCGACCTTCGGGCGGTTATTTTTGGGCGCGGCTGTGCCCGCGGCCTATTTTTGGCACACGGAGGCCGCTAGCAAAGTCTCGCCCCATTCCGAGTCCGGCGGACGAACTTCGCCAGCCCCACCCCCCAAGGCTATAGCCCACCCGTTTTTTTGGGTTGGGGGGGTTTTGGCGCCCCAACCTTCGGGCGGTTATTTTTGGGCGCGGCTGTGCCCGCGGCCTATTTTTGGCACACGGAGGCCCCTCGCAAAGTCTCGCCCCATTCCGAGTCCGGCGGACGAACTTCGCCAGCCCCACCCCCCAAGGCTATAGCCCACCCGTTTTTTTGGCCTTTTTCCGCGGGGGGGTTATGGCGCCCCGACCTTCGGGCGGTTATTTTTGGGCGCGGCTGTGCCCGCGGCCTATTTTTGGCACACGGAGGCCGCTAGCAAAGTCTCGCCCCATTCCGAGTCCGGCGGACGAACTTCGCCAGCCCCACCCCCCAAGGCTATAGCCCACCCGTTTTATCCGCTTGGGGGGGTTTTGGCGCCGCGACCTTCGGGCGGTTATTTTTGGGCGCGGCTGTGCCCGCGGCCTATTTTTGGCACACGGAGGCCGCTAGCAAAGTCTCGCCCCATTCCGAGTCCGGCGGACGAACTTCGCCAGCCCCACCCCCCAAGGCTATAGCCCACCCGTTTTATCCGCTTGGGGGGGTTTTGGCGCCGCGACCTTCGGGCGCTTATTTTTGGGCGCGGCTGTGCCCGCGGCCTATTTTTGTCACACGGAGGCCGCTCGCAAAGTCTCGCCCCATTCCGAGTCCGGCGGACGAACTTCGCCAGCCCCACCCCCCAAGGCTATAGCCCACCCGTTTTATCCGCTTGGGGGGGTTTTGGCGCCGCGACCTTCGGGCGCTTATTTTTGGGCGCGGCTGTGCCCGCGGCCTATTTTTGGCACCCGGAGGCCCCTCGCAAAGTCTCGCCCCATTCCGAGTCCGGCGGACGAACTTCGCCAGCCCCACCCCCCAAGGCTATAGCCCACCCGTTTTATCCGCTTGGGGGGGTTTTGGCGCCGCGACCTTCGGGCGCTTATTTTTGGGCGCGGCTGTGCCCACGGCCTATTTTTGGCACACGGAGGCCGCTCGCAAAGTCTCGCCCCATTCCGAGTCCGGCGGACGAACTTCGCCAGCCCCACCCCCCAAGGCTATAGCCCACCCGTTTTATCCGCTTGGGGGGTTTTGGCGCCGCGACCTTCGGGCGCTTATTTTTGGGCGCGGCTGTGCCCGCGGCCTATTTTTGTCACCCGGAGGCCCCTCGCAAAGTCTCGCCCCATTCCGAGTCCGGCGGGCGAACTTGGCCAGCCCCACCCCCCAAGGCTATAGCCCACCCGTTTTATCCGCTTGGGGGGGTTTTGGCGCCGCGACCTTCGGGCGCTTATTTTTGGGCGCGGCTGTGCCCGCGGCCTATTTTTGGCACCCGGAGGCCCCTCGCAAAGTCTCGCCCCATTCCGAGTCCGGCGGACGAACTTCGCCAGCCCCACCCCCCAAGGCTATAGCCCACCCGTTTTATCCGCTTGGGGGGTTTTGGCGCCGCGACCTTCGGGCGCTTATTTTTGGGCGCGGCTGTGCCCGCGGCCTATTTTTGTCACCCGGAGGCCCCTCGCAAAGTCTCGCCCCATTCCGAGTCCGGCGGACGAACTTCGCCAGCCCCACCCCCCAAGGCTATAGCCCACCCGTTTTTTTGGCCTTTTTCCGCAGGGGGGTTATGGCGCCCCGACCTTCGGGCGGTTATTTTTGGGCGCGGCTGTGCCCGCGGCCTATTTTTGGCACACGGAGGCCGCTAGCAAAGTCTCGCCCCATTCCGAGTCCGGCGGACGAACTTCGCCAGCCCCACCCCCCAAGGCTATAGCCCACCCGTTTTATCCGCTTGGGGGGGTTTTGGCGCCGCGACCTTCGGGCGCTTATTTTTGGGCGCGGCTGTGCCCGCGGCCTATTTTTGTCACCCGGAGGCCCCTCGCAAAGTCTCGCCCCATTCCGAGTCCGGCGGACGAACTTGGCCAGCCCCACCCCCCAAGGCTATAGCCCACCCGTTTTTTTGGCCTTTTTCCGGGGGGGTTTTGGCGCCCCGACCTTCGGGCGGTTATTTTTGGGCGCGGCTGTGCCCGCGGCCTATTTTTGTCACACGGAGGCCGCTCGCAAAGTCTCGCCCCATTCCGAGTCCGGCGGACGAACTTCGCCAGCCCCACCCCCCAAGGCTATAGCCCACCCGTTTTATCCGCTTGGGGGGGTTTTGGCGCCGCGACCTTCGGGCGCTTATTTTTGGGCGCGGCTGTGCCCGCGGCCTATTTTTGGCACCCGGAGGCCCCTCGCAAAGTCTCGCCCCATTCCGAGTCCGGCGGACGAACTTCGCCAGCCCCACCCCCCAAGGCTATAGCCCACCCGTTTTATCCGCTTGGGGGGGTTTTGGCGCCGCGACCTTCGGGCGCTTATTTTTGGGCGCGGCTGTGCCCGCGGCCTATTTTTGTCACCCGGAGGCCCCTCGCAAAGTCTCGCCCCATTCCGAGTCCGGCGGACGAACTTGGCCAGCCCCACCCCCCAAGGCTATAGCCCACCCGTTTTTTTGGCCTTTTTCCGCAGGGGGGTTATGGCGCCCCGACCTTCGGGCGGTTATTTTTGGGCGCGGCTGTGCCCGCGGCCTATTTTTGGCACACGGAGGCCGCTAGCAAAGTCTCGCCCCATTCCGAGTCCGGCGGACGAACTTCGCCAGCCCCACCCCCCAAGGCTATAGCCCACCCGTTTTATCCGCTTGGGGGGGTTTTGGCGCCGCGACCTTCGGGCGCTTATTTTTGGGCGCGGCTGTGCCCGCGGCCTATTTTTGTCACCCGGAGGCCCCTCGCAAAGTCTCGCCCCATTCCGAGTCCGGCGGACGAACTTCGCCAGCCCCACCCCCCAAGGCTATAGCCCACCCGTTTTTTTGGCCTTTTTCCGCAGGGGGGTTATGGCGCCCCGACCTTCGGGCGGTTATTTTTGGGCGCGGCTGTGCCCGCGGCCTATTTTTGGCACACGGAGGCCGCTAGCAAAGTCTCGCCCCATTCCGAGTCCGGCGGACGAACTTCGCCAGCCCCACCCCCCAAGGCTATAGCCCACCCGTTTTATCCGCTTGGGGGGGTTTTGGCGCCGCGACCTTCGGGCGGTTATTTTTGGGCGCGGCTGTGCCCGCGGCCTATTTTTGGCACACGGAGGCCGCTCGCAAAGTCTCGCCCCATTCCGAGTCCGGCGGACGAACTTCGCCAGCCCCACCCCCCAAGGCTATAGCCCACCCGTTTTTTTGGCTTTTTCCGCAGGGGGGTTATGGCGCCCCGACCTTCGGGCGGTTATTTTTGGGCGCGGCTGTGCCCGCGGCCTATTTTTGGCACACGGAGGCCGCTCGCAAAGTCTCGCCCCATTCCGAGTCCGGCGGACGAACTTCGCCAGCCCCACCCCCCAAGGCTATAGCCCACCCGTTTTATCCGCTTGGGGGGGTTTTGGCGCCGCGACCTTCGGGCGCTTATTTTTGGGCGCGGCTGTGCCCGCGGCCTATTTTTGTCACCCGGAGGCCCCTCGCAAAGTCTCGCCCCATTCCGAGTCCGGCGGACGAACTTCGCCAGCCCCACCCCCCAAGGCTATAGCCCACCCGTTTTTTTGGCCTTTTTCCGCACGGGGTTTTGGCGCCGCGACCTTCGGGCGGTTATTTTTGGGCGCGGCTGTGCCCGCGGCCTATTTTTGGCACACGGAGGCCGCTAGCAAAGTCTCGCCCCATTCCGAGTCCGGCGGACGAACTTCGCCAGCCCCACCCCCCAAGGCTATAGCCCACCCGTTTTTTTGGCCTTTTTCCGCAGGGGGGTTATGGCGCCCCGACCTTCGGGCGGTTATTTTTGGGCGCGGCTGTGCCCGCGGCCTATTTTTGGCACACGGAGGCCGCTAGCAAAGTCTCGCCCCATTCCGAGTCCGGCGGACGAACTTCGCCAGCCCCACCCCCCAAGGCTATAGCCCACCCGTTTTATCCGCTTGGGGGGGTTTTGGCGCCGCGACCTTCGGGCGCTTATTTTTGGGCGCGGCTGTGTCCGCGGCCTATTTTTGGCACACGGCGGCCCTCACAAAGTCTCGCCCCTTTCCGAGTCCGGCGGACGAACTTCGCCAGCCCCACCCCCCAAGGCTATAGCCCACCCGTTTTTTTGGCCTTTTTCCGCAGGGGGGTTATGGCGCCCCGACCTTCGGGCGGTTATTTTTGGGCGCGGCTGTGCCCGCGGCCTATTTTTGGCACCCGGAGGCCCCTCGCAAAGTCTCGCCCCATTCCGAGTCCGGCGGACGAACTTCGCCAGCCCCACCCCCCAAGGCTATAGCCCACCCGTTTTATCCGCTTGGGGGGGTTTTGGCGCCGCGACCTTCGGGCGCTTATTTTTGGGCGCGGCTGTGCCCGCGGCCTATTTTTGGCACACGGAGGCCGCTAGCAAAGTCTCGCCCCATTCCGAGTCCGGCGGACGAACTTCGCCAGCCCCACCCCCCAAGGCTATAGCCCACCCGTTTTTTTGGCCTTTTTCCGCAGGGGGGTCATGGCGCCCCGACCTTCGGGCGGTTATTTTTGGGCGCGGCTGTGCCCGCGGCCTATTTTTGGCACACGGAGGCCGCTCGCAAAGTCTCGCCCCATTCCGAGTCCGGCGGACGAACTTCGCCAGCCCCACCCCCCAAGGCTATAGCCCACCCGTTTTATCCGCTTGGGGGGGTTTTGGCGCCGCGACCTTCGGGCGCTTATTTTTGGGCGCGGCTGTGCCCGCGGCCTATTTTTGTCACCCGGAGGCCCCTCGCAAAGTCTCGCCCCATTCCGAGTCCGGCGGACGAACTTGGCCATCCCCACCCCCCAAGGCTATAGCCCACCCGTTTTATCCGCTCGGGGGGGTTTTGGCGCCGCGACCTTCGGGCGCTTATTTTTGGGCGTGGCTGTGCCCGCGGCCTATTTTTGGCACACGGAGGCCGCTCGCAAAGTCTCGCCCCATTCCGAGTCCGGCGGATGAACTTGGCCAGCCCCACACCCCAAGG